>OX639994.1:113204226-113804226 GCA_951828415.1 Anomoia purmunda | reverse complement strand
TAAGTGCAACGCAAACGATTTTTTTTTTTTGCAAAGAAACTTGTAATAAGAATTTCTAAAAAAAAAATAGAAAATTTATTAACAAAAATGTGAAAATATTTGTTGGTGTGTAGTAGTTTTTGTGCTTTACGAAACGAGTGTAATGGAAAAATGTATGTATGATGTGTTTGGACATTAAGTAAATGAGTACAAAATACAAAATCCAAGTTACAGTTGTATCGATCGACCAGTGAAAAAATTATTTTCTCTAATACATATTCTCAGTTAATTTACTGTTAGGTGAAAATTTCACATACCACTTTATTAGATATCGCAAAAAAAAAAACATAAAAACGTTAAACGGCATTGCTAAATTGTGGAAAATTTAAAATTTTAATATTCCTTTTGCGTTTCGAGTTGCAGAGATATATTTCCTCTAGCCAGCGCCAGTTACTTGTATGTGTGGATGTATGTCGATATTTTTGTATAAGCTTTTACATACACGCTCGCGTTCGCACATCGGAGACTCTCACTACTTAGGCGCCGCCGCCGCTGTCGGTTATGGTGTCATAGATTTACTTACTTACTGGTAAACACCCGCCCTCTTGCCGCCCCCTCCCCCCGTGCTAGTTTGCCTATTGCATTCGCATCGGATACACATTTCAACTGCCCCATTCATTCGACCATTACTTCCACGCACCGCACACTCAATTCCTACATTGCGCGAGTAATACATATGAATGTGCTTTCGAAAAGTCGTAGTAAAATAACTTAAGGCTAACGATAAAAAGAGCCTTGAACGCACACGAATGTACGAAATGAGAGTAGATTTCTGCAAAGCGTAATTGCAACTTTAACTATGCCGGCTTTTTTCCAAGAGCACAGTGTATATGTTTTTTTTTTTCAAAATAATAGTATTGCCTGTCATATATGTAGTTACAAATATTAAGTTTTTGGTGTACAATGTTTTGTGAAATATTTCCATTAAAACGTATTTTCTTCGAATTATTCTATAAGAATGCGGAAAAGTTTTTGTCATACAAGAGAAAAGCGATATGTGCGGGATATTAGAACTTTATGGTACTCATAGTAAATCTGTGTTTTTAGTTTTCCACGAGCATGTGAGATATATTTTTAAACAGCCTCAAAGTTTCAGTTAGCATGAATTTTGATGAAATCTTTAAGATTTGTTAGGACGGACAAATGATTCAAAAATAAAAGGTTTCTCACTCACTCTTTACAAATCGTCTCCCTTATTAAGAAACCGTGTTACCTCTTTGCAAGTTTATGTGTGAATTTTGTAAACTATTTTTAAATAATGGAGGAGGAAGTTAACTTTTAAATTGAAAATGTAAAATCTATATTTTGATGGCGATAAATTAATACATGTGAAAATAATTTTCATAATAATTTAAAATAGAAAAAATATGATATACATTTTACGAATTTATTAATTTTTACTTTATTTATTTATTTCACTGAGTTTTCTACATGACCAATATAGTATTTACGACTATTTCGACTCAAGGAAAAAAATACCGGGTCTATTTTGTATAGGAAAAGTTTTTCTCTGCGTGAATATATGATCCAAGTCGATTAATGAATACGATTTTTACGAAAAGCTCAACAAATTGCCAACCTATCGGTTCTGTTTTGGGTATGTGCCAAACTGTAGCAAATTGGAAATTTTTGACAACAAGCAGCATGAAGAAGAAGCCCGAAATGAATATGTATTATAGATATGAAAATCAAACGAATGTGCAATGATGTGGCGCCAGTGGCATAAAGTTAAAAAAACGCTATATTACTTATTACATGTTATTTTGATAATAATTAGTTAGAAATGTAATATTTAAATTTAATACAATGTTAAGTCATTGGTTACGACTTCAACATTTTACCAAGCAACTTACATGACAGTTTTTGTGAGCAGTTTGCTGTAAAATGGATGTTAAAAGATCTATTAAAAACATTTCATATAATAATTAAAATTAGTAAATGAAAGAATTTTTTCCATATTCGCCGCGTTTTACTTCTTTGAATGTATTTTCTTCTTTTATGCAACTGTCAAAATTTTTCTGTAATAAAAAGTTACCGATTGGCACAGCGGGAAAAGAAAATTTTCTCACCATAGTAAAAAGATATCTCATCACAGAACTTTAGCATCAAACTCGTTTACTTCCACGTTGCTATTACAAGAATGTAATGAATTTGAGCCAATCATCGAGATAAAATATATCCTATAACCTATTCTAATATTAGTCTATCTGAACTTTTTGCATGATTCTCAGTCAAACATCCTTACATATAAACTTTTACATTTATTACTTACTTACTTACTTAATTGGCGCTATAACCGCTTAAGCGATTTTGGCCAAACTTCTCCTACAATTTGTGGTGTGCGTTGTAACACAAATTGAGGGACCTACAGTTTTACGCCGAATCCGAAAGGCGAATGTTTTTATGAGAAGTTTTTTCAGGGCAGCAATTCACTCGGAGATTTGCCGTTGCCTGCCGAGGGGCGACCGCTATTAGAAAAAACTTTTTCTATAATTTTTGGGCGTTACTTGCCCCGAGCTGGGTTCGAACCTGGAACCCACCGAATGAAGCGCGCACGCGCTACACACTCGGCTACGGCGGCCGCCATTTTAATATTAGTGAAATCAAATGTCTGTTTTTTTTATTTTAAATTATAAAATTGATATTTTACCATCATTAGTTTTCACATTTTTACCACTAATTTTATAAAAACCTATTTATTTGCATATATTTATAATAATAGTATTTGTTAATTAAAATGATTGATGTTTGTATAACGAAGAAGCCCCTAATCAGGAGATCGTAGCAAATTAGTCAAGGAAAAATTCTTTCACACAAAATATACCAATTCCTCCAAAACTATTTCGTTTTTGTGCCATTTTCATTCTACTACTAGTTACCTATTTTATGTATTTCTTTTTGACCACCTTTTCAAAAAGTGGATTAAATTTTGCCCCATTTCTACTTCCTTCGCAAAAGCAACCTTTTATCATTATGTATCAAAAAACCTTTATTAATTGAAACATGGGACGTACGTAGTACTTATGTGAAAATGGTTTAAGTTATGTATGTGTTTTTGTTGTCCGATAACACTGGAACTAATTGAGAATTTTCGGTGGTCAGATTGTTTTTAGTTTTTAAACATCTTTTAAATAATCGATTTAGATAGAACTCAATACTAAAAATATTTAACAGTTAATTTCAATATTGATTCTACAATAGACACATTGTTTTAATTTTTGTACACAAATATAAAACAAATATAAAGAGTTTATTGTGGGTCATCGATTAATATATGGCAAATCGTACGATTTTCAATTGTTTAAAACGAATCAATGGTTTTACCAAAAGTTTTCTGTGACTATTGCTATCACTCTCTAACAGTAAGTATCCTCAGTACTCATAGTATTGATTCATGTTACTTCCGTCAATCCATAATAAAAACAAAGCACGTGAGCCAGAATTGAAAGGTCTGTGCCGATTCTACAAAGAGATAGGGAGTTAAATATGGGATTAGTAGTGGTAGTAGTCGTTAGTAGTAAGTAATAGTAGTAATAGTGGTTAGTAGTAATAATAGTTAGTAGAACTTAGTAAAAAATAGTAGTAGAAATTAATAAAAATAGTAAGAATTATTAGAAGTTGTATTAATAAAAATAGTGGTCGAAATTAGTAAAATATAGTAACAATAATAAGTAGTAACATAAGTCAAAATAGTAGTAGAAATTAGTAGCAGCTTTTGAAAAAATAGTAGTAGAAATTAATATAAATAGGGGTAGTAATTAGAAGTAGAAATTACGCAATGTAAAAAATCACTCTCTTGCCACTAAATAAATTTCATTTCAAAAACCGTTAGCAATTGCGGACAAGTTGTGTACGTCAATGTTGCGTCAGTAATCCCTCCGATACTTCGTTCAAGACGTAATAAGCAATTGAAGTGTGTAAAACAAACCAATTCTTAATGTAATAACTATGATTATTTAAATAGTTACTATGCACATATGTCGATCGTACAGCTCATCGTTCCATCGTCTGCGTTATTCGTCATCGGAAATAGGAAAAGGGCCAAAAATCATCCAGAAAATATTTCTCTCGAACGCTCCAAGGTCCGTCTCATTCGATGCTGACAGTGACCATGCTTCAGCGCTCTACAATAGCACGGGCATGATGATAGATTTATAAGGTGTAGTTTTGGTTCGTCGAGCTTCTCGGCTCTCTCGGCTTTACGGCGCGATTACCTACTCAGCTCAGAGTAGCACTTGTTGGCAAGAGAGATTCTACGTTGGATTTTCAGGCTGACATTATTGTAGGTGTTAATGCTGGTTCCCAGATAAACAAGGTCCTCCATTTTTTCGAAATTGTAATAGTCAACAGTGATGCGGGAACCAAGACGCAAGTGCGCTGACTATTTATTTGGTGGCAGGAGGTATTTACTTTCGCCCTCGTTGATTGACTTGATTTTTGTGAAGAAGTTTTTTTCATGGCGGAATACACTCGGAGTTTTGTCATTGCCTGTCGAGGGGTGACCGCTATTAAAAAAAAACTTTTTCCATAATTTTTGAAGTTACTTGCCCCGGCCAGGATTTGAACCAGTGACTCACCGAATGAAGCGCACACACCACGCTACACAGTCGGCTACGGCGGCATTAGCTATTAGCTGCTTATAAATAAATTTGCAAAATCTGCTCTGGTGGAAGAGCAAACCAAACTGAGCATAATGGATAATATCGTTGTCAGTTCTGACCAATTTGTGACCATTTAAACGTAGTCGAAAAATGGACCTCTAAAGCACCTTCCGCAGAGATAAAATTGTATAATTCTCCCATGATTGGCATTGCAAAGGGCCTCTGTGAATTCCGAATGAACTCTTAATTTTTAGTCAACTTGATTTGATCTATCCAATTTGATTAATCATCGTTTTTAAAAAATTGTCTCTTCTTGCAATACATGGACTTTGTTTTGGAACACCCTGTATAAAGTAAAGTAAAATCTTCACTATTTCTGATGCGCCTCTTTTTAACATTCCCGTTTATGTAGGTGGGATTTAAACGCATTTAGAAATAAATATCTGCATCACAACATTCATTATTCAAAAATGAGATCATTAGTCTATAAAAGTTTGTGTTTACTCGTAACAGTCTTAATCATCATCATCATCATCCTCATCATCATCATCGTCATCATTATCATTCTAATCATTATGATTCACTAACCGTCTATAAATTGCACAACTTTTTATTTGCAACGAACTTTCCACACATTTCGATGCCTCAATGGAGAAGCGATTCGACACAGAGACCAGCCGTGTTGACTTGCGAGGTGAAACAGATCAGGGACGTGGTAACGCCAGAGGTAATTGCCTACAATGGAACGACGGCTTAAAGTATGGTCGAACTAGAGAATTTAATAAACGTACAACCGGACTTCAGCGCACAACTTCACTAAAAATAGATAGCAAAATGGACGAACGCGAGCTGCATTTTAAATAACTGTGCTGTGCCTAGTGTAGCCAGTAGACGAGCCAATGATGGCCAACAAAGTTGACTTACTTGCACAAGTTGTCACATAAGAATGGGAATGCACGCATATACTTTGCTTTTTATAAATCCATCAGCAGTTCATATAATATATACATACATACGTAGAAAAAATGCTGATAAACGGCAGTATGATAACAATCTCCGCCAACCGCAGCATACCGACAATGCAGCATTGCGACTACTATTGTGGTATTTTTATCCACCAGCCAGCGACAGTTTCTGCCTGCAACGACGCGTAGAAAAACCTGAAATGGCATAATTGAAGATTGCCCAATAAAGCGGTGCAGGAGAGTAGACCGGCGGGTAGTGATTTCACTAGTCGCATTGACCGCGCACACCGGGCAAGACTGGGAATCAAAGTGAAGAGAAGGTGACGTTAGCTGCGTCGTCGTGGTTGGCCGTTGATAAATGATAAAAGTTTGTCTGCCGCACACAGACGGGCAGACGGGCAGACAGGCACCGGCATAGAGCCGCAAATTTTTTTTCGGTTACACAATCGCACAAAAGGCATAATCATGAATAATGAGCGCTTTGCCACCGCCGCTACCTTCCACCACCTTCCAACACCTTCCATCACTTTCGTCAACGCCATCGCCGTCGTCGTTCCCGTATTTGGGCGCACGGCAGCTCCAAGCCGCCAGCCGTCAGCCGCCAGCCGCTAGCCGCAACCATGGCTGTAAAGTGTAAGCGCGAACAGTACAAATCGAGAATTTGCTGAACGCGGACTGAAATCTGGCGGTGGACGCAAAAACGTTGTGAAAACAGTGATTGAATTTAAGTGGAAGTGGAAAGCAAGAAGAAGCACCACAAAAAAGAAGCAACGCAAATAGAATTCAATTGAACATTTAAATTGGATGTTGAATTGTGAAAGGCGAATTAAGATTAAAATTAAAATTGGGTGTAATTGGTGTAAGAAGGCGCACTACGTTTGTTCGGAACGTCAGTTGAACGATCACACTTTGTAGGTATGCGATTGGGAGTGCGGGGGGTGCGGATAAATATTGTGCGCATGTGTATGTGTAGGTGTGTGACACAGGCAGAGATTCGATGCAGCCGCCGATTTGCGGAAATACAACGCCATGTCTTTGCGCAAATTTCAATTTCATTTACTGTAAAAGCAGCGACGAATAACTTGGTTCAATTAAATTAATAAATTAATAAAAGAAAGTATAAACTTGTGAAAATAAATTTAAAAAAAAAAAAACATTGTTGCACGCGCAACGAATATCATATTGCAAAAATCAGACGCTTTTCCACGGACTTGCTGCGATTTTAAATAACAGCCTTGTGATCAAAATATTTACGCAGTTCATTTCTTTGTGGCATCATCTTCAATTTAAATTCATTTAATTTATCGTTGTTCCGCTATAATCAACAACAACCAGCAACAGTAGTACACAAACACATCCAAAAAAAAAAAACAAAAAAAAATACAAAAAGCACTTTGGTGCTGGAACTTAAATGCAAATTTTCCACACATTACAAACTACTTCGTGTACAAACCTGCAACCAAAGCTACCTAACTAAAATCAACATCAACCAGCTCTAATCATATGTACGAGTTTGTAAATATGTACATACATATGTATTTATTTAGTACATATATAGATAGACATATTCATCAAATCGTCGACATGACCTGAGTTGCGCTGGCCTACACCGCCCTCCAAAAAGCCTTGTGTGCGATCAAATTTAAGTGGCCACTCAACAATTCTGCGCAGCTTCTCGTCGCTCGCAGCGCTGTTCATCCGTCCAAAACCCCACATTTTCTAGTCCAGCCCAGCATTGTGTGCTATGTTTTTATTTTGTTTATCTTTTAAAGTGCTTTGGTTTTTTTATTATTTGCAATTCTCTTTTACTTCGCCAGCTTACAAATTCGCAATAGTTTGCATCTCTTTACTTAGTGCTTTTAATTTTTTAGCATCACTCTCATTAGTTTAACGTAGTATGTTTTGTAGACGTTTTGTCTAGCCGGTGCAAAGGCCGTGCCGAAGCGACTTCATACCGTTGATGAATATACAAAAATTTAACATCAATTTATTACTGCGTTTTGGCGTGAAAATATTAAATATAAAATATTTCATATAAAAAAGTGCAATACATCATGAAAAGTAGACATTTTCATGTCTATATCTTTTTATTATTGCATTTGTAATTAGAAAACTTATTTCGGTTTCTCTCTCCCATCACTTGTGTATAATTTTATTTAATTTGGCTTTTCCTTTCCAAACAGATGGCCTACCCTCTTCAAAATATAGCTAAGACCCTCTCCCTCTCACCGTTTGATAGCCATGTTTTAATATTTCATATAACTTGTACACAATTTAATTAAATTCGACTTTTCAAACAGGTGGCATCCCTTTTGAAAATACAGTTATAAACCTTCTTTTCGCCTAGACTAACCGTTTGACAACTAAATTTGCTGATATTTCATATACCTTGCGTATAATTTAATTTAATTTGATTTGTGAAACAGGTGGCAACCCTCTACAAAATATGGTTCAACCCTCTCCTCACCGTAACGAAGCGTTTTGATATCCTTATTTTAATATTTTTTTTATAAAATAAGTGTAATTTAATTTAGTTCGACTTTTAATACAGTTGGCAACCCTCCTCAAAATATAACTATGAACCATTCCCTTGTCGGGTCGAACCGTATTGGATGAACGGTCCCGACGTCTAACAGTCCTAACCAACATCCTTCTACACATATGTATAATATATAAAAAAAAAAGTTATCTGGATTGAAGAAAAACAGCCATAAAAAGGAAAAAAATAAAAAATATGTACTCCTTTTGGAGAAAGCAGATTTAATTCTATGTACGTTTTCAATAATTTTGAAGAAAACTTTGCACAATTTGAAGGAAAATTTAAATCAAAACCAGGAAAACTTCTCTTAGGTTCTTTTGATTTTCCAGTGTAAAGTAAGTTTTAAAGTAAGGTATAAGTTATACATAGTGGCTCGTTAAATGAGTGCCAAATTCTATGTTCTTAGCTGCGAGTATGACAAATGATTAATATAATATATCTTTCTTTCAACTTTTATTTAGACTGACGCAGACGGTCAGTTAGACAGTTCACACTTATAAATCTCTTTTCCGAGTTGAATTCTCCTTCTTTCTTGAATCAACAAAAGCATATCGGTTTCTTCGGAGATCAAAAACCCTTACCATACATATACTTTGTTTCTTCGCATAATTTTCCATCTGTACTGGGCCCATTTGGAGACCTCGCATTCACAGTTCGCCCAAGTGCGAGGAATTGAGGCATATTTTCATCGGAATTTCATCGACCATGTAATTTCACTAGTGAACTCCATTACACTATAAATCTTCTGCAGTTCAACATTTAATTTACTTTTAGATCCAAAACCTTAAGACCCATTTAGCGATAACTTACCAAAGCCGTAATCATAACAGTATGATTAAACTCCTTGTCAACTCTCAAACGATTATTAACATGTTAAATTTTCGTGTTTCATTATAACCTAACTAACTCTGAAATATTTGACAAAGTTGTTTCTATATTTGTAAAAAAAAAATTTTGGAAATTAGATTTTAACAACAAAAAATGTATTGTCTTAATGGAATTGGTTGAGTAGATGCATACAAATCTCAAGAAGCCGGTTGTGGCACGAGTAATAGAGATTCATAACTCTCCTTCTCATAACTCTCACCGGAGCCGGTATTTTTGTGACCCTCGTTTCTTCCGTTCTTTCTGCAGAAGACATTCCTTACTCTGCCATTTATCCAACGACTTTGAAGTGTGGTCAGTGATGTAGAATTGATAATTAAGTAGATGATTTGTTGACCGTCCGTTGTAATTGTGCTGCTCAATGCTGAGCTTTCCCTGTTTTGTTAGTTGGTGCAAAATAATTATCTGATTAGATGATAAAATACTAGAAGTTTGTATGATTGGCTTGGCTATGAATTTTTTGGAATAGATGGCAATCGCGCAGCTTGATGGATCTTCTGCAGAAATTGGATACTACAAACAACCACGTATCTGGACAGCCCAGAACGTCTGTCTAAAATAATTAGCAACGGTTTGTTCACTTTCTTTACCAAACTTGATTATTGAGTGTGCAGAAATCTTTGAATATTTTCCAAACACACATTGTCCAGCTGGATATTCGAGAAAGTATTGTACGAAGTAAAAAATAGTGGAGGTGTGGTTTAATTTTAGTTAAAGGCTATAGTATGCGATGTTCATTCCATACTCATTTCAGACACATTGCTATTTAATCGACTACGAAGAAATGTAAACGTTTATGTAAGCATCTTAGATATTTTTTTTATTGAGCTTTGGCCAAAATTGGTTTGTTACCTGCAAGTGAGCTCCATAGTCGATCTCCTAATTCTCCTTCGAATCAATAGAAGCCCGAACTTATAAAAACACATTGGTATGCCTATACGTCAAAAATGTTTCAAAATCTAAGTTGTCTCAAACCGCTTTTGTTTCAAACCAGTTTTGTTATATTTCATTTAAGTTGTTAATTCGTATTTAACTTTTTAGGCAGGTTGCAACCCTCTCTAAACATATTTTTCAAATCAAGCTTTCCTAACCCTGTCTGCAACACATATTGTAATATTTAATTTATATATATCATTTATTTCACTTTATTTTTTCATATAGGTGGCAGCCTTGTTGAAAAATATTTTCGAAATCAAGCTTTCTTAAACCTCTTTCGCTTGGCACCAATAAAATAGCATTATTTACTTATTCTTTAAATTCAATTAATCATTTTAAACCGGTGGCAACCCGTTTTGAACATATTTTGAAATTAAGTTTTCTTAACAATCTTAGTTTGATTGAATTTAACTTTGTAAAGGGGCAATTCTCTTTTTGAAAAATTTCCTGGTTTTAAACGAACTTAGTACGGGACAAATTTTATCGAAATTCACGTAGCCGCCTTGGAATGCGAAAGTAACAAATATGCTCACACACTTTAAACTTATAATAAATACATTCATACATACCCAGTAAGAACACTATATGTTATCTAGCACGTTATATAGCATGTATTACTACGAAAGTATGCGTGAGGAATTCAAAAACTTTTCATGAATTGATGTAGGGCATCGGGATAAATCTAACGCATAGTCTGTGGGAGGGAGGGAGGGAGCACGATATATGTACATTGAAACATATCATTTCCATGCAATGGGAATAGGAAGTGTAGTGCTGATTTATTTATTATATGTGCCTGCGTTAGGTCAGTCCTGCTGGGTATGTATTACGAGTAGTGGTCACGTAGGTGTAGGCTTAAATTTAGCAAAATCTCAAAGAAGTAAATCCAAGCTCTTCGTTCGATTCTCGCGTTACGAGATTTTTAAAGGCGGAATGATCATTTGGTTTTAAATTTATCTAATCATTAGTACTGCAGGTGATGTTTATAGGCAATGAAAAAAATTGATTATGTCGCTGCTGTATAATTGTATAAAAATTTTTGAGATTTTCAATGCGCCATTTCTTACGACATAAATATTTGCGTAGCTACATACTTTCGTAGATATTTAAACGATAAAATGTTTTAATGAGCACTTGCATTTTTCGTTGTAATTGCTATATATGGACATGATTGGCATAATAATTGCATTCAAATACCATTCGATTATACCGACGACAAGTCTTACACAATATAAATACATGAATGCAATAATAGTAGTAGTAATGGTCCACACATAGATTGCTATTCAATCTTACGACAAACGCGTTAAGACGCCGGCCTATTTATGTAAATATTTACATAAGTATTTATGTGCATTGGAGTGTCCGGGTAGAAAATCGGTGGCACGTTGGTGTGATTCTACTGAAGATTGAGTATTGGCGATCAGAAGCTTCAATGTTGATACTCAGCTATGTAGTCTTTTTTTTAAAGTAGCGAAGTAGCCATTTTGTAGATAGATATAAAATAAGTATATTAGAAAATCACTGTTGGTCAAATTTTGATGATCCAGTGGGATAAAAAGAGTTTTCGCTTGGTAAATTAATGACATCCGATTCCATGGTATTGAACATAAAAGTTGGTCTACAACGCTGATCAGATCACACGGGTCAAGCTGTCATTTATTAACGATTGTTTAACATTTCATAATAACTTACCTCCGCTTCTCTCCAGACTCTGGGCTCTTGAAAGGCATGAAAAATACCCACTGTACGTCAAATAAATGTCAAAATATCCGTATTTATAAGAGCAACCCGAAAAAGTTGAAGAGCTGTCGTTTCATTCAGACCAAAGAACAGTTAGTAGGGTTCATGGATGAATCATCGATACGAACCGGGACGCAACTGTAACTGCCGCCCATCATCGTACTATTTACTGCCTGAAATTGAAGACCCCAATCTCAGGGGCATTTGTTCCAAAAAGTTGGAACGCGGTAGTCTGAATTGAAACAGTATTATTAATAAGCCCTGTCGGTTTATTGTGAACGTAAACAACACGAATCAGCTGCGCGTTATCAAGCACCACTGTGCCTGCTCTTTTTCCGGCTGAATTCGCATGCGATTTAGATAAACGGCATTGAACGTAGAACGTCCTGCTCGCATCTCAGAGCTAGCTGCTGGGGAGCATGTGACGACGCAAACCTACTCACAACTAATCATCATTTTTTTTAAACCAAGCAATTTATTAACTTTTATGTGTACATTGACGGAATGCGTGGTACTACATTTATAGACGCGTCTGGGTCTTGTTCTTTTTGATTTCGGAGATGACCTTTTTTTTTTTTTTTTTTTTGCTCTTCAAATTACAGGGGCCCCCGGAAGGTTCGCCCCGGGGCCCCCGCCGTCCTCGCGACGGACCTGGTTGTTGAAATAAGTTTTGAAACAATTGCTTCTCAGTATCAAAATAGAATAACCACTTTGAAACAAGTTACATATGTATAACATGCTACTATTGAGTTTATCGCTCCACATTAAGGTCGCCCTATAAATTGTGGCAAAAAGTATTAATTAATATCCGACTTTGCTGAAATTTTCGATTAGTTCCTCTATCTAGGAACGAAGAAGTAAAAAAGTGGTATAGGTTGTCGAACCCACTACTTTATGGAGCAGGTATGGTAGATGTTATGTGCATTTCGTAAAGTTGGATTTTTATATATGGTAGGCGTGTCAGTTGGCCGGTTTTAACCATCTTTCAAGTTTAAGTTATTCTGGTTAAAACTAGAATGTACACTGAATTTTATTAAAGTCGAATAACATTTAGAACTTCCGCCTTATACTCATGGTATTATGGGCGTGGCAATGCAAGAAACTCTCGGTAAAATGGCCATTGAACCAAGTGGCATCACACCTTTATAGTTATTATTTTGCAGCTACATAAATTCCATATCCTACGTGGATAAGTCGGCAACGATTGAGGAATGGGAAGGTAGAATTACTTGAGTCATTTACTAAATACCACACGGATTACTCGAACATGTCTACGATTATGTTAGCGGAAGTTAATTTTATATAAATAATAAAAAATACGCATAAAATTTCATTTGTTTGTTTTTCAAGTGAAATTTCTTACTGCACTTCGGAGACGGTTGCGTTAAACGTTTGGCAACAGGGTGTTGGAGCAATATGGCAAGAATTCTCGTCCAAATCCCCACATAGGGAATCCAATTGAATCTAATAAGATTCTAATATCAATTAGCAAAAGTCAAATTAGTTCTAGTATGGTGAATTCCACTAGATTTTCTGTTAGAGGAACGGTGGGAATGGGGTGCTACGTCTTTGTAATCTACATACTTTGTTGATAGTTTATTGGGGAGGGAGAAGGAAGGGCGGATAAGAGACAGAGAGATTCAGTGAGTGTATACTCGTAAAACGCAGTTCTAGAAGAATACCTGTGAATGGGACTTACTTAGTATACGAGACGCCTTATGTTCCTAATATGCTTAAATGCTTACATATTTATTGGTGGAGAATTTTGATGGGCATTTAATTAGTATATCCATGTATGTAGTAGGGGGATTTCAAAAAAAATTTTAATTACAAAATCTCTTCGATTTAAGACTTCCACCAGAATATTTCGGAGAAATATTGACACTTAATGGAGATTAAAAGAAGTTTCCCTCCTTCATGATATATTACATCAAAAAAGGTTTAATAGAAAAATTTTTGAAGATTACTGTCACATGTTTAAAAAAATTAGTTTCTTTTAAATAAGAAGTTGACTGAATTGTTACATTATTGATGTCATACAAGAAGTATTTAAGTAAGTTTAGTTAGAAATGGTGTTGCCACCTTTTTGAAATCTTTACTTCAATTAAATTAGTAATATTACAATGTGGGTGTCAAACGAAAAATGGTTTAAAAAAACATTATTCGATGAACATTTTTGGAGAGGGTTGCCACCTGGGTAAAAAGGTAAATTTAATTTATTGATTCAAACGTAAACGAGTGCAGAAAGCTTTGTAAGAAAGGGGTTTGTCAACTCCTTGAAATCTTAAATTCAATTAAATGACTAATTTTTGTAAAATATTACAATATGGGTGTCAAACTAAAAATCTTTAAGAGAACTTTATTCGAAGAATATTTTTGGCGATCTGTTTAAAAAGTTCAATATAAATGAATTGTGTAATATTACAAAACTGGTTTGAAATGGAAATTAATTTAAGTATTATAATTATGTAATTATAATAATAAAGTTCCAGCAAAGAAATATTATATTAGAACTGAAACATTCGATTTCTCGAGTTTACTCGAAAACCAATTTCTAATGAGTACCGCTTTCTCGCGAGCTTCTCGTGTCTCGTCAATCTCGTAAGGTTCGCGAGTGTCTCGATACTCAATTTAATTGTACTCTTTGTTATTTTGCACTTGTGCGTGTTGTCTAATTTTTACTTTAAACAATGAAACGATAAAATGCTGGACACTTCTCGCGAGAATGGCGACACCAGAGATTGTATCGAGAACTCGATTTCTCGGTTTCTCGAGAACCGAAATACTCGAGAATGTTCAAGCAGAAATTGAAACCCCTAATTGGAACCCTCTTCCTTTACCTGGAATTTTTCACGTGAAGTTTCATTTCTTCTTTGTATAAGGACTGCAAGCGTCCAATTTTTTTTCTAAATTTAAGAAACCATCTCCAAATGCATTACCCATTACATACATATACTTACACATATACATATGTACATAGGTGTGCATGTTTTTGGCCCATGCACAGTTACCTACTTCTATGAAATATCGGCAACCATCGTCACAAAATGCCATATCCAAATTGGCAGCAACGTTGGTGATGAAATTTTGGTATGCAATGGAAAAGCGTTTGCAGTAGTGTAAACATAAATTGGGAAAATATTTTGTTGAGAGAAGACAAAAGAAACCGGTTAGCGACTGGCAGTAATTTAAAACAGCGCAATAGTCGAAGCGGGAAAATAACTATTAGCTATTCTACAGTTTGCTTTTGTTTTTGTTGCGAATTTTTTGTGTCGCGTGCCACTTGTTATATATGTACATATTTACATACATATGTGAATATACTGTACAATACAATACACGAAATATTTTCCTGATGCGGTCATAACACTTTGTGATTTGGAAGTTGCTAGCAAACATTACCTACATATAATACACATACATATGTACATATATCTAATACATAGTTGTTGATACGCTTTCGGCTTCGCAATCGCGCGCCAGCATAACTACCTGCACGGCATAATAATTCGCAGTCAGGTTTAGCGTTTGAAGAGAAATATTCCAAGAATGTAATCGGTTAAAAAAAAAAAATTAGTTTGCTTCTTTTTTTTTTTATTCGCAGATAATTTAGCAATGTAACGCCATAGTAGCGCGCTACCAGAATTACAAAATCAACATCTGCCACGCCTGCGCAATAATGAACAAAATTATAGTACCATAACAAGAACAAAAACAACAGAGTGAAAATAGTACTTCAATTAAATTTTAATAACCAAAAACTCACACGCACATACGAGCAGCATACATATTTCTAATAAATAAATATTTTCTAACGTCAGTGAGTGAAAAAAAACAACAAAAAATTCGATGCAGAAAATGGGCAAAAGAACCCAAAAGCGCCCGATGGCGCTACTAACTTCATTGGCACTGCTATGTGCCACAGCAATCACTTTCACGACCGCTGATCCAGCCGATGTTGGCGCTACGACACAATTGGATCCATCGTTAAAAAATATTAAATATATTGAAAACAAATTTATGCCAGACGTTAAGTCATTGGCCAATGAGCGTCCCAGGGGTGATGGTGTCGATGCAGAAAAATGGCAGCAAGTGCAGCATTTTATGGAGGACGGTATGCCCGTGCTGGAACTGTATGGCTACAAACCGAAAAGAGGTGAGAATTATAATTTACATTAAATTGTGTATAAATGAAAAACTGTGTTTTTACAAAACCCGTTTCGGATTATTTGAAAAAAAATTTGAAATTTAGACTTTTTTTAATTGCTCATAGCGCAATGGCCAGCACAAGACTAATTTATATAAGGTGGTGTTACTAGAACAACTGATTTTATTTTTTCATTTGCCTCACGGCTTCGAACAAGATGGTTCCATAGAAGGTAATAGCAAGATAACCAAGACGAATCCGTTGTGTATTTCGTTTGTGTAATTTTGCAAGTGAAATGTCAAACACTGAATTCGCCAAGTTTGCTCATAACGGGGTTTTCAATAGGGACGCTATAAAAGTTGACCGATAGTGACAGCAAACGACGCCATATTTTTCCCTGCTCTTTTGACATTTCTCTTCAGTAAGGTTTGCCATTTCATCATGGAAAGATATACGATCCAACAACGAGTCGAAATTATTAAAATTTACTACCGAAATTCGGAGTCAATGGCCTCAACTTTAAGAGCGCTACGTCCAATTTATGGTCGTCGTCATTTCTGACTGAATGGCTTCGTCAATAAGCAAAATAAGCGTTATTGGACAGGCAGCAATTCACACGTATTCGATGAGTCAACATTGCCTCCCAAAAATATTACGGTTTGGTGCGGTTTATGCGCCGGCGGCGTCATTGGGCCGTACTTCTTCCATGATGATCAAGACCGGCACGTTACTGTGAATGGGAATCGCTACCGCTCAATGATAACCGAATATTTTTGGCCCGAATTGGATGATATGGACTTCGACAATATGTGGTTCCAACAGGACGGCGCCACAAGCCACACAGCGAATGTCACAATCGATTTATTGAAAACCAAGTTTGGTGAACGAGTTATCTCACGAAATGGCCCAGTCAATTGGCCGCATCGGTCGTGCGATTTGACGCCGTTAGACTATATCCGGTGAGGCTACGCCAAGTCTATGGTCTATGCCAACAAGCCAGCGACAATTGATGAACTTCGTACGAATAGCGAACGTGAAATTGCAGCAGTATCGGCCGATTTATGCTTGAAAACCGTCGAAAATTGGGTTCAGCGTCTGGACTTCTGCAAGCGTGCCCGAGGTGTCCATGGAAAAGAAATCGAGTTCCATACATAATGGCATCGAATGTACTTTCACAGGAATAAAGAATTTAATTCATATCCCAAACCGTTTTCGTTTTATTTAAAAAAAACTTTTGTAGCGTTCCTATTGCAAGACCCGATACATACATTTCTCTCAACCCAAAGTATGACGGTATTGCAAATGGGCGAAATCGGATAATATACACAACAAATATCACCAAAGATAACACTGTCCGACAAAAAAAAAAGTGAATATACTTTTGAAGCGACCTAGTAGAGATTGTTCATCTGGTCGAATAGTACACGAAACTACGTTCAAATTATTTGGAACACCTCCAAAATCTTTTTTTAAAGTCAAAAAATCTTTTTTTTTGGTTTTTAATCGAATTGAAAATACTCAACGGTTTTGGATAGATGAATGTTTACACTTTCGAAATATATATAGTGTTTTGTTAATTTGAAAAGAGTATGACGTTTGCCTGTTTTTTCGATTTTGACATCATTTTTTCGGCACTAATTGGAAATGAATGATCATTTTCGATTATATATCATCGACAGGCTATCACTACTTAAAGATGCAAATTGATTTCTTTTAAAAAGGACTTCAAACTTTCAAATTATGCAGCATAATCCAAAATCTAACCTCCAGGGGTACCGGGTGTATATGAAGAAATTTGCTGATTGTAAGGACATTATTTGATTTTCTAATAACAAATAGTCGTTTCTGTCGGTACTTTGATCAATGATATCTATTTTATCATTAAATTTTACAATCATTTTTTTCATAAGATACATTTTGGATGAACAATGGATTTTTGGCTTTAAAAAAAATGTTGGGGGTGTTAGAAATCTTTTGAACGTGGTTTCGTGTACTATTCGACCAGATAAAAAATTTCTACTAGGTCGCTTCAAAAGTACTTAAATTTGATACAGAGGATTTAGCTTTTTTTTTAATTGACGATGCAACGTTGCCTTCATCGAAAAAAAACAGCTATCAAAAGAAGGAAAAATGCAAATAAATTGGCGCTATAGAAATATTTATTATTTTTTTGTACCTATGTTTTTATTCATTTTGAAAACCCCTTTACTAAGTAAATCGACATTAAAATAGAGAAAATTTGTATTCGTTCCTTTTTTAGTGTAGAGACTATTATTGAGGTTAAATCCAATCCCATTTTGAATTTCTTAGTGTGCTTGGATTTAATTCGGTTGCTAGGGCTAAGAGCGCCATATTATCTTAAGTGCTGTATATCCAAACTCATTTAGCCTAACAAAATCATTCATAAAAATTTAAGAAAAAAATAAATGAACATCTTTCTTAACAGATACTCAATTTACAATGATTGTGCCCAAAATCGATATACGAACGATCGAGAAACCGCGACTCAAGGAGTTCATGCTGGAGCACTTGATACCCGGAAAAGTCTTCGACAACCTTGCCGATGATGATCTCTACGGCAATGGTAATGGTCATAAAATACACCTACATAAAGTAGAGAAATCGCAAAATAATTTATGGTTACTCAATGGCTATCTTGTGTTGTACAAAATGCGTTTGAATGAAAATTTGATGGCAATCGGAATTGATGGCTATCTAGGTGATCGGAAATCGCCTTACTCGAAACGCAACATACAAGAATCGAATAGGTAAATCAGCGACAGAAATTCACATTCTACTATTCCACAAAAATTCACTACAAATCTTTTAAATTTAAATTTTACTTCGCAGTCGATACAATGAACCGCAGCGCTTGGAGATGCGTAATACCACAACTATGCATACCAAAATCGAGCCTATACTAAAAGAATCCAGATCCAGTCCACTCATGTCCTTTCTGAACAGCATGAAAAGTGGCACTAAAGTTTTTCAGCATTTTTTGTCAAAAAGTAATCTAACACAGATAATGGACGATGGCACCTACACGATACTCATTCCGTCCGACAATGCTTTTCAGCGTTGGCATCCCATCGACTGGGGTTTCTATCCATTTAGTGTACATGAATTTACCGAAAGTGTATTGCGTAACCACTTCCTACCCACACAACGCCCGCTACGTATGGCAGAGGTGAAGAACATCGATCAGATGGTAGTACGAACGATGGGCGGTGAGAATGTTGTATTCCGCGGACATCGTAAGTATAATTTGATGGTTTGTTTTCGGCATCTTTTGCAGAGAGTGTAGTGTGTGTTTTTTTTTATTCTTACAGCTGGTCCAACTGTGAACAACGTCTCTATTATGTCCGACTACTCGCTGATAAATGGCAATCAGGTATTCCTTATCTCCGAGGTTTTATTTGTGTCGGAAGCTGTCGTTTCTAAACTACATCAGGTAAAATATAATTGCAACAAATTTATACTTTGTTACTCATACTTTTTTATTTAATTTTAGATGCACAAGGATAAAGAAACTCCGCCCCTTCTTGCTTTCCCTTGGTTTGGTGCTCAGTTTCTGTCTCACTCATTTTTGGCATTGGAGCGTGATCCACGATTTACGCAAATTACAAGGTAATTCCATAATTTTTATTACGAAAGTAGTCTTTTGACTCACACCTTCTTCCTCCATTGCTCACGGCAAATACGGCTCACCTCCGTGCGACGTGTTTTGCTGCTAATAGGTTATTAAGGTTACTTGCTTTCAAACCAGCGTCCTTTTAATTTCTGCTGGAACGAAGTGATTTGTGTTATTTCCCTTCTTTTTTTATGTAGTAGATCCCAAACTCAGTACATAGCCAGAAAGGTGTCTGACTAAATATTCCTTGATGCGCTATTAGTTATAGCACTCTCACTTTCGGGCATCGATGCCACCGCCAGAAATTTAGTGAATATTTCGCTCAGCAATAACTGAAAGGTAGCCGAAAAACAAAAAAACATTCGCCTTTCGGATTCGGCGTAAAACTGTAGGTCCCTCAATTTGTGTTACAACATCAAGACGCACACCACAAATTGTAGGAGAAGTTCGGCCAAAATCGCTTAAGTGGTTATAGCGCCAATTAAATAACTAAGTAATAACTGAAAGGAATCGAGGGGTTGCAGTTTGGCAAAATGCATGTTGTCAGTAATCTCGGATGGTCTGACTAGGCTTTTGCTTTTGTTGAGCACATCGGACTGCAGATAACTGGTTAACGGTGATTGTTTTGCCCTTCCTGTCTTAATAGGAATAAACCGGCAGAGGACTTTTTGTGGATCTGATTCGCTAGGCTTAGGTATGAGGCCTGTCACAGTGACGTATTGAGAGTGCACTTTGAGCTCTTTGACACCCAACAATCTGCTTAGATTTTAATCAGATTGGAAGGGAGCGTTCATCTACTATAGAATCTTACCGTTAACGACCTTCTTCGGCTATAGGTAAAAAAATGTTGAACAAAATCACATATAGTACTCTGGATGAGTACAACTGTTATAAGACCTATTGTCTTCTACGGGGTCAGAGTCTGGTGGCTGGCGATACGCAGGACTTTGTGCAGTTATTTGTCCAGACCCAAGATGGAACGGGTACAGCCGACTGCTTCTATGCTCGTCACGGGAGCACAGCCCTCTGTACCCACCACATCTTTAATTTTAAACTTCTCACCATTGGCAAAATTCTGAGCGGCTGTAGTGCTGCCAGACTGAATGAGATCCAGCCGTGGAAAGAGCTGAGACAATCCTAGACTCTGAGTCGTTGGCTATCTACACAGATAGTTTCATGCTAAGCGGAAACGAAGGTAGCGAAATTGAATTAGCTTACCAGAGCACTGTAAAGTTTTTCAGGCAGAGCTAAATGCCATGACGGAGGCTGCTCTCACAGTGTCTCTGGTCCTCCAAGACGGCCTGCCACTAACTATAATGTCAAATTTTTCTTAAAGCGCAAAATGTCCAAAGTAGCCATAAATGCTTCGTGAAGGTTGTATAGGTTCCTGGGTACAGCAGGATTCCCGGCAACTACATGACCGACATGTTGGCAAAGAAAGCCTTGCACGATGGCAGTGGCTTTAGCCTAACCTAACTTAAAGGTAACACAAAAATAGTGCAATGCACGGTTAGTAGTCTGAGTACTGTCTTCTCTGATCACAAAGAAAAAAGGACTTTTATTCAAATAGAGAGCTCCACTCAAACTGGCAAATAGACATTGAGATCGTGGAGTAAATCGTATACCTTTTCAGACTTGGATTCGATTACTCAACTATTACTTAGACTACAGAGTTGTATTTTTAGTTAAAACCTTGCCTTTTTAATAATATTCACTTTAAAACCAGGACTTTCTTATCAGCAAATATTTACTTTCTTTATTGCTTTGCTTTCCATTGCAGATACTTGAACAACGCCGAAATAGCTCCGCACGTCTCTGGCGCTAATTACACCTTCTTTGTGCCAGAAGATAGAGCCTTTGAAAGGCTTGGCTTTGATAGGCTCTCCGACGATATTCTGGTACGAAGTGTTCTAATAAACTATATTTTGTTTGGGGGGTTTTCACTCAATTTTTCTCCCATTTATACCAACAGGCCTCGCCACGCGGCATCAAAATGTTACTCAACCATTTCGTGCGTGGACGTTTGTACGATCGTGATTTGCGCGACAACGAGGTATTCGAAACTATTGGTGGAGGTCATATTAAAATTACGCGCAACCCGGGTAGTAATGCAACCAGTGTTAACAACGCCAAAATTACCGAAAGCGAAGTATTCGTCTATAATTTAGGAACTATGTTCTATATTGATGATATACTCTACGCACATTTGCTAAGAGAATTTGTTTCGAAGTCGACAAGAACGAGATCGGATCCCAATGGTAGTAGTGGCGGTGGCGGACGTAAGTCGTATGCTGATAATTTATTTTTTGCTCATTTTTTAATTAATTTATTTTGCTTTTGTATATCCTATTGCAGAGCGAAATGGCGATTACATTATTGGGGATCAGGATGATGAGTTCGATGATGAGATTATAACGCCGAAGGCACTACCCGTCCAAATTTATGAACTTCCACAATAGATGCTAACAGAAGTCAAATTTTAAACAAATATTTATATTGGCCAAAATAAATAAATACATAAAACTACACATACTAAATGCATATATGAGGAGTAGTCCAGAAGTACGTAATATTTGAGGTTAAAATTTCGATAAGCAAATATGCATAGATAAATATCCTTTGATATTTGTGTGAATGTGGTCTCCAAGAGTGGATTTAGCGGGGCCACGGTAATGTCACTGTGTATAGATTGATTTATATTCTGTTAATTTTATGCTATTGTTCGAGTCAACTTTAATATAAGTTTGTATATTTCTTGATTCTAAATCTTATGAAATGCTTATTTACAAAGAACGGGAATGGAGTTGGAAAGCGTCATAAATGAAAAAACAAAATTTATTGAAATTGTATACCACACTGGAACCAGCGCATATTTCAAATTAAAAACAACAACCATACTTGTCATAAGAAACATGATTTGAAAATACAAAATCTTAAAAGGAAATGCATACACATAGTTGGGGAAAACCATAAAGTACGACCATATACTAGATATAAAAAGAAAACATTAAACTGAAATTTAAAAAAAAAAAAAATCTTTTAGCAGATGTGTGTGTAACTTTTTCCCCTGTGCTTTTGGCATTAGCAATTTAATCGATTTCTCTATAGAACTAACTAGTATGTCTTAGCATACAGCACATGTTATACTATAACTATGGTAGTATGTAGTACTTTAAATGGAACGAAGGAGTGAAATTAAAATATTCTGAAAATAACTTTAGACAAACAACTTTAACATATCGTCGTATACATACAATACATACATAAAAGTATATAAAACAAAAATGATAAAACTAAAATGAGTAACATAAAAACAAAAACTAAATACTTTACAATTCAATTATGTAATATCTCAAAGAAGAAAGAGTGTGTACTGGCAATGTCGAAAGCAAAATTGAAACTATGCGAAGGAAGATATCTCTAATTGTGACAAGAATTTATAACTGTAGCGATATTAAGTAAAAAATTTTATATAAACATTTAATTCGATAATTTGTTAATAATAAAACAAAAACAAATAAAATAAAGAACAAAAATACAAAACCAACATCGATTCGTGTTTTATTGAGAGAGCGCAATTTTGACATTTCATTTGGAGGAGAAGTTGCTAATTCACACTGACACAAATTTCCCCAAGCAAAACAGCTGATTGTGGCATATGGTTGCATTTGAGCAACAAACCGTTCCTCAAACAGGAAATCTCCTGAGATTTCACCATACCAGAACTAATTTAATTTTTTAAATTAAGATTTTAATATCAATCAGCTAAAGTCAAATTTGTTCTAGTATGGTGAAATAAGCTAAAATATTATGTTCGCATATCCAGTGAAAGTATGCTATTTCTTTGTAATCTGCGTTCTTTGAACTAGATCTAATTTTCTAGGCATTAATCGACAAAGTAGCGTATTTCCTACACTCCACGCAGGATACAGCCAGAAGTCATTCTTGTGCCTAGAAAATGGGTTATTAGAGAACCAATGTGGAATGTATTGGATCGTAAGTGTCTTCTACGTAGATTACGAAGAAGTTGCAACCCAACCCACCATTCCGCTAACAGAAAATCTCGTCTAATTCACCATACCAGAACTAATTTCACTTTTGCTGATTGATATTAGAATCTGAATAGATTCACTGGGTTTTTTTTTTGTGTTGTGAATTGGGCCAGAATTCTTGCCACAGGAAACGAAACGCCATGCAACTTCTTTCTAATCTACGTTCTTCGCTTCTACTTCGCAATCGAAACAGCATAGACTTTTTCCCCTGACACAGTGAAAAATTTCATATTAGCTGATTTCTGTGTACATCCGAACGCAGAAACACAGCAACGAAATGAAATGAGATATTCATATAAATGGTATTTATGGACTGGTTTGGTTTACACATATTAAAAAAAATATCCATATTAGAATTGAAATATTTTTTATAACTAAAATGTATTAAAAAGTAACTTTTTCCTGAAAATGTGTGAATTATTTTATCAAATTTTAAATGAACACGAACATTTTTGTTTCACTTCTAATTTAATTATTACTATTTTTCTTTATTTCAATGAATTTAATTTAAGTTTTGGAACTTTACGCAATTTGAATTTGAATTATAATGGGAATATATATTTTTCATATACCGTTTGGTTTATATTACGGAATTCAGGCCCAATTGCAAAGCATGT
The DNA here is from genome assembly GCA_951828415.1 of Anomoia purmunda. Lineage (NCBI taxonomy): Eukaryota > Metazoa > Arthropoda > Insecta > Diptera > Tephritidae > Anomoia > Anomoia purmunda. The sequence continues at coordinate 113,780,071 of OX639994.1, read as the reverse complement.
GGGGTGAAGTGTGATGCGAATCAGCTGAGATTACTCTATTGTGAGTGGAGTTCTTTATAAGAAGCAGCAATTTGTTTATAAAAAACAGTGATTGGCAAATTTTGAAGCAATTTAAACTACTGGAATAGAATCAGGATGCCTCATGGTCATTCACATAATCATGGACAGGATTGTGGACACGAAGCCACTGACATAGATCATGCTTTAGAAATGGGTATTGAATATTCTCTCTTCCAAAAAATCGATATGAACAATTTGGAATGTTTGAATGAGGAAATTGATGGTAGCGGGAAGAAGGTATTTAAGGCATATGAAAACCGGCTGGATCATACAGAGGTAAGTGGATCAACGCTGATAAATGTTGAAACACAGTTGGTAATACAATTAATGCAAATAAATTCAAGTATGTACAAAGCGATGCAGATGAGGAGCTACTTTTTAACATACCATTTACCGGCAATATCAAGCTAAAAGGAATTATAATAGTTGGTGCTAATGACAACACACATCCAAACAAAGTAAGACTGTAAGTAGAATTTGAACAGTTTTATTAAAATATGTTATGTTGATATTGATTTTCATCAATAGTTTTAAAAACCGTACAAAAATGACATTTGATGATGCACGTGCCAAAGCCGATCAGGAATTCGAACTATCGATAGATACTCGAGGAGAAATTGAATATGCACCAAAGTAAGTGATATTTAAAATACCAAAGACCATAGACTTGCAATGTTCTAAATCAATTCACTTCACATGCTCTATCACTTACAGAATAGTAACATTCGCTTCGGTTCATCATTTATCTTTGCATTTTCCTTCGAACTTCGGTGATGATGCAACACGAATCTACTACATCGGTGAGCCAACTTGACATATATACTAAAATTTTGTGTTAAAATTGTGTGAATCTATTTACCCTAAATAGGACTTCGCGGCGAGTTCAGCGAGTCGCATTACCATGGAGTAACAATATGCACTTATGAAGCGCGTCCTAATGTTAGCGACCACAAAACTGAAGCCTACGATGCTGTAGATCGCACATTAAAGTGAACTATGTATATTCAATATAAAGCGGTTTGAAACTGAAAGTAATGTTTGCTATTTTGATACAAATGATAATTTAAATTTAAAAAAAAATAAAAATACTTCAATTATGATTCAACTTAACTTCGAAAATGAATGTAGAATTTTCTTGTACGTTGAATTGTTTTCGAGATTCCACTTCCCATTTCCATGTCGCGACACGCTACGGTCAAATGTCCGGAACTATATTCAAACACTAGTGGCATAAATTTATATAATTTATTTAAGTTCGGCCAAACATCGAAATTATATGATGTTAGCGCCAAATTATTATATTATAAACAATAATTTCCTCAAGTTTTATATACATTTTTTTTTTTGGAAAATGGGCTTGGAACCGACCAACTTAGAGCAAACAGGTGCATCTTCGAAACTACCTACTCAAACTCGACTAAATTTGCTACACACTTTACACTTTAACTCAGTAAGCTCATTTCGAAAATTAAAGTAATTGGATGAAAGCCACAGACACTTCTCATACAACGATAATAAAAAGTTCGATATTTTAGAAACTACTTTATCAATCTCAATATACACTTTGCATTTCAAGTCAATACGCTTAATTTCGAAAATTGTAAAAATCGAACAAAAAACGTGGTCACCTCTCCTATAACGGTAATTTACCAAAATCAAAAAAAATAGTTAAAACTTGGCGCATTCATAAAAGCAATTTATAAATGGGATTTGCCGCCTGTTTAAAAAGTCTAATTCAATTAAAATAATGAGTAAAATCAAATATTGAAATTTTGGTATCAAACGAAAGAATTTTAATGAAACTTCATTTCCAAGATGTTTTAAAAGAAGGCGCAGGTGCATCTTTTACGGAAAATTAAGTTAAATTAATAAATTAAATCAAATTTTACAAAGACAGTGTCAAATGAAATTAAATTTAACTATATGAGTGTCAAACGAAAAGTTTTGAGAAATCTTGATTTGAAAACAATGTGCGCAGAGGGTTACCACCTGTTTAAAAAATGAATTAAAATTATGAAAAGTTAAATCAAATATTGAAGGCTTAAGAAATCTTTATTTTTAAAATACTTTTATCGACCGTGGCCATCTGCTTAAAAAAACTAAATTAAATTTTAAAGTTAAAAGAAATATTAGTAGAAAATTATTTACAAATTTTTTAATAAAGTAAATGAAATAGAGATATCAAAAGTTTTATTGCAAGCAGTTCATAAAAGCGCGACCATATTGTTAAAATTACAGAAAGTCTTTCTATTTAAGTCAAAGAAAGTAAATAGTTATAAGAAAATAAACTATACAAAATTTTAAAAAACCTAAATACTTGCTTGATTTATATAACCACCTCACGCCTTTGGTTGATCAGGATATACCTATAGCATTCTGTATATCAGATTGAGGTTCAGCTTTTCCTCACTAGAAGTTGATGGAGGTTTTCCTAAATGACGCTATCGTTTGATTACGTTTTAGATTTCTAACAATAAACTGAGTGACAATAAACTCGAATGGCAGACTGCGTACAAAAAAGTTGCACAAACCAACCGAAAAAAATGGCAATTATGAAGTAGGGTTAGAGTTTCTTTAAACGGTTTACCTTTGGTGTATTTTTTTTTTATACAAATGAAAGTCAGTAGTTTTGTGAAATTGTTCGTTAATATTTTTAATAATTTTATTTTTTAAGATAATCTATTCACTATTTCTCATTATCATTATTATCTTATTTTGTTGTTCGCTTACACAATGGGGTTTTCGAATCACGTGTTTTTTTAGTTTTAATTCATTTAGTTTTTTTTTTTTTTTGTTTACATGAGTGTGTATGCCGTTTCATACACTTCAATTTGTTCATTTATTTATTTATTTTTTTAATGTAAGTTTGCTTTTTATAAATCTGACAATTTCTTTTTCTTGATTATTATTACTTAGCATGTTTTTGAGTAAATTTTGCATGCGATTGTTTTTATTTAATTGTTTTTTTTTTGTTCTTTTACTATAATGTCCGCTGATGACTTGTCGCTGTTTTTTCTTCGCACTCTATGGTTTCTTATACTATTTTTTTTTTTTTTTTTTTTTTTGTGTAAGTACAAACAGCATAGCTACGTATTTATAAATGTACTAATATATGTATGCTTTTTTATTAGTTATTTATGTATGTAGTATGTGTATTAGGCATATGGATTCGTAGGATTCGGCAAAGTCGAAAATATTTTTATATATTTACTTTAATTTAAAATTCAGTATTTTTTTTTTGTTTTTTTTTTGTCATTATTAATTCGCTAATTTTCGTATGTTGTTATAGTATATGAATATTTAAGCGCCTACATACATATGTACATGTACGAGGATGTATGTATGTACATATATAGTAGATATATATATACTATATAAATGTATGTATTGCACGCGAACGCTTAACATATACATACATGTGTTTGTATGTATGTATGTATGAATGTAGTGCATACGTACAGTGTGAATAGGTATGTATGTATGTTTGTGAACTTGGCGGTGCGCGTAAGCGTGTAATGCAAATTTTTACTGTACAGAAATTTAATATTTACATTAATTAATTTTATAAATGTTTATGTATAAATGTTTACTCTCTTCTTTTATTTTTATTTTATAAATCTATATATTTTCATCCAAAATGCTATTTTGGTTTTCTTTCGACTATTTTTTTTTTTTTTTTAAATTTATAATTCGCAACTTTGTTTGATCTAAGTATGTGTGTATACATATATGGCTTGTAGTATTGAAATTTGCTGCATGGTGATTTGATGCTGTGTGAAAACTAAAAGTATATAATTTTTTTATTAAAAAAAATTATGTCGGTGTTAACAAAAACTTTGTTTAATTTTCATGAACTTTCTTATATGGACTTTTTTCTTATTTTTAAGAAATAAATTATAGCCTTAGTATTACTAGTAAATTTAGCGTTCTTTCGCAATCGGGCCTACGTTACTGGAATGTTCGCTAAAATTTTTTTGCTTTAAAGAAATAATTGGTGTTCTATTATTGTGTAAATCTGATTTGAAATTGAGCAAAGTAGCAACTCAAAAACGTAAGAGAAACAAAACATATTTTAGGGACGCATCGAAATTTTGAATTAAAAATCTATAATTTTTATGGAATTAATTAAAATTGTGCAATTATTTTATTAATACAAGATCGGGCAACCTTCAAATTAGGGCTCTTGTTTATCGAGTAATCGGTTAAACGATTATTTAAAGTTGTTTCGAAAAATAGTCATCTTCGCCTAATCAATCAACTAACCGTTTTCTTTCGAATTTTTCACATTAATCGACTAATCGGTTATCGATTAGTAAAAGTGGTTTCGAAAAATAGTCGACTTCACCTGATCGACTAATCGGTTAATCGATTGGTAAAACTGGTTTCGAAAAATAGTAGACTTCACTTAATCGACTAACGGGTTTCTTTCGACTTTTTCGACTAACTGCTCATAAAAAACTAATTCGTTTTCGATTTTTCGACTACAATGAAGCTTTTAATGAGTTTATTGTGAATTCGCATAATTTCCTTTAGTGATTTTTCAGTCTGCTAGACCATTCTAAAGCGAACGTTTAATCGAGAACTTGCTATTCGACTGTTAACCACAAACAAAGTTGCTAATCGATTACCTAGTTGATTAATCGAACAGCCGAGTAGTCGATTTTCAGCAAGAGCTCTACTGTACCTAACTTTCTATTTACGATTTTTTTTTTTCAATTATAAATAGCATAAGGGATCTGTGCCAATAGATAGAAAATTTCTATGGTGAAAAAACTTTGGCCTCTAGTGAGGAAATTTTACATTTCGGCTGTGCTAATTCACAACTTTTTACTGCTGGAAGGTTTTGACAGTTCCTTTGATGCAGATGAACCAGCAAGTTAAACCAGTAACAAAATGCAGCAGATATATCACAAATATTTGCCTTTGCAGATTTTAATTCCTCTCTAACAGAAATTAATGCATTTATTAGACGTTTTAGTAATATCAGAACAGAATATCCTATTTTTATTGGTTATGCTTGCGGTCAAATTTTTCAAATTGTCACCTTACAGTTGTCAAATATTACTTTTCAGAGCACTTTCCTATCAATTGGAGCAGACTCCGTGTTAAGAAATGTTTTTGCCATGGATTGCGTAAAAAATGTTGGTCTAGAATGATACGAGTAGAACACAAGATTGCAAATTAGCCAGACTGATAATTCTCTTTTTGTCGATTTGACAGCATTCACCCCTTCGCTGAGGTCACAAAAGTGTTTTTCTTTTGTGCTGACATTTTTTACACAAATAAAACTTTCAATCGTTCTGTTATCTCATTATGCAATCAGGAAAGGTGGCATACATTCTGAACTCTCTTTGGAAATTTAGTTTGTCTCTTTGATGAACTCTTTTGTATTAGGGATTTTCAAGAAAAAGAAATAGAAACTGGTTTGATACAGTAAATGATGCAGTTCAGTTTAGAAAGATTAATTATACATTTTCCCCAGTATGTTTATATCAAAATCCCATATATCGAATCTCAAACCAAGTATTGTATTTTTAATTTAGTTAACAAATATTTTGTTTTCAAGCAGCTCGCTAGATATGGCATATTAGCTTATGTTTATATAAAATTTTCATAAAAAATAATCACAAACCCCAGTTTTTCACAAAATTTGGATTCAATACAATGATACGGAAAAGAGTACTAAATTTAGTACCATATCGCAAAACGACCTCCTTTTATTGTCCTTTTCCCGTGCATCTTATTATTTTATCGAAGTTCTTTTTTGTTCTATCATTCTCGCACTTTTATTTCGACCAGTTCAGTTGATCTCAGTTCGATTCATGCAATCTTGTATTCTATCTTTCTTAGTTGCAAGGCAAACTTATAAATACAAGGCGGCGCGTTTCTAAGCGAAAAACAAAATTTACAGGTATTTTATTTTTGCCCTTTTGCTCGTCGACTATCAAAGTTATTTGACTACTTCCATTAGTTCCCATGGCATTTAAAATAACCAGGGTTTAAATAAAATATTTATATTTGGAATTGCATATGTATGTGTGCTAAGAAAAAAAGAGAAAATCAGCTGTTCTACAAACGAAAACAAACGAAATTTTCAGGTATTTTAAATAAACAAAATTATGCAAAATTTATACTATTAAAAAATCTTATAAAAAATAAATTTAGTGAATATAATAGAAAACTATCGAAAATAAACCTATGATTTTTATATTAATTACAGAAATTGCTTTTAAATTCATGGCACTAGCATTATTTTTAATTCATTTGTATTTTATGAAATTGGTGATGATATTTTTATTTTGACTTTTAATATTCATACATACAAGCATCTAAAATTGGAAAGTGAATGGTAATGCATTTAATGTTAGGCGTCTTTGTAAAATTTGGATTTTGTATTTAATAAATTTGTGCTTCTTTTTACGATTAGGACATTTTATTGTAATCGCATTGGCTCATTTAATGACAAATTATATTTAGGTGACTAATAAAGTGGCAAGCAATATTATTTCAGTATTCTAACTCTGTTCAGATCTGCCTCTCAACGCTAAATACAAAAAAAAAATACTACTAGCTCAGAGCGGTGGTGAAAGCCGCCTAAAGCGTGGTAAGGGATTCCTAAGAAAACGGTCTAGAAAAAATTTCCATTATTACTTGTGTTAAAAAAAGTAGTATCAGAAAAATTTTGGTTTGATATAAAACAAAATTGCGCCTTCCGCGCTGAGAGCAACAGAAAGGGACGTAATAAAAGGTAGCGAATGAAAGAGCACAGAAAAAATTCTAAAGAAGAAAAGGATAAAGAGAACAGATGACGTAAAGATTGAAAGTTTTGTTAGCAAATAAAAGGAAAACTGGTATGTAACCCGCGAAAATCGGCTGCGCTTTACGATTGATTTAAAATAAAAATATTTACAGACTCTCACGCAAATATTTGAGGAACGAATAAACCAATTTTCAATTTCATAATTTTGTGCAAATCTGCTTATCCAGACCTTTCATTCAATATATATTTTATCTCTGTAGCTATCGTAGTTTAGCTCAGCTAAGCGCCACTTTTCAGAATAGTAATATAGATAATTGGAAATAATTTTATTTCGTCCGCGAATGGATGGATGCTGTCAAATCGACAAAGAGAGGACTATACTGGTTCGCGGAAGGCGCAATCTTTTATTGTAGCCATTCTCACTTAAAAAAGCAAATTTGTGTTAATTTTTTTGGTAAAAAAAAAACTACAAAATAAATACAAACAAATTTCTGCCCTTCAACTTTTTAAATCAAAATAGTCTAGCTAGATGTTTGAAAATTGTATGACTTTGTAAATATAAATTCAACAAAGTATATATGTAAATAAATAATTAATTAAAATTAGCAAAACAGTAGGCTGTATGAGCCAATGCGATTACACTTTTTAAATATACGTATAATAAGTATATTTCTGCTTTATTATTCACTTGTTTTTGCTTTTACTGTTACTTTATTGGCAAAAATTTATAGATATTACTATTAATTACCGTATGGCCATTACTTAAGTATTTACAAATATAGTTTGTGTTGGTATGTGAGTGGTGTTGTAACCTAGAAGCGATGTGGTTAGTTGCATTTCTTAAAAGTTAAAAAAAAAAAAAAATGAATGCAATTACTTTGTTTTTCCTTTTCAAATATTTTCCAAATACATACAATATTTTATCAGCGTAGTTGAAAATTATTTTGTTTTATTTCCTTTTTTACTTTAATTCATTCAATGGATTGCATTATGGTGCGGATAAAATATAAAATTTGAATAAATGGTTTTTTTATTTTATTTTGTTTATTTTTTTTTTTTTTGTTTTCTTTTTTTTATTATGAATATTTGTGGACAATGGAAGTTTTAACAGTTTTTGTTAGTTTCGATCAATTTTACATTTTGAATTTCTTTTTATTAGCGAAAATATTTAATATGTAATTTTTATAGTATAATGGTTCGAGTATTTCTCAAAAGTCTGGTTGCTTTGTGTTACTTTTGAAACTTGATTTAGTAGGTATCGATGATTAACTTTAAATGTTGTAATTTAATTCTTTCTGCTTAAATAATATTTATGTATTCAAAATGCTCTTTCGTTTTATTTCATACATATACATATATTGTGTATAATAAGGTTTATCAAATTTGCAAAAAAAAAACAAAAGTCTTCTCTGTTTTGGTCTCTTGCTATGCTTTGCCATATTTTTTCTTTTTTTTTTTTGTTTTCTTTTAATTTCTGTTGTTTTTTTTTTTTGAACGTGTGTGTATGATGCGTCTAAACTATTGTTTATTTTGGTTTATATAAATTTTTAATTATTTTATTTAGTATTGCACACTCGCATTTCTACTGATATTCAGCTTTTCCTCAAAATCGTATCGAAGTAATAATTTTATATAATTTATATTATTATTATTTTTTTTGTTTTTGTTCTTGTTTTTGTTTGTTTGTTTAATTTTTATTTAGCAAAAAGCGGGTGTCTTTCTTCAAGCAGGTCAATTGTTTCTTGGCAGGATTACATTTTAAATTTAAATTTTTTATCTTGTTTAGTTTATTTGCGTTTTTAAATGTTCCTCATATGTACAGTTTTACTCTGTTTATTATTACCATTAAAAACGTAGTGTATATAAAACGATTGAAAATGCAAAAAAGTTTAGTTAGAAAAATGCGTTTTATTTTTTTTTTAATTTTTATTTTTTAGCGGCTGTCGCTCCCTGTGCGTAAGTATATAAGTATATGTTAGGACGTGTGTATGTATATGTGTGGGTGTGTGTGGCGTGAGTGAATTCATTTACAGAAGTGAATTTGATTAAGTGTGGAGGCGCCTTAGTTTTAAAAGCATCTATGTACGAGTATGTAAAAATGATGTGGGTCAAATTGGTGAAAAATCGAATGCTGCCCTAGTGTCCTTATGTTCCACATAAAATATTTTAGCAAAAAAAAACAAAAAAAAAACATTTTTTACTAATGCTGTAGTTTATTTATTCCTATTTTTCAATTTTTTTTATTATTATATTTAATTGTTTTTTTCTGTTGATTTAGCAAAATACACAATTAGGCGACATTTACTTAGGTGCTAAACTTCGCAGGACTGTATTACTAATGTAAACCAATAATTATTTATTTATTCCGTTAAGCTGGTATTATTTTGTTTATTATTTTATGTATATATTAATTATATGTTTATTTGCAGTTCATATCTACAAATTTCAACCATAGATGTATATATGTAATTATTTAAATTACAAATTAACTACATATTTAATACTAGTCTACCAATAATGACATAGAATTAACAGTTAATTAAATTAGTTAAAGCTTTTTACTTTTTACACTCTTCTTTAAAGATATCTTTAGTAACAAATGTACAGTTAGGGGATTCACAAGGTATGTTAAATTATAAATTTTACAATTTAAAAACAAACAAGAAATTGTACAGTAATAAAACAAAAACTTTCAATATATGTATGTATATTAGAACCGTTATAACTCAACAATTACAATACGATATTCATAATTATAATTAGTTAAGGTTTTGCTTTGCTTTCGCTACTTTGTGAATCCCCTAAATAATTATTTTACGGCAATTATTTAATGTAAATTACTTTAAATATATAAACATTAACGTTAAAAAAATACCCACACAAATAACTTTTTACAATAAGTCGAACACAACGGTTGCATCAAAAATTTGTCGCAGCATTCACAAGCGATTTCTGGCAATTTTTAGTAGTACTTCATGTTTCATGAATCGTTTCAAATTAATATCAAAATTTTCTCAAAATAATGATTTCGCGCCGAAAAACAAAATGGATTAGTCAAAAACTAATTCTTTTGAAACCATTATTAGTAGAGTTGGGCAGGATTTGAATTAATTGATTGGAGCGTTTTCATACTATTTTGAAAGGACTAATAGATAATAATAGATTTATGAATCGATTCCATCTTTAAAAGCCTGAGATTTTATTGAAAAAAATATAAATATAAAATTGTTTGAAATAATTTGTATGAAAATGCAATTTAAGAAACTGAAAATTTCACATATGTATTATCAAAAAGTCACTAACTTATAAACAAGACAGATGACATTAACAGCCTTAATTTGCATTAACTCATGAATTATCCCCATACTAATGTGCATTAGCCCCGCCGTAAATGCGCGAAATTTGTGTGCTTTTAAACCAGCAGCTTTCAGAGAGATACCATTCGGCAATTCACATATGTATGTGCTTGTTTGGCATTCAACTCAACTATATTTCTTTATAAGTGCGTTCGGGTTCATCTGTCACTGATCTAAATGCACAAATTAACGCTGTTTTTCTATATCGGCTTCTACTATCAACTTTAATTCCAGAAGGAAAAATGTAATAAAATTACAAGCATACTTCGCCACACTGGTAAAATTTTATGTTGGGTATCTGAAACATTTTTGTGGGATTTTTAAAGATAAGTCGGCTCGTTATAAAATATAAATTCGCTTGGAGTTATGGATGTTTGACTTGTGCAACACTGAACTATTTGAAGCTAAGAGCAAGAATTGTGTACAGTAATTTCTAAGTATGAGCATTTTTTGTTTGCCTTTTAAATGTTGTTTTCACTTTTTTAATTTAAATTGCCAGAACAAACTATGTTATTTTTTAAATTTCGTTTTAACATACATAATTTTATTCTCTTTACTTTTACAATTTAGGTATAGGATACGAAAAAATGCTCTCCTCGAAGATAGCAAATTTGTTGTTTGTAATCTTTCCCCATTGAATCCAACGAATATTGAATATAAATTTTCCAATATATTAAAAAACGAAGCAAGCAAATTATGGCTTGTAAAAACACGCTATGTTCTTTTACGCAATTTGGACAGACACATTCTAGAAACTAAGTATTCAGGCCTATTCTTAATAGAAACTTCCGGGGAATTTGGGAAATTTCTATTCAGAATAGGCCTGATTAACTCTCCGAAAATTTTCGAAGCCATCGATTTGCACATCTCCGGATGGACTGATATATTAAATGAAATCTTCTTACTTTCTCAAACAAATAAAATGTGATGCCTGTCAATCTGGCAGCATGATCTTGATGGTGATATCAATTTGCCAGTAACGGTTATATTCTGGATTTTACCGAACATCGTGTCACCGATAAATTTTATTACCGAAAGTTGTAACCACTACTAGTAACCGCAATTTGGCCACAAATGGTAACGCTGTCAACAGTTGGTCAAATAAAACTGGCATTGTTGCCATTTTTTACGCACAATCCACGCAAAACCAACTATAAATAATATTTAATTTTTATAACTTTCCTGTTTCACTCGAATGTTAAATATGTGTGACAAAAAGCGTTCCTACCTCGAAAAAGGAAATAAACATCTATTTTGTCGCTATTACCACGTTCGCCGAGAATAAGAGTGTACTGAATACAAAAATGGTGTAAAAGTTGCCAGAGTCTTTTGTTACCGGTAACGACAGTTTTGTTACCGGTGCAGAATAGACCTGCAAACGTCAAATGGCGAACAAATTCAGGGAGCGAAACTACCTCGTAATCTTATATCATAATGACAAGTATTGGACAAATATTAGACTGGGTATGTATTTGTTTGTATTTTTATTATATGAAATTATATTTCGGTTTTGTTCAAATATAAGCAAACTTTGTATTTTTTACAAATACAAAAGCAGTTAGAGCCATTTGTATCATAAGCCTAGCTTAGAACCGAAATGGCCTGTATGGTAATATTAATCTGTTGAGCAATGTGTGACAATGAATATTTTAGTAAATTCCATATTACAAGTTTTAATATTTGATAAGTTTGTTAAAAAAGCTCAAAAATGGTTATAGATGGCTTTCAGCAAAAATGTTGACGTATATGATAGCAATGAGTGCTGTATACTAAATGTCAGGGGGCAATTTTTATCCTGCATTTTTGAAACTGTGCCTTAAGTCGGCTTCCGCCAGGCAGTAAAATACCAAGTGAAAAAGTTTTTTGATTTTTTTTCATTAAACATTAAATTAACTGTGGACAAGCGATAAATCACAAATGAACATTATTAAAAATATACAATTTTGATAAAAATTCTTGAAATTGAGAGATGTTTTTCTTAAAAATACCAGAAGCGCAAATAATGGCTGCGTGATTATGAAAAATAACTTGGAACGCCACATAGCATTAAAATTAAAAATATAATTTTTATATTTATTCATACTAAAATATAATTATTTTTTAAAGAAAAATCGAATAAAGTTACTTAAAACTCGTATAAAAAACAAATAAGAAAAAATTGGTCGAAGTTTCGCTCCTTATGTTAGAAGTAAGTTTTATTTTTTATTTTGTAAGCTAAGTTTTTATGGAAATACGGCAATTATACATCGCTAGAGGCGACAATAAATCTATTCTTCAGTGACTTGAAAACATTGAAGTAGAACGATTTTTTACCATAATCCCAGATTTTGAGGGTTTATTCAAAATTTTGAGTATACAGTGCTACAGAGTTCGCCGAGCCCACAAGATTTAATTTTATTCGTAATTTTTTTTTTGTGTTTCGTTAATTTTTATTAAAAAACTAGCTACACCCAGCAAGCGCCGTTACGGTTTAATTTTTTGTGCTTTCTTTTCAAACGGATTCACCGTATCCGGACAACTTGAGTTTCATTTCAGTTGGAAATTGAAAGATAAAAATTGAACAATAATAAAATTTTATTTAAATGAAAAAGATTTTAAGACGTTTGTACAAAAAAAAAACTGTTTTCCCCAATTTAATATTTTTATAAAATAGTCCCTGTGTTATGGCGAGGTTACTGTCTAGTTGAGCTCTGGTTAATCGACTAGTCGACTAATCGGTTAATCCATTAGAAAAAGTTGTTCCAAACTGCACCTAATCGACTAACCGTTCCGTTTCGACTTTTTACACTAACCGCCCATAAACAACTAATCGACTAACCGTTCGTTCGAATAATATCGATTTCGATTCTATTTTAAGACTGCTTAATAATAAGCGGTGAATTGAAAGTGAACGGTAGTCAGATAGTCGAGCACTACTGTTTGTTTAGTCATCGGTTGAAGCCCCATAAAAATCCGTTCAGTAGTTTCGGAAATTACTGCGTTTAAACAGGCAAAGAGGCAGACAAAAATTCTAAAAATGTTCGCAATATATTCCATTACATTCCCTGCATCACCTTCTGTCATTCTTTTAAAGAAAATTTTTAGTGTACAGACACGATTTTTCTAAAGTTTTATTATAGGATAACAAAACAAAAAAGGCTGCCCTTTAATAAAAAAATTTCATAATTTCATATTTTCTAACAATAATGATGTATTCCAAAAACTTTAATCACTACATATCGCCTTACGACCACTTCGCCAAACTACTACCTCTCAACTTTTTTGGTATTTACTATTTTTCTTTTTTAATTTTACATGTTGCTATAATCTCTTATTACGTTCAACATATTTTTATAAATATAATATACATATATATAGTACATACGCATATTTTATGATTTGGAAGAACTTCGGTGATGAATTGCTTGATGTGATACGCATTAAATATAGGTTTTAATAATAAAGCGAGGACAGTATTTCTAATTTTTTGTTTTGAGGAAAAAACGCAATAAAAGGTTGATATAGTCTTCTGTTTCAAAAACGTAAATTTTGAATCAAAAATCTTTATAATTGAGCATACGAAATAAATATTAAAATTTATTAATTTACATATACACAGATATAAATATTGAAATTCTTTCTTTTTCCCCGTAAGCAACTAACTTTATTAACATGGCGATGTACTAGGCGGAAGTCAATTATCTGAGTCTGCATTTGATTTCAATTAACATAATTAATTCGACATGTACATATTTGTTTCCAAAAGCAGTTAACTTCCAACCACTTTTTAAATTGGTAAATTTTTTAGGCTGTCTGCCTTTTCCCTCCACGGGGTGTTTTTGGATATTTGACAAAACAGCTGCTTTGACTTTGGCAAATTTTATTTTGGGTGCATAAATTTTGATTTTTCCTTATCCAATTTAGTATTTTATTTCAATTAGTATGAATTGTATAATTAATTAATGAAAAGCTATAAAATAAGATCCACGCCATTTAGTGCTTCATGAGGAAAAACTTATATGTTTTGTCGAATAACCTACGTATCTCTATATAATGTGGTCCAACGTTCTTTGTTTTTTTTTTATATTTATTAGAGTCTATTTTTAACTGGAAGTTTTCAATATCGCAAAAAAAACTTAGAAGGTAATAGCAGCAGAGCAAAAAGAAAAATATACTTGTTATTGTTTTATTTTTTGTCTCTAAATTGTCAAAACTGTTTTGTCAACCGCAATGAATTCTCAAGAGAGTAAACATAGTGTGTCAATTTAGAGGCCAAATGAATAGCAAAAAACTCAAATCAGCTAGTTCTTTGGTAGCTGTTCTACTGCTATTTTGCCCATGATAAAAATATTATAAGGTAAAACTTTTACTCAATTCGTTTTCATAGCTAACGTTTTTATTGTTCACTAATTTTGTCTGATAATTTTCTCTTTCTCTAAATTTTACTCTCTATTTTTCTTTTGCCCTCCCGCTGCAAGTGCATAGTTACTGGGAGAGATATTGAAAAATCTAATTACGTTTTAAAGATTGTATCTGTTGCGCGACCTCCGCTATATAATTACTATTTGGACATTACACATTAACTTTTTCCATAGTGTTTTGCAACACTACGCAAAGTCCTCTAGAGTCTGATTCAGGTAAATCAATGACTTAAAAAAAAATCGTCAGAAAGAAGTCTGGTCATAAATGACTTGGCATCTTTGAATAGGATAACTTATTTCGGGCTATCCAGTACCTACATAGAGGAAATGTATTTCAATTTTCCGTTATGAGATGTCTTCTGTTGCAGGAAAATAACACTTCAGTTTTTTTTTTTTTGACTTACCTCGATAATTTCTCGAAATCCGCTTACATTGTTCAACGTGTGGAAGGAAGGTCGTTCTAATCAACTCATTGGGCAATTTTAAGTATCAATAAAAGAGTGTTATATAAATATTTTGAATGCATGTACATATCTATATCCTTATTATCAGTTTGCACTTATTCCAAGTCAAGACGAATTCATACAATTTGTTAGCAGCAGAACAGTTGATTTTTGTGTCATTCGTCCGAGGTTTTTGAGTGTCAAGATGATGTATTTGTTCCAATTCTTGTTGTTATTGTGCGTATAGTTTTAGACATTTTTGTTTTTGTGCTGCTGATATCAGCTTGTATGAATTCGGTTTGCATAATACTCGTACTTTCCAAGGTAAATTCTTATAAGGTGGTGTTTTAAATAAAACTACAAAATTCCCCATGCATTTTGTTTTTGCTTCTGCGTAAGAGTTGTCAACATTTTGATTTTTCTTTACGGCTTTTGAGAGCTCATACGCAAAAGCAAAACCAAAATACATGTATACATGTAGGCGAATAAAAAAAATCAACTCGACTGCTATAGTAACTACACCTTGTATGAATTCGCCTTGATACTTTCACTGCAAAAAAAAAAAATCAACAAATGAAAAAAAAAAGATTTTTTGTTTTTCTGTTGGTTTTTTCTTGTGATAGGGTAGAAGCCGATGTTAATTAGAACAAATTTCTGGGGTTCCCTCATCATCCCTTGTCAAATGCGAACTCAGCCTTATGCCAGTACCAAAAATGAGAAGGAACATGACACAACGACGAATTAGGATAGTCTCCCAACCAAATTTCATAAGAAACAACAAAAACGGTTTTTGTTCTCAAATAAGAAGACATAAATATCAAAGTGTGCGACATTTTGCATGGATGTTAATGCGAGTAATTTTGCTTTCCATTTCCTCAATCATTGTAGAATTTTTCATGTAGACTTTGAGCCTTATGTTGAACCAAAGAAAAACTCTAGAGGCTGGCTGCCTAGAGCGGTTCGAACTCTACTCCCAAAAAAGCCATAGTTTCACGCATCGGGTTGTAATTAGCGTGGTATTTTTGGTACCAAATGTTTTCCAGAATACGGGCTTCATTTTCAGACAGAAATTCCACCAGCCCATAAACCACACCAAATCTGAACGTAACGACAGCTCTTGAACCTCTTCGGGTTCTTTTTCAGACAAAATTTTTCAAACAAGCGCTATAGATTTCATCTTCATAAACGCAATTTCGAAACGTATAGAGATCGTACAAAAACCACGCCCACCTCTCATATAACAGTAATTTTGATATACAGGATGGGGTTGAAGAAGGAAATACGTGAAAGCAAAGGCCCATATTAGAACGAATTAGTGCATATCCAAAACTACCACGTCAAACTCTACAAAATTTGGAACACACTTTGCATTTCAAGGCGGTAAGCATAATTTCCGATTTCTAGGAAAAAAACCACGCTCACCTCTCATAGACTCACAAACTACTGAAATTCATGGAGTATACTTGTAATGATGTCTATTGCGCATAGGTGGCGCTTAAGTCGAGATATTTGTAAAAATCGTATTTGGAATACCGGTTTCACAATTTCAATTTGTAGAGTGTAGCGAAGCGCGCTGGGTCAGCTAGTATTAAATAAAAGCATGCGCCGGGTATTTAAAGTTCAGATTTGAACCCTATACTAACTGACTAGACTAAGACGGCTGAGGGAAATTCGATATACTGTAAAGGAAAAAATTGTCAACACAGTGATGTTTCTCAGGATACAATTTTTTGTAAATTTATTATAAAAATATAGCTCATATCATAATAATGGGAATGCAGTTTTATAGCTCATTGAATTTTAGTACAATAATATGCTAATTTGATTTAATGAATAAAATTCCCGTTGATTCTTTATGATTTTTCGAAATTTTGGTCATAAGAATTTTTTCCCATACAATGAATACATTTTATAAAAAAACTAGTGATTACTTTTTTCAGCAATGCAAGCGATATATGAAAAAAAAACACCAAAATTTCGAAAACTCTTCAAAAAGCAAGGGGAGTTTTTAGCAACTTCAGGCTGGCTATTATTAAACTAAAGAAATTCCGATTAAAAAATTAGAAATTTTCATGAAAATTTGTTGAACTTTTATAAACATTTAAATTTCGATATTTAAGCTTGTTTTTTTGGTATAATACGAACTTCTTTACTTAATTGGCGCTATAACTGCCTAGGCGATTTTGGCCGATTCCAACATAGCGCGCCCTAGCGCCAGCCAAAGTGAAACCAAGTTCTTCTCCACCTATATATTTTTAGTATATTTTTATCAAAAGTTAAATTTCCTAAATATATTTAAAATTTTAATGAAAACTTGTTGAATTTTGATTTATGTGTTTTTTGTTATAATACGAACTATATTTTTATAAAAAATTAACGAAAAAACTATGAAAAACTTAGCGAACATTTCGATTTGTTCCGCTTTTGTCCTCCAGTGTAATTCTGAAGCCATATTTCGCTGGTAGTCGCCGCAATAAACTCCATTTGAAAATCCTCCGAAGAAATGCAGCACTTTTTATTCAAATTACACTGTGCGACAATTGTAGGGTCATCGAAATCAAGCCGCACCGTACCATTTTTTTCTGAAGATGTACCTATCAAAGTTATCTCTTCTTTTATGTTTGATCTTTTATATCCCAATAAGTTATTTCCGTACATCGAAATTTGAAACATCTCACACTCAGCCAGTTTGTTGCTTAGCCGTCACAGCTTCATCAAAAAAGAGAGCACAATAGACAACAATAACCGAGTAGCTAGCTTAAAAATATAGAAGAATATTCGTTAATCCTTACATACAATGATTGCAAAAGCTGCTAGAAAAATCAATAGAAAAAAGGCGCTTTTGTTTGTTAAGTTTTTTTTTGTAATATTTTCTTCATTTTTTTTTTGTTTTATTGTGTATAATTTCTTCGCATTTTCATTTGCCCATTTTTGTGAGTATATATATGTGTATGCGTGTTTTATTGGTACTAGTGATAATATAAGAATAATTAATTAATATAAGAGAATGCGTTATAATAATAATTATAATAATAATAATAATAATAATAATAATAATAATAATAATAATAATAATAATAAGAAAAAACTGTAAAAGTTCTCCAATATATCTTATACGCCATATAAGAAAAAATTTATTGTATTTATATGTAGTACAATATAAGTATTTCGTATAATAATAAGGTTCATAACAAAATTGACAAGTTTGCATTTGATATATGTATGTATAGATATATATATGTGGGTATGTTTGTGTTAGTGTGCTTTGCAGGTTTTGTATGTATGTATGGACATGCGTTTATATGTATGTACTACGTATACAGTTTTAATGTATACGCTTAAAGTAAGTGCCTACAGCGCCAATAAGGTTTAAAAAATAATAAAAATTCATATATGTAGTACGTTAAAGAAACCGAAACCAAAAGAGAAATCTAAAAACAAAAACACAAAAAACGAAATAGCGGTTTTACTGAGCCAAGCTTAAATGTACGTTTTTGTTTAGTAGACGAACAATTTTTCCAATGCGTTTATGTACCATGTACCTGTGTTCATAAAAATAATACCAAAATATGCGGGTAATTTTTTTTGTTCCTTATTTAATTTTAATATTTTTTTTAAATATAAATAATTCTATAACATAACCTATATAAGTTGAAGTTTCAACTTTCTAGAAAATATATAAAATCAAAACTTCTAAATTATGTGGAATTTGTCTAAAATAATCAATTCATTTTCAACTATTGAACATTGTATACAATTCGCGGAAATATTGGGATGCTTCCAAAATCAAAAATGTATCATAAAAACTTTTTTTTTTTAATAAATCGACGCTATAAAATATGTATGTTTGTACATATGTTTATGTACTATACATATGTAATCCATAAAATTGGTATTTTTTAATCAATTTCTATTTTTTTTTATAAATTTTCTCAGACATTGTAATTAAAAATCGCGTGATTTTTTTTACGCATAATATTAAAAAAAAGTGAACGTTTTTGTTATAAAAAATACTTTAAAAAAATGAGTTTTTGTTATATACAATATTTCAAAAAAAGGGAAAAACTTCATTACAAACAATATTTAAAAAAGAGTTAAAGTTTTTATTATAAACAATATTTCAAAATGAAACTATTTATTATAAACAATATTTCAAAGAAGTGAAACTATTTATTATAAACAATATTTTGAAAAAGAGAAAAACTTTATTATTAACAATTTTTAAAATATAAAAAAAAAACTTTTATTACAAATAATATTTCAACAAAAAAAAAGTAGTTGTGGCAATTAATATTTAAAAAAAAAATAGTTAGTTTTTATTATAAATAATATTTTTAACCAGTAATAGTTTTTATTATCAAGGGAATTAAAAAAAATTAACATTAAAAAAATGTTTGAAGTTAAAGTTTTGAATTTAAATTTAAAATTTTTACCAAGTGGAAGTTTTTATTATAATTAAAACAATTAGTTTTTATTATCAATTATATTTAAAAAAAAGTTGAAGTTTTTATTACAAACAATAATTACAAAAAGTAAAAGTTTTTATTATAAACAATATTTCAAAGAAGTGAAACTATTTATTATAAACAATATTTTGAAAAAGAGAAAAACTTTATTGCGTACAATATTTAAAATATAAAAAATGTTTTTATAACGAAAAATATTTTTAAAAAGTAGACGTTTTTATTAATAAGAATATTTTAAAGAAGTGAAAGTGTTTATTTTAAATAATATTAAAAAAAAGTAGTTGTAGCAAATAATATTTAAAAAAAAAGTTAGTTTTTATTTTAAATAATATTTTTAACGAGCGAAAGTTTTAAGCACCAAGGGAATTTAAAAAAAAATTAACACAAAAAAATTTTTAAAGTAAAAGTTTTTATTATTACCTAACAAAAAAATGTATCAAGTGGAAGTTTTTATTACCCATAAAATTAAAAAAAGTAAAAATTTTCCTAATAGAAAATATTTAAAAAAAAATTCATTTTTTTTATCAATAATATAAAGTTGGGGTTTTTATTATAAAAAATTATTTCATGAAAACAAAATTTAGAAAATGGAAAATGTTTAAAAAAAGGCGCGAAATTGGGCAAAGTTCGATTCGGTTGGGCGCTTAAATCAACAAAAAAAATACCATAAAAAACTAAAAATTTGTAGGGACGGAAACGTACACTTTGTTTTAGTAAAATTGAATGGGCTACAAAACTGCATACTCGAAAAAATACGGATTAGAAATTTTGATAACATTTTATTTTTAAATTGTTGAATTTCTATTAATTTTCTAGAGAGTTTCGAAACTTTGACTCATGTGGTTTCTGTTACAGAATTATCCATATTTTCAAAAAAAAAAAAAAAATAATAATAATAATTAAAAAATTCACGCCAATACATTTTGCTATAATTTTTTTGAACACAACGTATGTATGTACGAGTATGTATTTTGACCAAATCAAAATATGCTGAAGACGATTCAACAATTCCATGGAATTTTTATAATTTAATATGAATGTATGCATATTATTAGATTAATGAATCGCTCACACCGCTTGCGTTTACATTCATTTTTATCTTATTTATGTTTTTTTCTTTTTTATGTGTGTATGTATTTATTTATTGTATGTACATGTTGGTATGTATGTATATAAAAATCAACAAACAAAATTAACAACTTCGTAGGTACATGACATTTTACAAATCGAATAATTAAAACCCAAACTTAACAACTGGTACTTGGATCAATTTATTTTGCTAAGCGCTGAATTCAGACAAATTCTTTTATTGTTTTGCTTTTATGTATGTATATAGTTTTTTTTTTTTTTTTATTGATTTATATTTATGATGAAATATGTAATAATGATAACAGTTGATTCACATCTGCAATGCGCTGTCACATGACTTTGTGTATATTTTTCTTTTACGCTTTGCTTTAATTTTTCTTTGCATGCTCGCTTTGCTTGTTGTATGTTAATTATACATATGTACGAGTATGTATGTATGTAATATGTATGTGTGTATATGTGTATGCTTTACCTAATCAGTTATTGCTAGAATGTTTTGAAAATTAAAATTTAGCGCTTTAAAATTTAATTTCTATACTTTTAGCTTTTACATTTTTTTTAAAATAAATTTTTACTTTTCAATGTACTTTTCTTTTCTTTTTTTTTTTGTGTAATGAATGTTGCAGTTTATTATTATAATTTTTTATTTATTTTTTGTATTGTTTTGTTTTCGATATCTCCCATTTACTATACAAGCTTTCTCTAAATTAAATTATTTTACTGGTATTTGATGCGCTTTATATAGTTCATAGCTTACATTATAAATATGCGTTTCATGTGTGTTTTATTTTGGTTTTTTCATTTTTATTTTTGTTTTGGAATGTAGCTTCTATTTTTGTTTATTTTTTTTAGCGTTGTAATGCATTAACAATATATGTTTTTAATGCTTTTGCATCGTATTTTTTTTTTTGTTTTTTTTTTTTGGTTTTTACTTGCGATTCTATTATTTTGTTATACATTATTTGTGTTTTAGAAAAAGTTACTTATAATTAGTATTTGCATTTGTTTTTTTTTTATAATTATATTGTAATTATTCATGTAAAGACTAAACGCTCGCGTTTCATTATTTCAATTTTGTAAAGTATTTTTTTCGTAAACATTCGTGTATTATGCTATGTGCTGCTGTTGTAATTTCCTCCTTTGCTATATTTACCTACCGACGGCATTTTTGTTTTTTGTTTTTTTGTTTTTTAAATTTTATATTAAATATATTAAGCTATTATTAATTTTTTTATGCTTGCATATTTTCCATTTAGTTTTTTGTTTTTG
This sequence comes from Anomoia purmunda, assembly GCA_951828415.1. Taxonomy (NCBI): domain Eukaryota; kingdom Metazoa; phylum Arthropoda; class Insecta; order Diptera; family Tephritidae; genus Anomoia; species Anomoia purmunda. The sequence goes on along the minus strand of OX639994.1, from coordinate 113,758,228 downwards.
TTTTTTCTTTTCTTTTTTGTTTATAGTAAATATTAGTTTTATTTAGCTTCTTCTATGTAACTTTGTGAGGCTCGCAAACTAAATGTGTGTATGTTTTATGTGCGACTTTTTCGTTCCTTGTGTGTGTGTGTGTGTGTATATATATTTAGCAGTCACTTAAATCGCTGTGTGTGTGTGTGTGTGTGTAGGCATTGTGATGACATTCGGTGTTCTTACAATACATTTTGTGATTATTTAGATGCTTCCATTCAATATAAAAACGAAAAGCAATCGAAACTCACTAAACTCACGCAATCGGAACACGCTAATATCAAAAAAGAAGAAAGAAAAAATTGGAGCAAAGTTTAGCAAACTTATACTGATTTAACTAGACTGCAATTTATCAAAGCCACTGAACGTATATCGTAACGGTAACGACCATTAAAAAAAATTAAAATTCAACCCGATCGCTGATATCCATCGTAGCTCGATTTTCGGAGATTTTACGAAAATTGCATTATATTATTATGCTATGTTCACACTGCGATGGATTCGCTGATAGTTTTTTTCGTAATTTTCACGAAAATTTTAACCCAGCTAAATAAAAATGTTCTCAAGAAGAGAGCAAAGTGGTCAAAGTCATGAGAACGTAATAAAATAATGTCTTTAATAAAAATTAAACGGCAAAATTATGCCACTTAAAGCCCGGTTACACTAAAACGTAAATTAATTATTTTCATACAAATTGTATAATTGTCACATTCCTAATTTATCTTGACAGTTCTACAGCCACAGGGTTGCTTAGATATTTGATCAAAATAAAAAATTTGAGATATTGTGTACATTTTTATTGTGATATCTTTTTTTTTTAATTTAAGATCACGAAAGAAAGCTTCTAGAGGCAGTAAAAATGAAGGAACGGTTGAATGAAAAAATAATGGGTTATGGGGAAACACATTTTTCAATTATTATCGATAAAATTTAGAGCCAACACCTAAATATTTTTAGGGATGTGGTTCTTAATATTTCACTTTAATTTATTAACCGATTTTACAAGGCGAAACTATTTAGTTTCAGCGTATTTTCCTCATAATTTAGGTATGAGTCATAAATTACGATTGTGTGCCCGGGTTTTTACCCAATATTGGAACTATTTATGTATAAGACAATGATGTGTTTATAACAAGCCAATTAAAAAATAAATGAAATAAATGCATGACTGATATGTATAAAAAAAAAATTTATAAATCAACAAAGTACTGCAACTAAAATATCAAGAAATTTTAATTTAATTTTTTAATTTTTAATTTGAATTTAAATTTTTCAAGCATTTAAATAGGTTTTCCATTTCTACTCTAAAAAAAAAACAAAAGTGCAATGAATAAAACTTGGAAGTTCAATAAGTCTAATCCACAACTCTACTGTAAAGACAGCCCTGACAAACCGACAAATAGAGAGCGATTATTTTAGCATTATTAGTAGTGATAGTAAGTATTGAGTACTTTTGGAAATCGAGTACTTCATTATCGATTATTTTATGAATCGGATATTTTTAAAAATATAGTGTACTTGCTAAAATTTTACAGCATAAACTAAAACAAATAGGTAAATTAATACAAAAAAATTAGTAAACTTTTTATTAAAATTTTTTCTTAGATACACTGGTGAAACCAGTTCCAAAATCAACTGCAACAAATAAATATCAGAATACTCAATATCCATGTTTTTAAGAGTCGGGTAGAACCGATTCTGTTGAAATAGCCAAGTGTTGTGCTTTTTTCTTAGAGCAGAAATTTTCTTGAAATATCAGCTGTTTTTTCTTTGTGTTTGTATGTTTTCTATTTATGATGGAATGTTATTTGGTTTATAAGTTTTACCTTTTCACTCTAATGCCAAATTTCCACTGAGTATTTAAATAACGAAAATTTAATGACAAATTTGGAGATTAAAACACAAATCAAGTTTTTGTAAAGGGTGTTCCATATAGGGGGTTTTTCGTAATCGTATGTTATTTTGACAGTGACAGCTCTTTTCGGTCGGTAATCGTAGCTGCGATTTGATGCCTTTCGACTTTTTTGTTGGGTACCGTGAATGATCCGATGGTTTGGAAACAATTCAGTAACTATTCAGAACCTTAAGGCAAATATCGGGCGAGCCATTCGTGAGAAAGAGCCAGACACCGTCAATAAGTTCTAGAAAAATTTGATTAACAGGATGCGCTACTGTGAAGCGATCCGAGGAAGCCACATTTAAGAAATCATGTTCTATAAATAATGGGAATGTTTGGCGATTTTTGGTAATTTTTTTGATTATTTGTTTCTTTAAGAAATCAGTGCACTAAAATAAAATTTCATATTGAATTAACATTCACCTTTTCCCACGATCTAGATAATACACTTGTTACTTCGTACTTGGCGAATTTGATAGAAAAAAAACAACTTTAAGCCCCGGTATTTTTTGATTGTATTGCAGCCAAAAACTTAAGAGTATAAAATTCTAACCCCTTTGGCTGGAGTTAATCTGATCGTTAATTAAGTTAAGTTAAAAACTTTATTTATATGGAGTTTAAACAGTTTTATTGAGTTTTTCATTAATTGTAATACATACAATACTTGTCTAACGAGCTGCTTAACCCTTACTTTGTGCATGGGTCAAAATAACCCATTTTGTAAATTACTTGAAATAAGACTCAAACATATGTAGATTTTATGTGTTTTTTGTTTTTTTTTAGTGCATATATATTTCTTATCCTGGATTGGTGAATTAAATTAATTTATGGGGAAAAAAATATTTTTTGTATTTATTTATGTAACTCCAACTGTTCGGGCAACGTCGAAAATTGGAAATTTGAAAAAAAATATATATATATATTTTTATATATACACTGCAAATATAAAATCCTCCAGATTACTATTTTTAATATCGCAATCAATAAAATAAATGCTTTAAAAGCTGAACTAAAAAAACGTTTTATGTTAAACTTAAATTAGAAAAAACACGCATCCCAAAAATTTAATCTATAAAAATAATGTTAATAAAATAATGCTTTAAAAGCCAAAAAAAAAGAGTGTATACTATGTTAGTCGTAAAGTACAAAAAAGATTTAGATAAAAAGATATTAAGATATTTAAATGTGATCTTACAAACAACGGTTTGAATCGACTCCTTTTTATTTTTGATATTAGCGTGCTTTTAGCTATCTTATTGAACATTTACCAGCTAGCTGATACTGGCATTGGACCTTTCCGCTTCAGCTTATTTGCAATAACTAAAAGGCTTTTTTAAAAAGCTTTAACATTTAGAACACTTTTTAAGACTTCTATTTTATGTTTTGTTTCTACTACATCCACCAATTAATTTCGTAAATCTTCATTTTATCTGCTATGCATTTGCACACAATGCGCTAAACAACACCTCTACTTCACTCACTTCACCTACAATTTGTATGTATGTGTTTAGTTTATCAACAAATAATACACTTGAGATATTTTCGCGTATACAAATGTATTTTGTTTTTTTTTTTGTTTAGTAAATATCCCAAGTATCAATTTGAAATAGAAAAAATTGTTGATATCGCAAATAGACAGCGGCGCCTGATCGATTCGGCATATTATTACTTATATATTCGCTCGTTTGCCGCTCTTCCTCAATCAAGCTCATTCTCATTCTCACGCTGCTGCCGCTCACACCTCCTACACACGCCATCGCGTACGCGATTTGTCAGACTGCATGCCCATTTTTGCGCGTATGTTGTTGTTGCTGCTGTACGCCGCTGACACTAACACTGCCACGTCCACTTAACGACGCTGTGACGTCAACATTGCTAGTCTGCGCGGCAGCACGCCGACTACCGCGCTTTTGCGCCGCTGCAGCCGTATGTGCTGCGCTACGCTTCTCACGCCAACGATCGATGGGTGTGTAGCAACACTTGAAGAATGGCGCACGCCGTCGTTGCTCTTCGGAACTGGCCGAACTGCTGGTGCTCTTCGCCAATGAGGCCTCCGTTAATGAGGTGGCGGTGAGTTCGGTTTGTACGCCGCTGCTAGTCAAGCGTGCTTGCATGCCGTAACGTCTTGGCGTCGCCGCTGCGGTTGCAATTGCGGTTGCTCCGGCTACGGCTCCGCTTCCGGTTCCGGCTGTGACACCAGTTGAGGGTGTTGCAGTGGTGGCTACTGTTGTTGTTGTAGCTGCGGCTATTATGGGCGGTGACGCTGGCGCTGGTGGTGACGCTTTGCATATAACGCTCGGCGGCTCAGTCTCATGCAGCTCGAGCGATTGTTCCGAAGATATAGACGCCGCCGAGGTGCCCGTCGTCGTCGTCGTCGATGGCCGAAACTCATGCGAGCTGCTCTCGACCATGGCAGTGCGATAATTGGCGGCAAAATTATTTGTCTCCAAATAGTGGCAGGACTGAAAAAGGTAATCGTCAAATTGTTGCAATAAATATTGTTGCTGTTCGACGCTATCGATCGCCTCATCGCTATCAAGCGCATACTGGCTGCACTGTTGCTGGTGTAGTGAGGCGTAGCGTCGTATACCTTTGTGCGATAGCGACGATGGCGAGATTATCACAAGCGATTGCGCTGTCGGTGAGTGTGCCTTGTCTCCGCCATGCCCCATATACTGATGCTGATGATGCTGCTGCTGCTGTTGCTGTTGTTGCTGTTGAGCTAGCTGTTGTTGTTGTTGTTGCTGCTGCTGCTGCTGCTGCTGCTGTATCAGCTGTTGCTGTTCATCCAGCTGCCGCTGCCTTTGCTCCATATCAACAATTTCTATTTCTTCTATATCACTAAAACTATTTAATTGTTTCAACAAATAATGCACATCATTTCGTTTCATTTGATTATCGTCGTTTGATGTTGCTGTTGCAGCAGCTTCCCCATCCAATGCTATATCCGCTCGCGCCGAACGTAGACGGTCGAGCGTTGCACCGGATTTTCCTTTCACTTTTGCTTTCGGTTTTGTTGCTTGCACAGTTGATGTTGTTGTTTTCGCTGTGACCGCTGCTGCTACTGCTGTTGTTGCTGTTGTGAAATTAATTTTTTTCGTTTGCGAATCAGTCGCGACAATGTCGGGATACACAAGCGCTAAGCGCTGTTGCAATGCATCACTTAGCGGTGCTGGTGGCGCTAAGCTGGCGCGCTGCGCATGTTCCATGCTATCGTACGCCTGCTGCTCATGCAAATGATGCTGATAGTAATTGGTTGCCGGCATTGTACTATCGATGATTCGGTTAAATTTAGCTAATGCCGTTGATGATGAATTCAACAATGACGGTGATGATGATAACGTTGCTGTTGTTGTAGCTGCTGCTATTTCCCCTTTAATTGCTGTTGCTATTGTAGATGTCTGTCCCACTGAAATTGCTTCGCCTTTGCTATATTCTCTTCTAAGTTGCTGTTGTTGTTCTATTAGTTGTTGTTGTTTTTGTTCATGTGGTTGTAGTTGTGGGTGTTGTTGTTGTTGTTGTTGTTGTTGAGGCACTGTTGTGACGGTTTCTACATTAACACCATCCCATTTCAACTCCGCTACTCCTAATGCTGCTGCTGCTGCTACTTCTGCCGCCGCTTCCATCGTATCCCTCCATTCATTATCATCATTATCAACATTCAATGTTTCCGTTACATTTAAATTTAAATGTAATTGATTTTTCATTAACAATCTTCTACTATTACTTAATAACATGTTCGTAGTTATATTAGTTAAATTAGTTGTATTTTTCGCACAAGTAGTAGTTGTTGTGACCGCTGCTGCTGCGGCTGCCGCTGCTGCTGCTATAGCAGACATAGCTGCTGTTGAATTTCCTGCTGCTATTGCTGCGGCGGCTGCTGCTGCTGCCGTTCTTGTTGTTGTTGTTGTTGTTGTTGTTGTTGCACTGAATTTGGTATTAGCTAAATTTCTATTAAAAATTAATTTCCTCGACGAAATGATGTCATTATTGTCGCTCCCCCGCGATTACCGACTATCGCGAGTGGAGCGAGGCCTTCCCTAACTGGAGGTCGAAGCGATTGGCGATACTGGCGACAGCGGACTGCGCGCCGTCTCACGAGGACACCCGGACAGTGTTATAACCAATTTGCGCGAACCCGCCTGGTCGCGATGTTCGCATAGCCAAACGCCTTGCCATGTACCAAGCGATAATTTACCATCTGTTATGGGGATTGTCAATGAACTACCGAGAAAGCAGGCTTTCACGTGCGCCGGCTAAAAAAAAAACACAAAACAAAAAACAAAATAGAAAAACAGCGAAATTAATATAAAATTTGAAATTTAAGAAAATATTACAAATAACACAGGCACACAAGAAACAAGTGTTGTGAGCCATAGGGTAGACCTCACTATCTCTAGGATTTTGAGGTCGCTAAACGGGAATATGGCCATAAAAAATAATCTCAATTGCCCGTTTCTCCGCTATCACCCACTTACTACCATCAATGGGGATTGAAATTTCATTTTTCATGCAAAGATGAGATGGATATGTATTCCTATGTCTTTTTTCGGTCGTTGAAACCAGAGAACGAAAAGAGACGAACTCTTTACCACAACAATTACGAAAGGTTTGTGCTCTTTTTGTCATACTGCTCCCGATCACTAACAATACACAAAACGTTTCAATAGTAGATGAATGAAAACCAAACGAAATGTTTGTTGGCTTTCATAATTGCTTAGTTTCAAGGCGAATTTATGGAAGGTGGTATCAAAATAACAGCTGATTTAATCCTTTTGACTTAAATTCGGGCAAGGACCTTTGTGTGAGGAATGTCAAAATGAATATTTGTAAACAAAAAAAACTTTCGAGTTTGTAATAGCAAATTGCTTACTCTGGCGAGCAAAACCGGTACATTTTTTTCGTTAATTTTATATAAAACTATAGTTCATTCTATAACAAAAGCCGTATAATTTAATGTTCCAAACTTTATACGCAATTTATAAAAACTCAACAAGCTTTCATCAACATTTTTCAGTTTTTTAGAAGGATGTTTAGATTTTTTTTTTCACATATCGCCTTGATAGAAAATGCAGAATACTATCGGCGAAAACGCGAAAAATTTCCAAAGTCTTAGAAAAATTGTATGAGTTTCATAAGGGGGTTTGTGATAGTATGAACTATATTTGTTTGCTCGCCACTGTATGTTTGTTTGTTTTCTATTCTCTCAACTCGTCCAACCAAGGCGAATTCATATAAGGTGGTGTTATAAGTACAAAAACAAAAATTTACATCAACAAAATATACGCACAATGACAGAATGATTTTCAACCAACACACCATTTTGACTTAACGTTCACCAAGCGAATTCAATCATCTGGTTGATCAGCTTCACCTTATATAAATTCGCCTTCCGTCCAACTAATTCGTCTTAGACAGGCTTTGACAATTGTCACACCCAAAAAGCAAAAAAAAAAACAAATACATATGAGTTTTGTGAATGAATTCGTTGTTGCTATTGCCAACAACAAGGCGAATCCATATAAGGTGGTGTTATAAGTACAACTAAAAAATTCACATACATTTTGTTTTTGGTTTTACGGCTCATACGCAAAATCAAAAACAAAATACACGTATGTAGGTGAATAAAAAACAAATCGACTGCTATAGTAACTTCACCTTATATGAATTCGCCTTGGTCAACACCTTATGTATATGAATTCGCCTTACTTAGTTTCGTTTTTTGTAAAAAATATTCATCATGAGCAAAATCTAAACCAAGGCGAATTCAAATAAGGTGATGTTGAGAAAGCAGCTGAGTGAATTCGCTTGTTGCACTGAATGTCAAAACTTTGTATTCGTTGTAATTCTTACCGATTCTCATTGTCATTGTACTTTGCCATTGTACTTTGCCATTGTCATTCTTAGTGTACATTTTTGTTGTTGTACACTCAACACCACCTGGTATGAATTCGCCTTGTCCCAAACAAAGCAGGATACACAAAACAACGCATCATTCGTCAGCCTACTATTCACACAGAACGGCATTTTTTGTCGAAAAAGTAAAATTTTATATATATTGATAATTAAACCAAAGGTTTCCATTATCTGTTGTGAGCACTAACTTTGTGTCTCCTCTTTTTGCCTATTGCTCTGTATTCAACTGTTTTGTTTGCATTAGCTAACACGAGCAAAACCAGCGTAAAGTTACTGATCACGAAATTTTTCTGATTGATTTGAATCGATTGCGTTTTGTAAGGTAATGAGCGAAACTGAAACTTAACGATTGGGGAACGTTTCTTATTTATTTGTTTGGGTTGTCTGGTTGCAATCGAAAATAACTACGTACAATTTTTTTGTGTGCCTGTGTTATTAGCAAAACTGAAAAATTTGTTATGTATCTTATATACCCACCATATCATCGGGTCCTTCGCACGAGTGCCTGTACGGTAGACCTTCGGGAACTATTTTATTTAACATCATTTCCATGTCGTCTCTATATATACATTTGGGGTTATTAAATTGTTATAACATAATATATTTTTTTAATATACAGTATATGCGATATAATTTATATAAATTATTCTACAACACATTACCTAACATCTGGATCCCAACTCTCGTTTAACGCCAAACTCGCCGATGTATGAAGGACTGTAATGAAAGAAATATGTCCAAATAAATTTCTGTGCAATGTATGTAAATTTTCAGATTTAATATAAGAAGTAATATAAATTTAATGATAATCTGCAGCACACTGTGGAATAATTAAATTTTAGTATTAATGTGTCGCATTCAAGCCACAAGAAGAATTAGCTCTGCCTCATAATTTTTTTTTTTTTTTTTGTTTACAGTGGGTTACAACTTCAATGTTTTAGTTGAAAATGCAATTCTTTTTTATTTTTATTTTTATTTATGTAAACACGCCATTATAGAATCATAGTACAATTGAGCAAGGCATTTTTCATTGGAAAATTTTAAAAGGGTTATAAATGTTCTAAGAAATATTAAAAATATTCATGTAGTCAAAAAATAAGTATTTTTAAAACTATTTCTAATGGTAGTAATTTATTTAAATGCAATTAAATTAAAAAGCTGGAAATCATCTTCAAAAGTTTTCTCGTTAATAAACTTTCTTAAACCTCCTCCGTTTGATACCGTTATATGTAGTAGAATTTCAGTTAACCTTTTGCTTAATTTATAGCATTTTCATTTTAAATTAAACCTTTTTAAAACTAAATGAAACTATTTTCAAACTAAACGAACCCTTTTTCAAATTAAACGAAACTATTTGCAAAATAACTAAAACTCTTTTCAAAATAAATGAGACTTTATTCCAAAGAAATGAAACTTTATTCAACTTAAATTAAACCATTTCCAAATTAAATTAAACAATTTCTAAGTATATTCATTTAATTAAACAAACAATATGTTATAAAATATGAAATTAATGAAGGGCTTGTCCACTGGCCGCTTTCGGAATTTGGATGATCATGTCCATAACGTAATTCGAACAATCATTTTGATTAATTTGTGCGATACTTTCTTCTATTACGCTGACTATGTTATGCTCTGTAGTTAAATCACTTAGTAATGATCGGGCATAGGATTTTAACTTAGAGTTACAAATGGTTCAAAGAAAAAGCATAACCAAATGATATTCTGATCTTTTGCTGTTGTTGCTTCCGACAGATGTCACAACGCCGAAGCCGGTTTGTCTTAAAACTAAATTTGACAAGGGATGGCGAAAATTCGTTCCAAAATACGTCATAACCAAATGGTTCATTAAATATATAACAATGGTTTAATTTAATTTGGAAATGGTTTAATTTTATTAGAATAAACTTTCATTTATTTTGAAAAAAATTCGATTATTCTGAAAATAGTTTTATATATTTTGAAAATAGTTTCGTTTAATTTGAAAATAGTTTTATTTATTTCGAAAATAGTTTCGTTTAGTTTGAAAAAGGTTTAATTTAAAATGAAAATGCTATAATTACCTCTTGAAAACTGGTGGCAACCGCACTGAAACTTATTTTTTGAGTTAAGATTTTTTAAACCTCTTCAATTTGACAACCATATGGTAATATTCATATTTCTTTTAGCTTATCAATTTAATCGAATTAAAATATTCAAACATGTTGGCAACTTCCTTTCTTAAATATTTTCGAAAGTATGCTTTCTTAAATCTCTTTCCTTGGACACCCATATATGTAATGTCATCAAGTTAAAGGAATTTAATTTATCAAAACGGTGGCAACCTCTTCAAAATATATTGTTTAATTATCGCTGTTAACCCCTTTGTCATTTGACACCCGTATTGCAATATTTGATAAATTTTTTTAAATTTAATTTAATTTCACTTTCTCTTTAAACCTGGCAATGAACCTTCCTCTCGCCGAGACGAACACGAAGATATTCGTCTTTCTACAATCGGACCACGATAACAAATCGATTGCAAACTTTAAGGAGCTTCTCTTTTATAAGTATATATGTACATACACATGTATGTATATATGCATATAGATTTATACCGTTATTCAAAATGTGGATGTTTTCATTATTTTTTTCAACGCTAAATAGAGTTAAAAAAAATGTACAATAATTGCATTTGAGCGAATTAAATAGGAATATAACACATATGTATTTCTACCAGGGCAGCGATTTGTAGTAATAAAACAAAATTTTATTTTACTATAAGAACTTTGGTCCAATTTTTTAAATATGCGAACATAGACCGATAGAAAAATATACTAAAATAATAGAGACGGACGAGCTGAGTCGATTTAGACATGTTCGTTCAATGTCTGTCTGTTGTAGAGATACATATCTTCATCATCTTTTTCTAGTTTCGCTGTACCTGTTTGATCCACATTGTTCGTTCGTAGGCGGTACGCCAGAAAAATTGTCGAGCCACTGCTAGGGACTATAGACTTTCGGGTTATGATGCCAACTAGCTTATTCACTTTGTCTGCAATGTTTTCAAGGGTCTGAAGCAAAATGTATCTTACATTACGATATCATTTTATTATACTTTACTTTATAAAATTGACAACGAAATTTTCTGAACGAAATCGAGCGGTCACAGTTGCCCTTTTCGTTTCGTTAAAGCAATTCGAAAACAGCAGTTGTATTCCTTATCTACAGTAAATAGTCAGAAGTAGTCACTTACTTGAAAATCATGTAAAACAGCGCCAAAATGAGAGAGTAATGGTGACTCTCTTCTATCAGATGTTACAAGATTTAGTCAGAACTTTTGCTGGTAAATTCTTGAAAAGTGGCAAGCTCAACTGGCAGATAGCTGTACAAGAAAAAATGAAATATTTCTTTTTCAACATCTGTTTTTCCAACAGGGGGAAAAGATGATGTATATTGGAAGGATTTTCCGTCATCCCTTGTCAAGTTTGTCTCCGAACCAATATACATAAAATAATTAAATAATAAAAAAATAATTTAAAGATTTAAAAATTTAAAAAGGTCAATTCAAATGGAAGGCAACAAATTTTTGAAATCGTATGTATGTATTTGTCGTGGTTGTATTTGTCTGAAAGTATTTTATACAAAAAGGTAGGCATATTATTTGAAGATTAGTGTTGGAAGATTTTGTGACGCCTCTATCGGAGCATAAATTTAGCTGCAAGAATGATAATTCAAAATATCAAAACAAAATAGAATTTTTCTTACGCTCTTGCATTTTGACACCTTTGCGAACTTAATCGGGCGCTACACTTATTGATTATAAAGCGCGAAATTCAAATGTCGAAATACTACATACATACATATAATAAAGCGCAGATGGATTAACGAATACTCCGTTTTGTGCCCACGTCTATTGAAGAGTAACTGACTACCTACAAGCGATGATCTGAGCATCATTGCTAATAGAAACCTTAATCGTAGCAAAATTTCCCTCAGTTTCTTAGGAGCAACATGAAAAACCTGATGTAAATATTTGTATACATACGTGTACAATTTTGCATCTTAATATGGCACATATTCTGTCCTTATCTTACCTATATGCATTTCCCTCTGCCTAGATGTAAATATAAATCAGTAAAAGGGATGAAGTCCGTAATTCATCGTAATCCGAATTATCGTTAAATCTGCGAAAATGATCATCACTGTATCCGATTTTCTGCGAACGAATGCGTTTTAACACATGCCTAATCGATGGATTTAGTGAAAATTTACCTCGCAAAATTCTGTCAAATATTTGGAGCATGTTTAGAGCCATTTCCTCTGTTGGCCTCAGAACCCTCACACGATCCGCGAAAAAAAACTCTTAATGAGCTTTATTTGTGATAAAAAAAATTAAACTCAACATATGATTATTTTTTCTGAGCATAAAAATAAAGCTCAGAATTTTTTTAATTAATATTGAGCGAGAATTTAAAAAAACCTAATATCAAGGTTTTTGATAGAACTCATAATGATTACGGTTCCCACGACAGTCGGTTCTACGATACCGGAACGACCCAGATCTATATCCGGCCAAGGGCTGTCACTTCAGCAGCATGCCCCAAAATTTTATGGGGAATGTTTTATGCTGTTACAACAACAACAACAACACGGTTCTTGATCAAAAATTCTGTTAATGTGTTGGTGGTTTCATCAGGTATCTCTTGTAATCAACTGTTCTTAGTTTGAAATCACTATTGGTATATCAACGTCCTGCTTTGTGCCTCCAAAGCGGCATTGATACCAAATTGAAAATTCGAATCTAAAAAATCTCAGTATTCTTAGTAATGCAGTAAGCTTTCTGAGTTTTTCAGAATTCAATCTAGCTAAATTTAAATTGTATAACCAAAAATATAAAACTCTTCTCTAGTAACATTCATATCTCATATCGCCTGAACCGACCACATACAAATTTATGTACATATGTATGTATGTAGCTACATGCATACCACAAATACTCAAACACTTTTTAATTTATACAATTAATTGTTTAAACGGTGGAAACTTTAATTATAATGCACAATTCATAAAGAATGTCAGTCACACCAAGTACGAGTCGCGTGGCTATGCGGCATGCCGCAATAAGGAGCTGCTGCAGTACGAATCCTCTCTAAATAGCCAAATAGGGGTATGTAAATGTTGATAAAGTGTGAGCGTAACGCTTGTGATGAGTGGGGTTGTAAAACATGAAAGAAAAAAAAAACAAACAAAAAATGACTTGTGTGAGAAAATGCAAAAACCGAGACAATGATGACGCCGTCGCCAACAACACCAACAGAAACAGCAACAGCAATAGCAGCAACTACATTAACGAAAGCAATAACAAATCAACAATAGCAAAACGCAACGACGAAGCGGAAAAATATCTATACGTACAGGGACTTGCAGTGAAAATGGGCCAAGTTTCAGTTATTCCAACATTGGACAACATTTTCTATGTTAAATTTTTTAATTTTTTTGTTTGAAAATTTATATAATCCAATTAATACCATAAACTTTAAACATACAAATTCTAAACATTGTAAATAATTAAAAAAAAAAGAAAGTCATAAAATTGTCCAACAAATTTTTATTGATTTTTAACCATTCTATGCTGACTGTCCGTCCGGTCCGTTTGTGCTATAGATAACTCGAGTAAAATATTTTCTTCGTGGGTTGGTTTTGAAAATGACCGAAATCTGTTAATAACCACGCCCTTCTAACGGTAACTATAAACGATTATTTGCTCTAATTTGGCATAAAGGATTAGGTTGGGGAGAAGCATACTTGGGTTACTTTGTTTGGAAAGTGAGCCTGGCACTGTCTACTTTTGAGCGAACTATACCTATGTATGTACATACATATGTATATCCAAATCTATCTGGCTAAACGCAACAAAATTTGATACCCTTCAACTCAGTAAGCATAGTTCCGAAAATTATAGAAATCGGGAAAGATCCCACTTCCACTCCCACCTCTCTAATAATGACAATTTACAAGCAAGTATTGCTTATTTGAAATAAAAACATGCGCCGGATATTTCAAGTACGGTTTCAATCGAACTTTCTTTTGTTTTTTTTTTTTGATTAATAATAATATTTCATAGGATAATAAGATAATAATATTTCATTGGAAAACTGTTTAAACTTCCATAGAAAGCAAGCAAGGAATTTTTGGAAATAAAAAAAAGCGCCAGTTGGAAGTTGCTAAACATTTCAGTTTATTTTTTTAAATTTGTAATAAAGGGTGAAAAAATATAATTCTTTATTATTGGTATAAATCAGTCAAGTTTGGCTGAGTGGTTAAAATTTTTTGGAGAAACAATCCAAAAAACGTCAAACGTCAGTAAATTTATTTCTATCAAACAATAATGGTCTTTGTAATCGAGTTGCAAAAAAACACTAGGTAGGATAACAAAATCCATGTAAAGCTACAACACTAACTCGGAAAAATATGCGATTTGAGCCAACTCGGTAAAATGATATCCGACGTGAGATGTAGTGTTGGGAAGTAAAAAAAAACTGCGCTATTGTGAATGAGCCCCAAGAAAATTCATGGGAAATTTAGATTTAAGACCTAATTCGTTTTTATTTGCATAGTATTTGTAAATATATAACTATACAACCTACAAAATTTTTGAAATAAAATAATTTTTATGATAATTTTATGAGCGCAAGGTTAATTTTATTAGGTCAAATTATTGAAAATCCGAGGCCCAATTTTCGACCACTTTTTGCAGCAATCGCCGAATATTTTCTTCCAATGCGTCAAACGTCTCGGGCTAATCATGGCTTTTTACCGTTCCCCATTGACTAAAACATTATGGCCGGCTGGATTTTTGAAGAAATTTTGACCAATGATTCCCTCTGCTCATAGAGCACATCAAACAGTGACTTTTTTAGGATGTAACGGAGTCTTAACAATTGCTTGTGGATTATCAACACTCTAAATGTGACAATTTTGTTTATTAACATACCCATTCAACCAAAAGTGACCATCTCGTTTTGGGACCATTCACCGAACGTGCTACGAGCTTGATGGTCATTCGGTTTCACTTCTTGCAAATGGCAAACCACACTGAGTATAAATCAAGTAACAGCTGTCAAAAATAGCAACTCCGAAAAAAATATTGCCTCATTGAAAACCAAACGTCTAAAAAAACCACTCTTTATAATGAATTTTATAATTCCAATAGAAACACAGTATCGATTCCTTTTTGTATGAGGAGTGATGCACTTAATCTTGTACATATCCTCAACAACATTAAAAAAATAAGTTAGTTATGTTTTTCGCATTAAGTTTTCAATTAAATATAATAATTTTCTAAGTAATGGAGAAGCAAATCGTTACAAAACATTCTGCATATAATCCATTTTGTGTCCGCAAAAAATTTGTAAAAAAAAAAAATATCAATGTGCCATAACTTCTTTGATTGACTGTAAGTAAGAAAATATATGCAAACACACACACATACATACATAGCCGAGAGTATACAGGAAAAACAATACCATAAGAAAAGTATAAGCAACAACAATCACGCCATCAGCAACCAAACAACCGCTATAGCCACTATTAACAGGTGTACCAACAACGCCAAAGGACATTAGCAAGGTAACTAAACAAAGCCAAGCTTATTTCTCTCCACACACACACACACACACACACACACACACATACATATGCACGTAAATGACACATCGCACGGCCAGAAGTCTCCATTTTCTTTTTGTTTACTTTATACTTGTACGAGTATGTAAATATGAAATAAAGAAGCAACGGAAGCAAAGTTGAATAAAATAAAAGTACTATGTATAAAAGAATTCCAGTATGTATTTATTCCACTTTGGTTAAACAAAAGAAAAGAAAAATAATAGAAGTATGCACGTACATCTGTATGTATGCATGTGTGTATGTGTGTATGTGTGTGTGTGTGTAAACAGAAATAACGAATAGCAACTAAATAATGGCTTTAAAATGTGAAGTACATAATGTCGACTAAATTAAATTATGTGCTTTACAAATTAAAGATGGGGGGTGGGGGGTGCAAGAAGCGAATTACTCGCACGAGCCACTCAACATAGTGGACGGACATACAATGGCTACATCGCATTTTATGCCTGAGACGCGGTGTGTTTGTGAATTCAAGCGCCAATGGTGGCAACAAAGACAATGAAGTAAAATTAGGAAGGACATATACTACAATATTCCGTGCACTTCCCGTCACTCGCCAACAATTGGGTGAAATTTTAAAGAGTTGACAACAGGGTTGCATTGTACGTATGTACATACCAACATCAGTTGTGGGAAGCCATGCAATTGGTTCACTGACATGGATCTCGAACCTTTTCTTGCAGCAAGCGAAATTATTTACATCCTCAACACTGTCTATGGATAAGTTGGCTGGAAGAAATGCTATTTTCAACGATAGGTATATTTTTTGACACCCCGGGAACGTTTCTAACACTTAAAAATAAATATAATACATGGTTTATTCGAAATGTATGTAATTTAATTCAATTTATATTTTTAGGGTTTTTAGATATTATGCTTCATTTTTCGTCATTACTTAATTTAATTATTTATTCAGTCACCTTTCAAAATATCGGATATACTCAAGAATGATAGAATACAAGATTGCGCCTTCCCGCGGTGAAATGACAGATCTCGCCTTTAGTAAACAAGAATACGGGAGAGAGAAAATTGAACAACTTCCAATATTTCATTGAAAAACGTGTTCTAATTGTTCTAAAGTGTAAAAGTATGAATTTATGGGCAGACATTTAATAAATAAATTCGCAAAATACTAAAAAAAAGTGTCTCTTTTTCTTAATTTGTGAAAAAAGCTTTGTCTAGTTGAAGTTGAGAATTGTCAAACCCGGCAAAACCAAAGTAGCGGTACTTCTAAAGGCGTCACCTTCAGTATTCAGTACACCGTGGGATATACTTACATATGTATGTACGAGGGTTGCCTTTTATATTTTGCGCCTAATAATGAAAACACAGTCAAATATTAAGAGAAAAATAGTTTTATTGTTTTTCAAAATATTCTCCATCCAAGTCAATACACTTCTGCATTCGCTTGAACCCATTTTCAAAGCACTTTTGCCACTCAGCAGAGGATACCTCTAAAACGAGCTGTTTGAAGGCTTCTACAGCTCCTTCAAGAGTTGAAAAACGTTGACCTCGCTTTTTTTTTTGATGTTTGGGAAGAAAAAGAAATCATTAGGTGACAAATCAGGGCTGTAAGGCGGAT
Organism: Anomoia purmunda; assembly: GCA_951828415.1. NCBI lineage: Eukaryota > Metazoa > Arthropoda > Insecta > Diptera > Tephritidae > Anomoia > Anomoia purmunda. The sequence goes on along the minus strand of OX639994.1, from coordinate 113,741,132 downwards.
GACCCATCAATTCGACCTTTTGAATCCTCAAAAACTCTCTTGTGTGAATTTATACGTGAGAGCTCGCATTGTCTTGGTGAAGAATGATTTGTCTTCGGCGGTTGGTTTTCCTTAATTCTCCAAAAACTTTTGGCAAACAAATGGTTGTATACCACTCAGAATTGACCGTTTTAAGTTAATCTAGTATAACAGTTGCGACATGACCAGATTTTCCGAAAAAACAGGCGACCATTTGCTTTGAGGGGTGTTTCTTGCGCGAACAACTTTTGTTGGATTTGGCTCGTCTTGGAACACCCATACAGTCGATTGCGGCTTTGTTTCCGCCTCATATACATAGATCCAAGATTCGTCATAGACGTGCTTTGATCCACCGCGGCTAAATTTCTTCAACATTTCTTTACACCAATCGACACGAGTCCTTTTTTTGGCAATTGTCAAATTATGCGGCATTCAATGAGAACAAATCTTCTTTACCACCAAATGTGCATGCAATATGGAATGTATGCTGGTCCCACTAATGGTCAAGGATGCCTCTATCTCGCGATATGTCACATGATGATCTTGTATTATCAATTGACGCACAGCATCGACTGTTTCTGGCACAGCCACCGTTTTTGGACGACCTTCACGAAATTCGTCCTGCAAAGATTGGCGGCCACGTAGGAACTCATTGTAGTGATTCAACACCAAAAGTAGAAGTGAGGTGATTGATGCACTCCTGTCTCGATAATTCACGTCGAAAATCGTAGTAAATCATCGCACGAAAATGTTCACGGGTTAATTACATTTTTAGGCAATATGAATTTTTAAACTCACTATAAATAAACACAAATAAAACTCGTAAGTGAAAACGTTATATGCAAGTTTATGTCAAAAAATACCAAACGTTACGATAAAAATATCTCATTACAGCTAATCACATGTATGTAGTGTTGCGAAGGCGCAAAATATAAAAGGCAACCCTAGTATCGATATAATCCTTATGCCAGTGCTATGCAAATATGCCCTTAATTTAGAGGGTTTTTCGTTTTCATTCATAATCGTTATTTTGTGACTGTTTATTTTTCGAACAAAAATAATCGTTATTCTTAAAATTTTGTTGTCAAGTTTGGCTGTTATTTTTAAATTTTTTTTCGATTCATATTTTGTGATTTTTATTCTGTCGATCAAAAATAAGCGTTATTCTTGCATTTAAAATTTTCCGATCATATTTCATCGATATTTTGTGATTTTAACTTTTATTTAATAAAAAAACGTAAATCGTATTACAGTTATTATTACTATTATTGTCATCACCGATAATTTTTGTTTACGTTGGTTATGATCAAAACATTTTGAATCCAAGAATAACGATTATTTTTGATCGAAAAAATATTAAAAAAAAAAAATTACGATCAAATATAAAAATGATAACCGTTACGACCACTACAGAAAACATTTTCCAACTGAAATTTCCCACCTCCATTATTTTGAGCCATAAACACTCCAATTAATTGATTTGGACAAAATTTGGCAAGAGATGGCGAAAAACGAAACTCTAATTAACCGCCCTATGCTGATGTCCTGACAAAGCTTATCCAGCTGACAGTTGTCAGTTTTACTGCGCCTTAAACTATGTCGCAAAATATAACGTCGTTCCCATGTACGCAGTAGAAAATTACAACTACAACAGCTGTTGTATTCATTAGAGGACCTAAAACGATTTTTGCAGCATAGTATTAGGCACCGTAAGCCTGACAACTTTCAGGTTGATAAATTTTGTGAAGTCATCAGCATAGAGGATACATTAAAAAAAAAAGAGATGCTAAAACAACACAATACTTTTGAGTTAGGTATATACATATGTATATCGTAAAAGTACCATTTTGTATCAAGTACAATAAATAACGCATTACAAAGATATCAAAACTGTTATCTTTTTTCTAGCCATACTTTCAGGCTGAATACAACGGAATTAACATCTTGAGCGGTATGTGGTGAGTATCAGGAGGCCTAACGTTTTTATATGTATTACGACAATTCATAAAATTTAATCCAATTTAAAAACCAGAGACCGAAAATAACTGGTTCACATTAAATTCAGTGCTTTTTTTTTATCATTTACTATATGTTATTGACCTTTTTCGATATAATGATTGATGTAAGAAATTTTACAGTTAATAACTGTGAGATATAGAAAAGCCACGAATGAAAATATCAACCGAAGTTATATGTACATATAAGAAAATATTTTTGTTAAAAATGTCGGTTGCTAATTAATGTCTCACTTGGCACTCTCAACAAATCAATTAAAAGTTTAACCGAAGCAGATAAGCGAAAAACTTTTATGCCAATTATGACAAGTGATTTATTTATTTTATAACACAAAATAAATCGTAATTTGCGACACTTTGATAAATGGCCAGGTTAAATCCTTGCGGAAATTTATACTGTTTAGTCTTTAGTTAAAGCCTCATGAAAATCCATTGAGGAGATCAGTGAATTCAAACGGAGAAACAGATAGACAAAAATTCTCAAAATGGTTCAAATTTACTTTCGTACATTTTATGAATCACCTTTGGTAAACCTTTCAAAGAAATTTTCAATGTGCAAACGCGACTTTTGTACAGTTTTATTCGGGGTTATCAATGAATCTCTCGTAGTCCGAATTTTTGTGAAATCAGCGAAAAATCTATCCCCGAATCCATCGTAACACGAACGTAGTTATTCGGACTCAGCGATGAAATTGTCGTAAAATCTTCGAAAATCGTGCTACGATGAATTCAGCGATAGGCTGAATTATAGCACAGATTTTTTATTAAGTTTAAATTTCAACTATGAAGCAATAAATTTGTCTGCTCTCAAACTCTCAGACATTGTACTAACAGCCTATTTGGCAGGTATAATCAAAGGATATGACTAGAGCGTCATACTTTTTATATGACTTAGTTGACTTTTAGTTAATATTTTGGGGTGATTTATAATCAATCAATTGGTTTTTTACTTTGAATTATATTTTCTCCTAGACTACTTTGCAGGCAATAAAGACACCATTTTGTAAAAGCAACTAAAATAAAACAGAAACCATAACTGTAATTCTTTCTTTATCATTGGAATAATCTATGTATGTATGTATGTAAGTAGCAAATGCGCGAAACAATTGTAGCCTAGTAACGTTAACGTCTTGACAGGTATGAATCTGCATATCATTACACTTGCTTGTGTTTATTACTTTCGTGTGTACATACTGCATACATACATATAGTATATTTGAAAGGATTATGCAATTGTCAACGTCATACTCGCATATTGCCCGCAAACGCATTACAAATTAAAACAGCATATCCAAATGATATTACTAATATATTCAAAGTCGTACGACATTTTGCAAATTGATTCACTTAAATGTAGACAACGCTCTTCTCCGTCTAATTCATGCATAATTATGTATGTGTGTGCGTGTGTGTGTGCATGTACATATGTGTGTGTGTAAATGCATAAATGCGTGTTTGTTAGAATGCCCTCGTAAATAGTTAAATACATTACATGCTTATGTGTTTGTAAATGTGACAGCGAACAAACAGCAGAACTCAAAAATATAGCAAAACCAATGAACCAAAAATTCAAATATTTGAACAGAAAACTTTGCTTACTACATTCCAACTTAAATTTGTGTGTATTTGTGTGTAAAGTGTGGCAAATAAAAATAAAAAAAGTTTTGGTGGAAATAAAAAAGGGTCGTTGTTATTGATATTTCTATTTCAGCACTTATTTCAACTGATTTTCAATCAGCGCAGAGGCGTTTCTGTACGCTTCGCTCATTTGGTCTAATATTAAGCCGCATTTACAATAATTCAATGCATTGAGATACGGAAAATCTTGAGGTAATGCATCCGATGAAATAAAATAAGGAAACTGCGTTGCTAAATAACCTCATAACACATTTGAAAACCTATTTTTTAAACCTTATTTTTTAAATCGTTTTCCAAGTAGTAAAGCTCCAAGTAGTAAAACTCCACATCAGTCTTTTTAGGCGTAGCGGTGTACGCCGCTTATGCCTCCAAATTTAAATTTGTGAAATTATATGAAAACAATTTCATAACTAAAGTCCGAAAAGCCCAGAGCACCTAAAAGTAGTCAAATTTTTAACTTTTGCACTTTTAGGTCTGTTCGATGAATGCACTGAAAGTGTAGAGCAGTGCAGAACAACATCGGACAAATCTCACAAGAGAGCTAAACAAACGAAAAACGGTGAAATTTATCTATATTTTTCTAAAATGAATCAAATCTCCCATGCATTATTATTTTTTAAGTATTTTTTCATTCAACTAGTACATTCATCGAACAGACCTATTGTAAAATGTATGTAAAAATTGCTAAGAAATATCAGGGCTGGATATATTATCGTTTGGAGTTGTCAAATTCTAACGCTTGAAACGAATTTAAAACCTGAACAACTTCGAAGACCCACACGCCTGAAAAGACTAATGTGGAGTTCTAGCTTAAGACACTTTAAATTTCTACGCCTTGTACAAACAAAAAGGAAATTGCTATAACTTCCAAATTATTTCGAGTTTCAAAAATCGTCAAAACTATATTCTTTTATCGTTGGGAACCTGGAAAAATCGTTTTCATAGTGGCCCACCTCACAAATTTCTACTCTATAGGAAAAGTTTTTTGATTCAAAAAGTTATATTTATTTATTATAAAAGAATTGGAACAAAAAACACAGAAACTATATAAACTACATTTTTGAGCCTGTTCTGTGAACTCCCATATATGGAGTCCCATTGGATGAGTTTTAAAATGAAATACATTTTAACAAACGGATTTTTCAGTCTTAATTTTATTAAAAAAAATAGTAAGAAACTTAAAATTCGATCGAATTTTACTAAATTTTTCTTACTTATATATACAGGGTATCCTAAAAATCACCAAATTTAAATACATACAACAAAAAACCACATCTATAGGATAAAAATCCTATCGATATTTCGTTAAGGGAGGTGTAAACTTTCATTTACTTTAGGTTTAATCAAATAAGGAGACATAAGCCTCCATTTTGTGTAACAGTGTAAATAAAAACAATGGGGAAATATTTTAGTGTCGAGTTACGTATTATAAATTATCTTCAGAATAAATAAGGGTGTTTTTTTATATTTTTAACAAAACTTAAGTATCTTTAAAAATGCTTTGAATTCAATAGCAATCCATATTACGTCGAAATCACTCAATCATCCCTGGCTTATTTATTTTAACAATAAAAATTTTGGCATTTCTTTGCATTAGATCGGAATGTGATTCTTCTTTAGCGACTCTGTGTAATAAATACTTTCTTAAATAATAAATAGATTTTTGAAAACTGTAATAGCAGATAGGAAGCTGGTGACTAATATAAAATACATGTTAACAGTGGCGATAATTATTGGATGAATGTTTGCCACTTACTTATTATCTGTCCTTACATTCCGTTCTATCTAAGCAGTGTCAACCAAATATTTGCTCGTTTTATATATCATTCATAGAAAATGCATAACTTCAAGAGATTTTATGGATAAGTATAAGTAAAATGGCGAAAATTCACCCATTAATACTAGCCACTGTACATACATAGGTGTATACATATTTGAAAACATTTTTATTTGAAAACAAAGGAACCCTTTTCTTTGAAAAGAAAGATGTGGATTTATTTTTAAGTTTATCTAATACAGAGTATTCTTGTCAATTACGTTATCTTTACTGTTATAGGTGCTGATATTAATTGTTTATATCGTTATTGTTATCGACAGCCTCGCCATCGTTTTCGGTATAAATATTTTCATGGTTATTGATATATATCGATACCCATCGTTATCGATATTCTTGTTTACGACAATATTATTATTAATATTGTTACCAGTATTGTTATTTTCATTGAAATTGTTATCCACATCGTTATCGATATCAATAAACGTTATTGCGTTATTATTAATTTTATTCGTATTGTTATTGATATCGATAGCATAATTGATATCGTTTTTATCATTGATATCTTGATTGTTATTGATATCATTTATGTAGATTATCTATTAATATATTTATCGTCATTATTAACGATAGGTATGCAATTCCATTTTTATTCGTTTTTCATTTTCTTATTTCTATAAAGCGTTAAAAGCTTAACTCAGAAAAAAAATTTAACCTATCACGAAACCAAAGATGATTGGCATTAAGCAATAAAAAAATTACAGATACGAAACACTTTCTGGCTCGAAATGGTGTAGCCTTTTGGTAAAAATCAAATCTGACGAAAACCGAAATTTGTACAAATTCAAACCGGATCAGGATAATTTTTCCAAGGACACTTAATTTATTTTTAATAAAAGTATAACCCATTCTGTTGCATAATTAAAAGTTTCAGCCCAAATTTTTTTTGTTGATATTTGATCATTTTCTTAGCTCTGCTTCAATATAACGTATGAATCAAGGCGAATTAACATCAGGTGGTGTTATACGTACAAAAACAAAAATTTACACTTACAAATTATATAGGTACATACACAACGACAGTATGATTAACAACAAACACATTACGTTTACCAAGCGAATTCAATCAGCTGCTGGATCAACTTCACCTTATATGAATTCGCCTTGGTAAGAATAAAATTTACTTTTGTTTGGAAGAAAATGAACAAACTAATGAACAGCGTCAGCAAAAAAACACAAACTATCAAAAATCAACTAAAGTTTCGAGCAACTTCACAAATTCGGATTAAAAAGTAAGGAATTTTGATAATAATACTTTTTAAATTTGTCAAACGCGCGGAACGGTTCTGCTCTAGCTATATCAAAAGCCGTAAATGTTCACGAGCCTCTGAGTCTCATCAGGGGACAGATCTCCCAGCACTGGGTGAAAAATGCTAATTGCAAGTGGGAGAATTTAGAATCGAGCAGGGCACTCAAGAGCCTGTGGCCCTCTTTCAATCCCAAACGATACTTTTCTCTCATTAAAATGTATCGGGCGGACGTCTTTAGGCTAACCGCTATTTCCTGGGGCACCGGGCACTGGGTTTTCGAGCTGCCCCCAAGGGATTGGAATACCGCGGCTACTGCCACAGCTGTAGCTCATCAGGTGCGCAAAAAACGCACCTGCAGCTGTTCAAGTGTTTGTAGAACTAGAAGAGATTTCTGTGCTAATCCCATTTTGGTAATCTGGAAGAGTTGGGCAACGTGGATTCAAATGATTTGCTTAGGTTCCTAAACACCACGGGCTGGATCTAAGGCAATGCAAAGGGTTCTTCTCTCTTTTCTCTTCCCTCCTTCATTCTCTGTTCTATCTGGCTCGACGGCAAGTATGTGGTATTAAAACGGCACTCTCAGTGATAATTTAAGTTCTTTACTCATTACTGTAACCAACCAACTAACCAACCATACTTTTTAAACTTCGCCGATAATTTCTTAACTGCTAACTGGGATAAGAAGTCTCGTCCTCGTTATCCCCGTTGGCATTTTGAACGTTTTGTATGAAGAGCAGTGACGAACGTCACTGGCACGTCAAGTGAGTCAGGAATTGACAACGACCGCAATAACTGCTGTTTTTTACAGTGTTTTTGTTTTATTTTTTTTTTCAGACTAATGCTGCTGCTGTGCGAATCATAAATGCACACACTCATACAACAACAAAAGAGCACACTCTCACTTACATATGTATGTATATAGTAGTGTTGCAGATGTTATATTTTATGTAAACGGCAAGCATTGTCTTGTGTAGCCAACGATCGCTGGTGTCCTCTATGTACGGCTTTCCTATGCTAGCCATTATTACTGCGGTTTATAATGTCCTGTCACTGGTAAAGTGGACAAAGCGAGAATATAGCTTAGCGCAAAAAAAAACAATCTATGTAAATATCCATAAACTCAGCCAGGCATACACTTATTTGTACATACACTGCGCTTCACTTGAATAGAAGTAGTTCAATGCATTCAATTTAGGTTCACCATTCTCTCACAAATTGCGAAACGTACATAAGTTGTAAGTGACCTGTTAGGTTAAATTTCATACAAAAAAAAAAACAGAGTATTGTTTATACGTCCTGAACCGATTGTGTAGTGTGTGCGCGCTGCATTCGGTGTATACCGCGTTCAAATCTTGGCCGGGGAAAGTAACATCAAAAATTATAAGAAGGTTTTTTTCTAATAGCGGTCGCTGCTCGGCAGGCAATGGCAAGCCTTCGTGTGTATTTCTGTTATGAGAAAAACTTCTCACAAAAATCACTTTGCGTTCGGAGTCGGTGTAAAACTGTATATCCCTCCCTCAATTTGTGGTACAGCATGAAAACACACTCCACAAATTGTAGAAGAATTTCGGCCAAACATCGAGCTGTGTATACGGTGTAAGCGCCAAATTATTATTATTAATATTAAAAAAGGAAATCAACGAAACACGAAACAATTTTTTATTATTACTTCAATCCAGTGTCAATGACCAGAAGATAATTAGGTAGATGGGCGATAATACCGGCCCCCTGTGCTCCGAGTATTATTTAAGTGAAATTAAAAAAATTTAAAATGAACTGCCTAATTTGAATGACTGCCTATTTTCTTTCAGTATTATTTTAATACATAAAATCATAATGTTTCAAAACTTCAAAGTTGTGTTGTTTTAACTCCTTGTTCTGCACAATCCACCAACAATGATAACAAGCATAAATATTATGGTACTTAAAAATTGTATGCTTTTATGACTTTACGACTCGTTTAAACATTTCGTGAATCTCTTAAATGTGATAAAAAAAAATAAAAGCTGACGCTCAAATATTTAGCTTTTTTTATCGAAATAATGTTGCATTTATTCTGCCACGTGCCAGGGCTGTCAAATTTTCGTGCTCTTTTCTCAGCATTTTCTCTGTTTTGTTTGTTCTTTTCTCAAAATGTTGCGCTCTGTCCCGACAAGTGCAACATTTTCTACCCGCTACCAAACGTGAGACTTGGCGTTGTGCAGCTGATTTTAATTATTCGAAAGTCTCAATATTGATACTAAATGCAAGTTATTTGTCTAATTTTATTGCGTTCGATGAATTGAATTGATGATGCAAGTGAAATTGATGGGGTGGAATTTTGTTTGTTCTTTTCTAGCATGAAAAATGCAACATTTTCGCAGGATCTATGGTAACATTTTTGTAATGTTGCCCTAGAATGAGGTGACATTTATTTCGAGAAAAGAAAACGCTATTAGTTTTTGCAAAACCCGAAATATGGCCACTAAAAATCGCGTCGGGTCAACGACAGTGGCGTCTGGTTAATTATACTACTCACGAAAATAAAGTATTAGAAATTCGTTTCATTATATACGACCATTAAAAAACAATACATTTCCTTCGACTAGAAAGCAAGCCAGTGTTATTTTGTCAGCTGCTTATCAAATATACAAAATCTACTGAGAAAATCCCAAAGATCGTGCTATTTAAGGTATAGCTCTCTATATTGTTCAGATACGAGGTTTTACTTCAAAACTTTCATCTCCGTTGAAAAGACCAAGTGGAAAAGGGCTTGACGTCACTTGATATTTCCAATTGACCCTAGTTAGCAGGAAGGAGTGACTGGTCCAATTTGTTGAAATCGGCCAATATCTCTTAAGAGGTTAATAGCTTAATTGGCGCTAAGTATTTTATTTTATTTTATTTTATACTAGCAAATAACCGGCGTATTTTGTTACACTCGTAAAAAATTAAGCGTATTAAATTTTATATAGGTATATATTTGAGTACAGCAGTAATTTATTTAAAAAACAAGTTTGGGTTTAACTTAGAAGAATATTCATATCTACTTTATATTAGGGCACCCTGAAAATTATTCCCACCGGAATTATACAATTTATTATGTTTTAAGACTTCCGCCAAAATATTTCGAAAAATATTAGGAACATTTTTCCAAAAAAGGATTTTTTAAGTAAACATATTTCTTTTTTAAACATTAATAAAATATAATATATATTATAAATAAAAATACCTCTTTAGAAAAAACCAAGTTGAAGAAAAAAGGGCGAGCAAAGAAATTCCAGTGATAACTTATAAATCTAAATGCCGCAATCTTACAAAAAAGGTCAAACATAGCAACAAAAATTTCATTATTATGATTGAAAAATTGTTTATACATTTGTATGCAAAACTTTTAAGCCGAAACTGTTTAATAGTCTGCGGTGATTTCTTTTTTTAATATTTCGAAAAACTACTTTTATTTATCAGTCCAGCTCACCTAAATCTTAATGATATTGCGAAATATTTTGGTTGATGTTTCAGAATATAATGAATTTTGCAATTCCGATGGAAAACCAGTACTGATTTATTTTTATAGCGACGGATGCACCCTAATGAGCATATTATCAAAAAAAAAAAATTAACAAAAATAAGTATGACACTCTGTGTTTTTATAGTCATGTAGGCTTCGGCAAAGCCGAAGACAGCACTTTATTTACTTGTTGCCGGGCTAGCTGGACTAGTTGCAAATATTCATCGACTTTTTCTAGTATCTACTCGGGCCGGCAAGCGTATTCTACAAAAAATTAAATTCTTCACGGAAAATGTAGCTTAAAATGCCATCTTTCGCTTGACATAATCGAATTAGCAGCACAAAAACACCGAAAATAGTAAATAGTATATGGACCAATATGCAAGTCAATTTACCATCTGAAGACTTAGCCGATAAATAAAAAAGTATCGTACATAGATGCGGTTTGGGTTTCTAATAAAGAAGATCTTCTACTCCTTCTACTCCAATGTTTAACAATAGATTTTTCACAGAGAAGAAATAGCATTAGACACATACATGTGTACTATGTACAACTTACACAGCATATGAAACATGCTTTGCATAATGTATCACAATGCAGCTTCCAGCTAATGCCGTTCTACATACATAGATCCCCAAACACTGGACTAGCTGTGTCCCCACTTTCCTCCATTCTAGTGGGTGGTCGCGTTCTCTGCTTTTTGTTTTTGTGTATAAATATGTGTGAATTTATTTATGTAATACTACATAATTCATTCGTTAAAATGGCATTTTCCAGATTCATAAACACAATAGAGGCAACTTTACAAAGTAATTGTCTATTTACGGACTGTCAGTCATGAAATGACTGCGTAATGTATGTAAATATGTATGTGTATATGTGTATTATTATTACTAGTACATGTTAACCCTCGGAATTGTTTTTTTTTTTTTTTTATTAGGAACGTATAGAAAATTATATTCGGAATTAGAAACTCAATAATCACATTAGTGATTGTTAACCTGAATTTTATTGAGCAGCAAAGCTCTATATATGCTAAGGCCTAGCCTATGCTAGACGCATATATGCACATGGAAAAAATTTTTTTTAAAATTTTGAAAAAAAAATTCGAAAAAAAAAATTTTGGAAAAAAAATTTCAAACAATTTTAGAGTTGGGAAAATGTACATATATTTGTTGTGGATAGGTGACATGAGTTTTATTGGATAGGTGGCGCTGGTGTCGATATATTTTTAAAACACGTTTTTAAGGATAAATTTTATTCATATTTAAGAAATAAGTTAATAAAGATGACTGAAATATTTTGAAAATAATATGTACAATAGCTCGAATAATCTACATACAGAGATTTTTTTTACGATATACAAAATGTTTTCTTTTGCTACATCTTTTCCCCTAATTTCTTATAAGAATATAGCTCATTATATTTCATGATGATTATATTTATTATTATAGCATTAACCTTTTACATAACAAATGAAATTTCAAGTTTTGTACAAAATATGAAGAAATTAAAAAAAAAATCATCAAATTTTCAACATTTATAATCAGAATATTTAGAAAACTTTCGGGTAAGAAATTTTCTAATCAATATAATTTCAATATATTATATAAGTCTGAAGTAGCTAAAAATTTTGGATTTTTGTAATTTTCTTGTTAGCTACTGTGTGTAGCATTTTTATTCAGTTTTTTTTTTAAGTTTTCAAAGTATCTAATTTAAATAAAAGTTGTATGAAAGTTCCCCTAGATATAATAAATTTGTTGCCAGATAATATGAATTATACTTAATATGACTACTTAAATCACGAAATTATTTTAAATATGGTTGAAGGACATTTGGTAGATTCGTTTTCGAATCCATAGATGGTGCTAAGCCGTGTCCAAGAAACTATATGCCGCCTGTAATGAGTTCTGACTCTGCGCATTTTTAATTGAAAAATTGAACTTTTCATTAAACTTAATTTTTATATTCCTTTTTTAAAACAGCCTTTTTTTATAAATATCGCATTCGAATTATTCATGCAACAATTTAGTTTGTGACATGTATGCTAAAAGAAAAATTATAAAAAATTTGAAAATTTTGTATAACATTGCCTTAAAAGTCTGACAGCAGAAATAATACTGTTAGGATTAACCTACCAAATAAAGTAATGTAAGGAATACGAACGTACTTTTCCAACAAAAAACATAACTGATGGTCCCCAAATTATCTAATTATAACTGCAAGAAGTGTCAATTAACACGATAATTTTTGGTATATATCTCGAAAATGCTTTATTGCCACCCAACGACCCTTTTTTATCCATCTTCATCTTCATCAATATTCTTATTTTACAAGGTTTATGAGACATTATAAAAAAAATTCATTCTATAGTTGTTTTCATGCAGCGTAAAAATTAAACGGGAAAAATATTTTTCCTGCATAATAGTTATCGGGCAACGAAGTAAATAAACGTTACGCTACAACCGTTATCAGCGAAATAAAATTTTTTTTCTAGTATGCTAAAGGATATGGGACTTTTGCGATAAAACTTATAAATCTTTTGTTCCTGCCCAGAAACATGGTTTTTGAATGCCTCATGGACCTCTTCAGATGTTTTGAAAAAAAAAAAAAAAAATTGGGGACGAGGAGAGTGAGCGATTATTTCAACTTTTTTCCTTCTAAAATAATCAGCATTGGCTATTCTTCGATTCACCAGAGCCATAGTAGTAACTAGCCTAGTTTTACGGAAGATTTTCATCGAAGTGCTCCGTAAACGAACCCCTTTTGATGTATTTAGTTCATTTTGAAACACCCAAACAAGGGATGGTTGTTTTGTTTCAAGCTCATATGAAGAGATCCAAGTTTGCCGCCTGTTAAGATGCTATAAACTGTAAACTATTGAGGAACAGCGATAGAATTTTTTGAGCATTTCTTTGCACCAATCCACGCGAGTCTTTTTTGAGCTCCGGTAAAATTGTGTAGAATCCAACGATCGCAGACTTTTTTCGCCACCAAATGCTCATTCAAAATCGTTTATTTATTTATTTATTTATTGTAGTCTATTGTTTTACAAAACATTACAGACTAATAGAGTACAACTCAAACTTAAAACTATCGTTAATAATAATTAAAAATATTTAAAAAAAAAGAGTTCAAAAGATTTAAAAAAACTGTCCTCGAGACTGAAAAATCTATGACCATTGGATTATTGATGGTGTTCAATTCTCGAATGGCACGAAAAATCGGGGCGTTGCTGGCGTATTGCGTTCGGACTGTACCACCATAAAAAGGGTGAAAACTTCGGAGAGATCGCCTTGGGATATTAAAATTTATTAAAGCTAACAAATAAGGGCAATCAATTAAACTGTTGATGATGTTGTACATGAAGGATAGGCATAATACCGATCTACGATTTTCTAGCGACTTAAGGTTTAAGAGCATGAGACGAGAAGAGTATGACGGTATAGGATCCGTGAAGTTCAGAGAACGAAGAGCAAATTTGAGAAAAATTTTTTGAACACGTTCTACTCTATTTATGCCAAATTGACTATATGGCCTCCAAATAAAAACCGCATACTCCAGATGCGACCGAACGAACGAGGTATATAGAATTTTAAGGGTATATGGATCTGAGAATTTAGAGGCATTTCGCCTCACAAACCCCAACATAGAGTACGCCTTTGATGTAATATGATTAACATGCTTGTTAAAAGAAAATCTTTCATCAAACACTACGCCTAGGTCTTTTATCTCACAAAGAGAATTTAAAACTCTAGTCGAAATTTGGTAACTGGTAGGCAAAATATTAAAAAGCTTTGAGTACGTTACCTTAAAACACTTATTAAAGTTCAGGGAGAGCCTTGAATTCAGGCACCATAAATTGAGCTTATCAATATCATCCTGAAGCCTGATGGCATCTGCCGGATTTTTGATTGCCAAAAAGACTTTTAAATCGTCCGCGTAGAGCAAACATTTTGCGAAGGAAAAGCAATTACTAATATCATTGATAAAAATTATGAAGAGAAGTGGTCCTAATACGCTACCTTGTGGCACTCCCGACGACGGAACGAACGGGGTGGAAGTCCCGCCATCGATTGATACAACACAGGATCTATTACATAAGTACGACTTCAACCAACTCAGGAAAATAGAGTGGAAACCGAAACAGGCCAATTTTTTAACTAATATTTTATGTGACACTCTATCAAATGCTTTTGAGAAGTCTGTATAAATACAGTCAACTTGATAGCCTAACGAAAAAGATTCAAAACAATATTCACTGAAAATGGCAAGATTAGAGACAGTAGATCTGCCAGCAACAAAACCATGCTGGTATGGAGAGATAATTGACTTGACGGCAAAATTTAATTTTTCAATAACTGAGTGTTCAAAAACTTTTGAAACAGTCGAAAGCTTAGAAATAGGTCTGTAATTACGGACATCGGTTTTATTACCACTTTTGAAAATAGGCGTAATTGATGTAAGCTTCCAATCATTTATAAAAATGCCGGAGGATAAAGATTTGTTAAAAATTAGCTTCAAGGGATAAACTAAAGCTGGACATTTTTTCAAAAGAATTGCCGATAAATGATCAACATCCATTTGTGTGGAGGATTTTAACTTAGCTAACCCATTGCGGATATCCTGCGATGAAAGACTTAGTGATCCAAAGTTTAGAGATGAGGAAATATTAGCCGAAAAATCTTCAGAAATGCATTCATCCACCACAAAATTAGACTTAAAAAAGTCAGCAAATAAGTTTGCCGCATCACTTGACGTCTGCGCAGTTCTACCATCTAGGGAGATTCCTACGGGTAAGCTGGAACAATATGACTTTTGCCAATATGCAAGGATGCCTCCATCTCCCGATATACTCGTACCACCTGCGGGTCCATCTGAATTATTTCTAGCAACTCTAGCGATTGATTAACGACTTTCGAGGAATTCAGCGCCGAGACTGACGCGCTCACATTTCAAATCTACAAATTATGAGTCACAAATAGTGGTTTTTGATGCGTGTTTCATTATCAAAAGCCGAATGAAGCTGTTCCAATGCTTTGAGCATTTAAATCGGAATATATAACGCTGGTAAATCAAAATGAATTGGCAGAATTTGTTTTTGGCAATACGTTTTTGTCAAAGATAATATGGTGCTCACCAGGCAAATGAGAGAAAATTCGCATGATATTATCTTTGGCTTCGTCGTCAAAACTTTTGCCTAATGAAAAGATAGAACATCAAAATGTTCCGAAATATTTACAATCTTGCCATATACAGAGTTCGATGTTTAGAGCATCGTTGAAATTTGTATCGATGTATCGTCAATTTAGCGATGTTAAAAGATGAATAATATCGATGTTAAAATCGGAGTTTGGACCAATATTACCGAGGCTTAATTACCTGACACATTGCAGATTTTGTAGTTAGTAAAATTGTATTCCTCTAAAATGATGAGGATCAAAAGCTAAAAGGTTAAATAAAACCAGACCGATTTGTTTAAAAATAACTAGTTATTTAGTAAGTACGAGTTTCGCAAGAGTCCCCAGCAGCTCCACAGACCAGCGAACATAATCGTAATTTGTAGGTCAAACTATAATTGCCCGCTAACTAGTATCTATCCTCTAAAATCGTCACAATATTATAGCAAATAAGTTAAATCCAAAGAACGATAGAATACAAGATTGCGCCGTCCTGCGACAAGTGGAATATCTCAAGTAAGAGTAAGCAAAAATATGGTGAAAAGAATGAGCATTTTCCAAATTTGCTAAGGTATAAAAACATGAATTGTAGAAGGAGATTTTTTATTAAAAAAAAAATCTACCAAAACAGTGACTCTTTGCCGCCCATTTGTACAGAAAAGGGTTTGTTTACTTTTACTTGAGAACTGTCAAAATCGGCAAAAACCAAGTATGCGGTACCACTGACGGCGCCACCTTCTGTATTCAGTCCACCATGCGTGAAACCAACAACAACAGCTCGCAACGATTATAGCGCAAAAGAAGAACACGAGTTACTTTAGCCGCTTTAGCGCGGAAGGATGCTATTTTAGCCTCAGCCGCCACAGATATGCGATCAGATATTTTCGCATACTGTTATAATGTGTTGTTATTGTAGCGGCAACTATAGTTAATGTTGCAACATGACCCAAATTAAATCACCTTCGTTAGCATATTCGCAGTAAAATAAAGTAAAAAATAAAAAATAAAAATATACGCTCGTACATCTAAGGGGGCATGCAGTTGGCTTAGTCAGTAGATAGTACAAACAGACAACACGCACATTCAGAATAGAGCGGTAGCAGGTGAGCAGTCGGCGGATAATGCAATAGACAGGCGATGGACTCAATGAGCCCATAGAGCAGAGCTAGCTTGTAGATGGGTAGGGGTGTGTGTGTGTGTATGTATGTATGGGTCCACCCGATGCATTCATGCATACTAAATACGTACATACATACATACATAGTTGAATATGATTGTGCTGAACGCATAAATTGTATAACTACAAATGTTTCAAAGCTGTCGCCTGCAAACAAAAATCCATGAGGAAGTGTTGAGCCATCAAATCCAGCACAAAGATGAACTATGAAAACAAAAATTATTAAAAAAAAAAAAATAAAAACTATGCAGCTAACTTTTTACAATATTTATGTGGTGGATGTGAATGTAAAATCGACCATAAAGCAAGCGTTGGAGTGACGATATCCAATGGTTCTAAAGCTCACAATTTGTTCACATCATTAAATAAGTATATACATATGTATGTTTGTATGTATGTATGTATGTATGTATCTATGCATGTATGTATGTATGTATGCGAGTATTTATATCGACACACGAGGGGACTAACAAAAGTCCGCTTAGTTGACCAGAACAAAAAACAAAAAACAAAAAACAAACAACAAATCTTTTCATACTTATTCGCAATCTTCGTCTATTTTTATATTCTCTATATAATCGCTGTTGATTTCAATGTATTTCTTAAGCCTATAGATCCACTTTTCAAAAGAATCTTTAAAGTCTTGCTTTTTAACCCTGCTGTTAGGTTAAGACCATTTGGTCCAATTTTTTTTTTGTTTTCTTTGTAACTTTGGAACGGTGATATATACTGTCTAAATTTTTCAGCTCAGGTGGTCTTTTTATAAAACAATATTATGTGCGAAAATTTAATTCTCTGACTTAAAACTGGACTAAGACAAATTGAAAATTACGAATCTTAGGTTAAGGGACCATTTGGTCCATAGTATATTTTCTTTGATTTTCTTTACATTAATTTTCCAAAAATAAGTATTTATTAGTTTGTTCGATATTTTTTGGCACTACATGATGAGCAAAAAAATGTTTTTCGGTTGGTTTTGCAAATAAACGCACTGCAAATGGAGCATTTTACATCAGACTTAGACTTGCAGCAACTACAAATTCCTCGCTTTCGAGCTCCTGAACTAGAAGCATTTTTAGAGCAGGCCACTGGTGCTGGGTTTTACCAGAGTTGAGTAAATAATAAAATAATAATATTTAGCAAGTATTGAACCAAACTAAATATAAAGACTAAGATTAAATTGTTATTTTGTATGAAAACTGCAGTATGGACCAAATGGTCCTCTAACCAAAGATTCGTAAGTTTTTTTTAACCTAACAGGGTTAAGCTCATCAAGTTCAGCATTAACCGCATAACCGCATGAATTACCTCCGCGTTGCTGTTAAAGACTCTTCCTTTCAAATTTCTTTTAATTTTTAGATATAACCAGAAATCACAAAGTGATAGATCCGTCGAATATGAAACTCGTCGTATTGCTTCGATGCTCAAGATCGCAATAAAGTATGAGCTGGCGCTTTGTCATGATATAAAAAGTAGCGGCGCAAATCCTCTTTATTCCGGGTTTCCAACAAATGTTTGAAAACTTTTGGTACACCATTTTACAGTTACCATTTGACGCTTTTCCAGCTACGTTTTTTGATCGATTGATATAAACTGGCATCACGCTTTAAACCAGTTAAATGACGTTTTATTGGTTAAATGGTAAAATCATTGTTGTAGGAAATTTAACTAGTTGGAAATTTAACCAGTTCAATCATTTAACACGTTTGAAAACAAGTTCGGCATATCACAGTATCCATTCCGCTGCATACTTTTTGGCGCTCTGTCTCCAAATATGTAAATCAAAAACCGCTGGTACAGAGCGAACTTATAAAAAAAAACTTATATTTCCTCCTGGTGCTGTCTTAATTTGTTCATTTCATATGGATCACTCTATTACAATAGGTATCGTAATATTTTCAGTTCGTTTGGATCACTAACGTAAACTGCAATTTAAACGACCTAAACCAGTTCTCCATTTAATTCGTTAAATGGTGGCAATTTGAGCGTACTACTATCCTGAGTTTCACTTGCGCCCGAAATTTTTCACTTTTTCCTCATTATAAATTTCGCCCGGAAGTTTTTCGCTTACGAGCATACTTTTCTCTTAGCGTCAACACAAATTTCGGGCGAAAAGAGTAGCCATTTTCTCTAGATTTTTCCCCCTAAATTTGAGAGGTGAACAAACAGATTCAAAATGTAAGTAATGGTATTATTTATATAATTACAATAAAAAAAAAACAACGGAATTTAGTTTTGCTCCAAAATTAAACCGACAAATAAGAACCAGAGCGGTAGCCTTTTAAGTAGAATGCAGTAAAAGCCGGGCATGGTCAGGTGATTTGAATGTGGTGTGGAGTTTTGTAAGAAGCTGATATTAGAGCTAAACTAACGCGAGACCAACTACAAAAGTCTTTACCAACGCCATTTTGATAACCACCCCCCGTCAAAAAGCGCAAAGAAGCACTAAGTTCATTGATGGGCGGAATACCAAATTTCTGGGTTTCCATAAAATATGTTAACGCTTCTTTCTTCGAATTTTACCAGTTGTTTTTAAGTGAATTTTTATCGGACGAATCTCATAATAAGACTAATTGCTTTTGTTGCTTAGCTTTTATGGGTGGGTTTGCTTGCTACTGCTGGTTCCTTACCATAGACTGATGTTTGATTTCTGGATCGCACTGATAGAACCAAGATTCGTTACGAGACTGCCCAATTTTAAATTTAATTATAAAAATTTCAGAAAAATACACTTGAGCCTCTAAACTCGTGGGGCCCATCGAGCAGCGTTTTTGTTTACTTAATATCTTGGCATTCAAGCCCAATTTATCAGCAATCATTTATTGTATCAAACGTGGATCTTCGTTAACTTTAAACATCACAAGAGCCAAAGTGAAGTCATCAGTGGAAGATTTTGATGGACCTGCTCGAACCTAGAGCTCTACAGAAAAATGTCACATTTGGAATCTTCGGTACCACTTGAAAATAGTCTTAAGAGAAGACGGTGCAATCGTTCCATAGGCACTAACTGAATATTTGTAATGGCTTTAGTGGACGCTGAAACCCGAAAATAATCACAAAGCGAATTTCTGTTTGCGTTGTTTACGGAATTTCGTCCGATCCATCCAAAGCTATATTACGTTTTCTCAACTCCATTTCAGCCATTTCGTAAAACGATTGCAAAGGGTTTGGTATTTTTTTTAAGATTTACGAGTCGCCAACTAAGCGAACTTTTGTTAATCCCCTCGTACATTCGTACATGCAAACATATGTTAAGCCTGCATTTAGAGCGAAGTGACGTTAGCTCACCTCGTTGATGAATTTTTATAGCTTGCAGTGCTTTGCAATTTCCAACCATATTCTATTGAGGCCAAGACATATGGATATTGATTTTCATTCCCTTCCGCTATTTACCTTTTATTTCCTTCGATTACCGGATTCAGCAATTGAGCTTTGAACAGGCCTCTTATTGGCACCTCTTTATTGAATATTAACTGCTATGCTGATCGTTTGATAATTCAAAGCCATTTCAATTGCGTGGAATGTGGAATGCGTTCAATATACGTATAGATGTACATATGTATGGATGTATGTATGTAGGTACGTAGTAAGGTTCAAATGCTTCTGGACTACCCAAATTAGATATTGGGCTTTTCATTGCCTGTCCACAACAAACGATATTTAATTACCAGTTTTAACTCGGATGAATTCGAATGTAACAGAAAGGGATGTACATAAATCATTTCGCCAAATGTTACAACTTTTAATTCATTTATGTATATTTTTTAGTTTTTAAACTTTTACTATATAAAATAGAATCGACCATTACTTCATAATTGCCGATTGGTAGAATTAAATAATTCCCTGCTGGGGTAGGTACCTTGACGTAGTGCAGGGGCTTAGTCGAACCACAAATCGAATCCTATCATCGAGATGCGGCACCGCCGGCTACCAAATTTATGGCAGATAACGCTTGAGCACGACAACCAAGAACTGCCACCTCCAAATTCAGGGTGTTAAGCGACACCAAGCTCATTGGACGGTGCCTCTTCGACACCGCGCGGAATCGAGGAGTAACTTTGACCATACCACGACAGAGTTCCCCATATTCAATACTAGACAGTCAGTATCGCCTCGGCGAAAAAGCGGTCGTAAGAACAAGATGGAAGACAAACAACAACAATAAAAGAAAGGATGACGGGGAAGGAAGCACCTCTCTGCAGACCTTTCCCCTGCGCAGGCATCCCTCTTCGGCGAGTATACTCGGGATGATAGCGACGCGCATACGACTATGGGCGAGGCTAGTCCTGAGCCAACAAGATAGGTAGCTGTAGGAAGCGCTCCATATTCCCAGCAACAAATAAGAAGAACCGATCACCCAGTCCCAGCCATAGGGAGACTTTCAGGGTAGTCAGGAGGCGCAAGCCCAGAAGGGACCCTTGATGAACGGCGGAGATGCGAGCTTTCCGGGTCGGATTTATTTATATAGATTTTTTTATATTGTAAAAGTATGTTTTGTATGGGTAGCAGTTCTATTCAAATATGGCCTTGATAAGTGCATTTACTAAAACTGTTCTTCATAGCAATTTACTTTTATGATACTACTTTATTTATTTCAAACAACTTTTGAGTAAATATAACTATACGGGATATATTCTGTTTTTACTTACATACGTTATTAATATCTTTTCTTTTTAATTTTCAAACAGTTGGAAACCTCTAACAATGTTTTCGGTACTAAGTTTTCTTAAAAGTCTTATAGTTCAAACCAGTATTTATGTATCTAATGAATTTAGTTTAATTTACATTTTTTAATCAGGGGGCAACATTGTCCAAATATATTTATCGAATAAAGCTTCCTTCACGCTTTTCCATTTGACACCAGTATAGAAGAATTTCAGCAGCCAATTAAATTGAATGCATGTTATTTCTAAGTTGGCAACCCTTTCGTTTCACACCAATACTGTAATAGTTCAGAAAGCTTAAAATTGTAATTAAATTATTATTTTTAAACAGGTGGCAACACATTTTTAACACATTTTCATAATTAAATTTCCTTACTCATTTGAATTCCGTGCCGTAATATTTCCTTTAACTTAACAATTTTATTTTATTTATTTTTTTAAGCGGGCGGTAACCCTCTCCAAAGTATTCTGAAAATAAAGCTTACTTCAACCTTCATCTTTTGAGACCTATATTTCAATATTTCATTTAACCTATTGTAATTTTAATTAATTTTTAAATAGATGGCAAATACCTTGAGGAGTATTTTTGAAATCAAGCTTTCTCAAAACACTTAGTTTGACACTGTTATTGGCGGATTTCTTTTCATTTATCTATTTAACTTAATTTACCTTCAAACAGGCGGCAACCTGCTCTAAAATATTTTGGCATGGAAGCTTTATTAATCCTTTTTCTTTCCAATACCAACTTAACTGGGGCCAGGGGCAATGGGTGTACCAAGTTTCGTTGAGATATCTCAATATTTACTCGAGTTATCCCAGGCACGGACAGACGGACGAACAGACAGACATACATAGCTAATCGATTTCGTTATTTATTCTAAATCAATGCCATCATCAAGGCGCTCGATTTGGATTCCAATTTCTTAACAAAACGAAGAAAAAATAACTTTCAGTCTATCCGGCTGTCTGCATAAGAAATAACTCCAACATCCAAAACACTGTTAACATTGGGCTCGTTTTGTTCTAACTGAATTGCAAAATAAAGCTCCAGCTCGAATAAAATTTTCCTTAGTTGCAAAAGCAACCCTGTTAGCCTCTTTCATGAAAGTGGCCATTTGTTTAGTGCTATTTAGAAACGGAAAATAATTGCGCCGGCATTTTTTACGTTTATGAAGTTATATATGTATTTAAAAATACTAGGCAACTAAAAACGAATCAGATTTAAAATGTAAATTTCCCATGTATTTTCTTAGAGCTCATTCACAATAGCGCAGTTGTTTCACTTCCCAAGACTACATCTCAGGTCGGATATCATTTTACCGAGTTGGCTCAACTCGCATATTTTTCCGAGTTAGTGTTGTTGCTTAACATGTACATAATTTATTATCCTACCTAGTGTTGATTTGCAACTCGGTTACAAAGAAACGAGCCTTATGCTAATTAAAACAAAAAGAAAAAAAAAGAACTTTACCAAAAACGGAGCCAACCATTTTCAAGCAACTAACCGAAACTTAATCATTACCAAGGATTATTAGCAACAAATACATAGAACACAGCAATCAGAGCTATTCGAAACAATCACCAGTGCAAAAATGCAAATCATTCTTTCTACTGCCTGCCTCCATCGCCTGCGCTAACACAAAAGTTTATATGTAGAGCCAAAAAAAAAATAAATTTGAACAATAAATATTGTAAAAAACAAAATAGACAGTAACTAAATACGTTGTGGAAATGCCAAAAAAGTAATAAAACAAAACGAAATTTCCATAAAAAAGCAAATCGAAAAATTAATACAGTACACATTTGAAAGGGCCTTTTAATATGGCACTATCTGCTTTACCGAGAGCTGTGTCGCACAGCTCCTGCTCAGCTCAGCGCACCCTACATGTCTCGAAACTGAGCGTGACCTGAATTTTTGTTTAGTCGGTAGAATTAAAGAGCAAATTAAAAAGGACTAAGCAGCAGCAGCAGCAGCAGCAATAACCATATGGACGCAGCACGGTAAAAGTGGAGAGCAGAAAAAGTATGCAAAAGAAAAAAACAAATATCGAAATAACACGAAGGGCAACAGACGAAAGACAACTTATGGAAACCTCAATTTCATTCAGTGCCGCGGCCGAGTCCCATTTGGGGAGTAAGCAAGTAGGTAAGAGGTAAAAGGTAGCAAGCAAATAGGCAATAAAATGATATATGTATGTATGTATGTAGGTATATGGACGTGCGCATACTTAACTAAATGTCATATATCTAACTATGTATGTATGTATGTTTGTATGTTTGTATATTTGTGTGTGTGTGTGTGTGTGTGTATGCATATGAGAGGCACATGTCAGCACCGCACCGGAGTGCTTGCTCTTCCACAGCAAAACAATTCGCAATCGATTAAAAACGGCGCTAAATATTTATATACAGGAAGTGCCGAGTCCATGCCACGCTATACCGGTTCACAACAATATTTCCTGCCGCTTCGCCATTTTGCGATACTTGGTAAATTGGAAAACAGAAAACATAACGGCACATTTTGCATTCAATTGCCAGTGAAAGTTCGCCTTTTTTTTTTGTAGCTGTGGCAGAATTCGAAGTAACTGAATGTACTAGATGGGGTGGCACGAGTTTGATATCACTACTATTCAATGTAAGTAAGTAGGTGGTGAGACCTTGGAGCGTCTCCTCTTCTTCCTATTCATATTTTTAGCTGTTCTTTTGAGTTTTTCTACTTACTACCAACTAACATTCTGTCATAATAAAACATTTTGTAACAATTGTCTGTTGAAAGACGAAGAGACAATACTCAAATACTGCATACTTAGAAAACATTAACTACATACAGTGGTAGGCATTGAAATAGGACTAGGCACGCTTTACATTTAAAAGTTATTCGAAGTTAATTTGTTTGGATCGCAAAGAGTGTTTTTTTTTCGAATTGCAGCTGAGATTTAGCAGACGATGTATCCGCGACTCTTCCAGAGGATTCATTCACAGTGGATTGATGATCGAAATAGTTAAACGCTTTTGTTTCAGACTCGTGGATCCATCGCTTTGAAATTCCTTAGTTTGATAATTTCTTTATTGGATGCTAAACATATTTTTAGAATATCTTAAATCCGTATGCATTGACCCAGAATGTGTTAAGCCATTTCGAAAATACTAAACCCGATTGTAATTTTCACCTCAAACAGAATATGATCAAGTAGCTAATTACACTGTGCAACAAATTTATGGTAATTGTCTGGTGCGGAATGATTAAAACTTCGCAAGTACGTACAGTGACCCGAACGACTAATAGTTTTTTTACATTCTTTAAAATATTTTTCATGATGCATTTTTCCCGTTAATTTTTTATAAAAATATGGCTCGATATAACACAGAAATTAAACCTTGTATACAATTAATAAAATTCGACAAACTCTCATTAATTTAAAACTTTTTCATTTTAATTTTTAGAAAACTTTTACAACAGTCTTTTAGCTCACTCAATTTTACTATAATAATAGTCTATTGACTAAAACTTTCATTTGATTTTTGATTTTTTTTTTAAATTTTGGTCTTAGAAATATATTTTATTTAACCAAATAGAATTTCTAGCCAGTTCGGACCGTCGCAGAAAAAATATTAAAAATCAATGGAAATTTATACATAATCCATCCAAAATTACAAAAAATAAAAAAAAAAATAACCGGAATAGTTTAGCCACTTCAGACTTACACATTATTGTGCTAAATTTAAATGAGCTACAAAACTGCATACTCTAAAAATTCAAATTAAAAATTTTGAAATTTTCAAAAATTATTTACAATAAGTAAATTTAATAAAAACTTAAAAAACAAAATATTGGTGTTTTTCACAATTAAGTTTAAACATTTTAGCAATTATATTAAGCCAGAAACCGCCTGCACATCTGCAGTCATCTAATGGATTTATTTTTGGTAAGTGTATTTCTCTAATATAGTAATCGGACTATAAATGAGGATTTTCTGAATATCTCGACTCTAGCGTCATCTAGCGGTCCAATTTTTCGTAAAATTACGGAAATTACTACCCAGTACACCTGCGATTTCATGAAAAATCTAACGGTAATACCAAATTTTGTTAAAGGCGAGACTTATGCGACACCTATGTACCTATAAAATATGGACCTATTCGAATTATACAAGATTTGT
The DNA here is from genome assembly GCA_951828415.1 of Anomoia purmunda. NCBI lineage: Eukaryota > Metazoa > Arthropoda > Insecta > Diptera > Tephritidae > Anomoia > Anomoia purmunda. Next base: position 113,715,705 of record OX639994.1, on the reverse strand, counting down.
CCGTCAAACATACAAATATATAACTTTTCCCATTTAAGATACGTTTCAAAATTTCCCTTTTTTTAATGTAACCTTATAAGCCCAACCCACTAAAAAAATATGCTAGAACTTTGTTTTGATTGTTTTTGACAATATTATCTAAATACTTCTATTTTATCGCACACTACTGTATGTTAGTGTGTTTGTATTAGAATTACGCCCACATACTCGTAAATACAAATAATGCACAAGGACGATAAATATTTCACTGTCAGCAAATCAATAGTTTCGAATTCAGCTTTTTAGGAAGATTACACCACAAAATACATATGTACATATGTACATACATATGTATGTATGTATATTTGTTGATGGTTTTGCATTGAAGGAAACATTTACTTATAAAACCTCTTTGATAATTTTACGTAAATATGTTTATAACATTACTGAGTTCAAACCGAACTCGGAAGTTGTAATAATCATTTTATTCCAGAACAGGAATTTTGACAAAAACGGGGAAACAATAAGTTCCTACATATGGTGGTAAAGATAGAAGCAACAAAATTCAATGCAATACGTTTGCCACGTATGTATGTACGTTTAGTAATTTATTTGTAATACTTTTTAATAAAAGCATAGCATTATAAACCATATAAATAAAAGTTTAAAACTTTATACCATGTTTACAAACAAAAAATTAACATGCATGTATCTAAAGTTGCCGTGAATTTTCAAACTTTTTAGAAGAGAATTTTTGGAAACTTTTCGGTATGCAGTTATGTAGCGCATTAAATTTTACTTTATTTTTTATTTTTGTTTTTCTTACTGACCAAAATTCATTTTTATTACTACACCTGTTTCTTTGTAACCGACTAGCAAAAGAACGCTGAACCTCAAATAAAATATCTTTTAGTTGCAAAAGCAACCCTGTTAGCATCTTTCATAAGACATACGATTTGTTTAGTTTAATAGAAGAGCGGAAAATAGTTGTGCTGATAAATTTTTGGTCGATTCGTTAATACATTTAAAAATACTATATAAAAAATAAAAAAATGTGGTGTAAATTGGCATTTCCCATCTATTTTCTTAGGGCTCGTTCAAAATAGAGCATTTTTTCACTCCACAACACTGTATCTCTGGCCGGTTGCTTTACATGCAATTGGTTATCATACATAGTGTGCTTTTGCCATTAAGTTACAAAAAACAAGCCTACTATTAAATATAAAGCTCGTTTTATTGTAACCGGCTTTTAAAAGACCGCTCTAGCTCGGATAAAATTTCCTTTAGTTGCAAAAGCAACCCTGTTCGCATCTTTCATGTTTAGTGTTATGTAAGAACGGAAAATAGTTGTGCTGGCAATTTTTAGGTTTATGTAGTTATGTATTTACAAATACAATGCAAATAAAAACGGATTAGGTGTTGAACTGAAATTTCCCATGTATTTTGTTCAAGCTCATTCCCAATAGCGCAGTTTTTTTCACTTCCCAACACTACATCTCAGGTTGGATATCATTTTACTGAGTTGTCTCAACTCGCATATTTTTCGGAGCTAGTGTTGTTGCTTTACATGAAATTCGCTTTCCTACCTAGTGTTCTTTTGCGACTCCGTTACAAAGAAAAGGGGCCTATTATATAAAATAAATAATTATTTAAGAAAATTACACACAATGAAATGAAATATCTTCATTTATAAAAATGTTTTGGCAAGTTTCTTGTGTTTATTCGCTTAATGTTTTCCGGTTTTGATTTTTTATTTAAATACCTAATTCTAAAGTGAGTAATAAGGCAATTATAAAAAAAAAAGGTTTTCAGTATTTCTTCTAAATTTAAATCAAAACATAACTTCAACTATTTATATATAGTTGATCACTTATGTTTTTATGTATACAATTTTCATTCTCATCCAATTTTAATATACCGATGTTTTTTAAAAATTAAAAATTAGAAATTTTAATAAAAAAATTTTTTAATTTTTATAAATTATCTGCAAAGTCGGAAATTTGATTTTCTACGCATTTTGTTATAGCTTTGGCTTAAGAAATTCAATTATCACCAAACAGGAATTTCAAGTCGTCAAAAGAGTTCAAAATATATTTATATTTGTAAGACCAATTTTTCTTTATCAATTTGTGTACGGATGCAGCCGTACTTATAACAAATATATGTACATAGATTGTACTTACTCTGCACATGACACAATCCCACTGAAAACTGCCCCAGTTCGGGCATTTGTCGGAGTATCTCCTCTGTGACTAAATGAACACCTCGATGCTGTGGTCGTAAATTAATTTTGCGTTGAAACCACGCCGAGCCAATTTGTAGGCCCGAACTACCGCCAACACCGCCGCCGCCACCTCCGCCACCACGGTGATTTGACGATGCCATTGTGCTATTGGACGAAGAACTGCGAATGTTGCTATTGCGGCTCGCACTAGTCTTAATATTGTGACCGCTTCTGGTGTTACTAATCGTGTGCTGCTGCTGCTGCTGATGCTGTTGCTGATGATGTTGCTGTTGTTGCGGAATAGTGCTGCTATGACTGCGCCGACCACTACGACTACGTGCACCGCCGGTGCCGCCGCCGCCGCCACCACTTGCACCACCTGCTGTTCCTGTCCCCGCACCAGCACCAGTGCCTGCACCACCACCTGATGATGATGGGACCGCCGTTGTTGTCGTTGTTGCCGTTGTTTTAGCAGCAGGTGATGCTGCCGCCGCTGCCACAGTTATTACTTTACTCGATCGACGACCACTTGCTGTTCGCTCTGCAGCAGCAACAGTTGTTGGTGGTTTTGTTGTTGGTGTTGTTGTTGTTGTTATTGTTGCAGGTTGTGTCGACGTTTTGGCAGTAAAATCGCTAGCAAACCTTACAAAATTTCCTTCAAAATTTCTACAATTTTAAACCCTTCAAATCAAATCCGTATCAATTGCAAAATTTATTTTCTATTTCCTTTGCGGTGGTGCAGCCAAGTTGACTATACTAGTGCATCTGTTATTCGGTCACCACGCTCTAGTTTTTGTGCATTCAATTCGAATAATCGTTGCAATTTGTTGCTTTGTGTTCTTTTTATTTCGAGCAAATCTCCACGTAAGAGACGCTACTGCAGCTCTCGTGTATGGGTACACGTGGTGGAAATCTCTAGTGCTTTCTCAATTTGTACTTGCAAAGACGTTATGCCGCACACGTTTCCGCTTGAAATTATTGCATTCTGGTTACCGCACTCAAATCTATTGGGAGAGCACCTGGAAATGAAAATGAAAACGAAAGAAATGTAGTACGTAATATGTCAGTCATGGCTATACGATAAGTAGATAGTATGTACATTAGGGTGGGCCAAAATATGAATGCAGGGTTGGAAAGTAAAATCGGAATTTTAATGCGCTCACCCCCCTAGGGTTGTTCCGTATAGAAAAATATCGCTTTTTTTTTTGTTTTTTGGAATAAAAAAATGTGTAGAGTTCGTAGAAATGGTACAGAAGCCTTGAAAATCATTAGTTTTCAATCTGTTTATCTTAAAGAGGATTCCAGGGCTAATACCTAATTGGTTATATAACCATTTTTTAAAACTATTTTAAATAGGTTAATTTTTTTTCATTTTTATGGGTATTTCTTGTCCCCATAAAAAATAGTTTATATTCAATGAATAATACCTAGTTGTTTATATACTATATAGGGTTGTTCTGTATCAAAAAATACCCCAATTTTTTTTTAATAAATAAATATGTAGAATTCGTAGAAATATTCTATACCATACCTTGAAAATCAGTATTTTTCAATCCGTTTCTCTTCAAGAGGCTTCAAAGGTTAGTCCCTAATTGTTTATGCATCCATTTTTTAAAACTAATTTTTTTAATGTGCCCATTTTTTATTTTTTGGGGTTTTTCTGGTTCTCATAAAAAATAGTTTATATTCAAAGAATAATACGTTATTGTTTATATAGCCATTATTTAATAAACAATATTTTTCATTGTGCTCTACATTTGAATTTTTTAGGATTTTTACCGATATAATTAGTTTATATTAATATTTATATTACCGATTGAAAAATATACAAATTTCAAGGAACCTATTATGTATATGTACCAAAATGTTTTCCCCCACTGACCAAAAATAACTGTTATCCCGAATTTATAAATTGAAATAGTTGCCCGAATTCTGAAATTTAACGAAAACGTTGTTTCATTACATTTATGAGATGATAAATATTTTATCTGTTTTCAATAACATATATTAATTTTTCGATCAAATTTATTTATACCAACAATATGTACAAAGAAAATGGGAAAAGTCAACAACAGTTCACATATCCGCCTTGGATCGAGGACATCCTATATAACAGCTTTAATTTCTACCGCTCCGACCGTTGTTGCATTTTTTACAATACTTTCCTAATAAAACTGGTCTAGAGCACAAAATTTTTGTTGTCAATAACTTTGTAAATTTATATTTTTAACTTTACCAGACTGTAATACAGGAGAAATATCAGAGTAAGAGTTATTTACAAATATTTTTTCCTACCTTACTTAATAACAGTTATTGTCCAAGGTTTATTTTTACATTGCCTGATTAGAGTTATTTCACGTCTGTCCTTATATGTTCCTTACCTTCCATTTTTATTTCCGTCTTTATCATCTTTATGTTCTTATTCATCAATATCCCTATTTTGCTAAGTTTATGAGGGAGCGTAAAAAACAAACATTGGAAAATAACTCCTATTTGCAACGGAAGAAATATTTATCTTGGATAACAGTTATCAGGCAACGTAAAAACAAACATATAAATATTATGTCCCGGATTTCACCCATATAAAATTAAAATATATGGAAAACTGTGAGTTCCTTGAGGGCCTTGAGGGCTTTAAACTTTAAACTTTAGTTGGATTTGGAGCCACCCTAATGTGCATTCATACGTGCATATATGTTACGAAAAAAAATGCACATACATATAATGTCAATTGGACAAACTGTTTATAATCTAATGTAATTGACACACCAGAGCTGAGCCTAACATAAATGAACTATTTATAATTCACATGTGATCAAATTTATTATTCATAAATATTAGCACTGTCAAAATATCAATTTGTTATATTTTCATTAAAATAATAGAGCTAAATAAAGAGACGCAGATTAACAGAGTGAAAGGGATAAAGTGTAAGTACTTACTCTCAAAATTAACCTATTTACAACTGACACAAACGTGTACCAAAAACAAAAAAAAAAGCAAAATACCTCAAAAGGTTTTACCCTCTTTTGTTTGTCAATGAGTCGGCTTGTTGTCAAGCTGCTAGCGTTTGGACGCTCAATAAGTCTTGGTTGGTCGAAATTTTTGAACAATCGAAATATCCAAGTTTTTGAAAATCCAAAGGGCGATAACTAAAATGTATCTTGAATTATTAAAACTAAGTATTATTATCCGAATAAATCCTTAAAAACAGGAATTTCCTTGTTTTCATTTTTTATATAACGTGTATATTCTAAAATATTAATATGTAATAATGTAATATTATTAATAATATATAATATGGCGTTACACCATAGCTTGACGTTTGGCCGAACTTCTCCTATAATTTGTGGTGTGCGTCTTGCTGTTGTAACACAAATTGAGGGGCCTACAGTTTTACGCCGACTCCGAACGGCGAATGCTGTTTGTGAGAAGTTTTTTCATGGCAGAAATTCTCTCGGAGGTTTGCTTGCCATCGCCTGACGAGAGGCGACCGCTATTAGAAAAAAACTTTTCTATAATTTTTGGATGTTACTTGCCCCGGCCAGAATATGAACCAGCGAACCAACGAATGAAGCGCACACACTACACAATCGGCTATGGCGGCCGCCCTTTTAAAATATTGCTTGTGTAAAATATTTACATTCGTCAATTTATATTTTTTATATCTTTTTGGAACAGATATTATTTATTGATTCCCAATTTTACTCTTAAGTCCAAATCAAATATTTGTCAAATATAAGTTCTCTCTCCAAATAGTTTGATTTATTTTGTTTTTGTTTTTAAAAAATCCGTTCAAAAATAGTCTCATTTTGTTTTTTTTTTTATGTATTTCGGCCTAAAACTAAACATTTTTCATGCAGTGCTGGAAAAAAGTACTGGCACTGTACATACATTACATACTCAATGTTTTTTATGCTCAAACTTTTTCGATAATTTTTTTAACAAATGCTGCTCATTCTATAATAAAACCCCATATTTGTCCACATTCCAAACATTCTACAAAATTAAAAAAAAAATTGTCATCAAAATTGCAAAATATTGTATCAGAATTTGTAGAAAAATTTGGAGTGTTTAGTTTTGTTCAGTTAATTTTAATTTTCTTAGTTTAATTTTAGTATAATAAAGTGCAAATTTTATGGCTAAAAATTCTCGTTGATTTAAGAAATTTTTTTTTCAGGTACGGTGTTGCGCAATTTCTTCCATTCAGATTTAAAACAAGTTATTTTAACACTGCCGACGAAAAAAAAACAGGTTTTCTGGTATTTTTTGCCATTTAAAACTTGCAAGAAGAAGAAGAAACCTTACACTTTATTATCCTAAAATTTATAATAAACTTTTGTCAGTTTGAAATTTTAACTTATATGGTTTTGCTATAGAAAGAGTAATTGTGAGTAATGTAATAAAACTATTCTGCTAATACTTTTTTTCGGCACTCAATAAAATCACACACCACTGAATATCAATAGTTATTATTATTATTATATATTAGAAAAGTAGTGACAATCCACCACTCTACCTAGGGATGGAGCGCTAGTGTAAGACACCTTCAGCTCGCTGATTATTATTATTATTGTTATAATTTTTTTTTTAATAGGTTGCAACTATTGATATTAGAAAATTAGTAGGAAAATAATATTACATTAAAAGCTACTAGATAGTTAACTCTAGATTAACTTCCTAAGCCCAGATAACTTAAGGTACTTGTTGATATTCATGATGGATTCGGTGCCGAAGCTTTTCAATGCACTGGAAGGAGTTTTGTTACTGAAGATGTTGACTCTTATTGTTGACAGTTGCTGGCAGGTATGGAGAAGAAGAATTACCGAGATTGCAGCGCTGCTACAAAAGGGGCACTGTGAGGGCTGAAGACCCTTAAGAAGATGATTGTGCGTAAGCAAAATTTGCTCTCAATGAAAGAAATTTACAAGAAAGTAAGAAAACGCAAAACCAGTAAGAAGTTGCAAATTTTTGTTACAACTAATTTTTGTTTGGCGCAAAATTTAAAAAATACTAAAGAAATAGCTCCACTATTCATAATTTACGTCTCACAATTGTTAATTGCACTTCCGTCATTTCGAACTTGCCTCGATTGAAGGATTGGCGTCATTAATGGCTCTTAAAAAGTTCATTTTTCTGAGTATTGAGTTATCACATTCCTTTTCTTCTCATTAATCCTGTGGTAGGGACCGCTGTGACGTGCACGCTGCCGGAGTGTTGTAATCTTGTATTATATCATTCTTGGGTTTTTACTGGCAAGTGAATACGAAAACAGAACTAATATTACGATATAACCTCAACTGCGATAAATTTTGACAGTTCAACGGCTTTTTAAAACGAAAAAAAAAACTCAAATTAGCTAAAAGTCAAAATTGCGCTCTCTCCTTGCAAGTTTTGCAATTTTTTTTGCCTAAAAGAACACGATTTGGCACAAGTTGATACAAGCATGTACAAGTTATGTATCTGCCAAACGCACACTCTTGAGAACCTCCTTGAGACACATGGTCTACTCACGAGAATATAGCGTGGTTGTTGTCAATCAAATTGGGCCCTTACTAAATTAATGTTTTTTTTTTTATTGAAATAGTATATTTCAATTGACACAATAACTTTGGGATATGGTAACTCCAGGAATCATGAAATCGGAAAAAAGTGAAAACTCGATATCAGTCAGTTTAGTCAAATTCAACAGATATGTAGGTCGTCCATATGTACATATATCGAATTTTCCTTTCATATCGTCACGCCAATATCGCTGCCCTTCAAAACGTTGTTTGTCTCTGCCCTAGAGATAAAATTACGTTTTTGGTATTTTATCGTTTTTTTCTGAATGTCGTTCATTCTCCAGAAGTTACAGATATGGGATCTGAGAGAAAAAATATATCAAATACATTATAATCCCTATTCCCACGTTTCTACAAAAACATATATTATCTTGATCTAAATTAACTAATGACCTCAGCTGACAAAAAATTGTAAATATCTACAAAGTTTTTCATCTTATTTGTGTTCATCAAAACCGTCAGCAAAAAACAAAACAATGATAAAAAAAATTCAGAAATTGTGATTAAAAATTTTGAAAACATGATGGCATTGATTTTTAATTTGTTGAACTTTTATGAATTTTGTAAAAGTGTGAACCTTGATTTATACGATTTATGTTATAGAATGAACCATATTTTTTTAAACAATCAATGAAAGAATTTAATGTGGAAAACATTGTGGATATTGTAAAAAGATAAATGTAAGTGAAAATGTCAATACATGTTACAAAATATGTTTTTGTTGTTGTTGGTTTTTTGCGTTACAGAGAATTGTTTGCATATATTTTTTGAACAAAAAAAAATTCAAAACATACTGAGATTTACTCGTAACATAATTTATGTATATAATTTGATATATCATGTGAGAGGGCAAAAAATACATATGTTCCAACAAGCTCGCACGGCATTCGGTTTAACGTTATGCTTTCAAATGTAGCTGATAATGAAATTTCAGTAAAAAAACATTACTTTAATTTTAAAACGGTGTCATTTCTTTATAAACTGCTTTTAAAATAGTTTGGTATAAATACTTTAGATATTCCCATTTCACTTAACATGTACATTTGTACTTAATATTTCAGACAGTAGGCAACACTCTTCAAAAATATTTTTTAAAACAAGTTTTTCTAAACCTCTTCCGTTCCACACCAGTTTTGTAATATTTTAGTTAAGTTATTAATTATTTTGTATTTAACTTTTTAAACAGGTGGCAACCCAATAGTCTGAAGTGGAGTTTTCCTAAACCTTTTTGCTTCGATACTCATATTTTAATATTTTATTTATTTTTATAATTTAATTTAAAATATATTTTCGAGATTCAGCTTTTTTATTAATAAATTTTTATTTCTATTAATATTATTATTCTTATATACATACATATATATAGTTTTAAAAAAATTCCAGCATGGAGCCACTAATAAGTGAAATTGTATTCGAACCCACCTGGAAGTAACTTTCATTTAACTTTCTTTAACGCTCTAATGTTCTTTAAATTTTCAAGTAACAAATTCAAGTTGAAACCCCCGAAAATGGTGATTTTACAAAAATTCAGATTTTAAAGTAATATTCCATTCGGCCACATTATCGAATAACGCATTTGATAACCTTTTAGACCTAATAGTCAGCCTTATCTCAATAATAAATAAAAATAAAATTATTAAAAATATCCTAAAACAAATATACGTACATTCATATGTATTTACACATCGTGCGTTTATTAAAAGAAGGGCAGGTATGTATCAAAAAATCCAATACTCGAAAAACTCGACTCAAAACTTTTCAATTTAGACATGATCTCATAATAAAAATTAAGACACATATTCATCTAATCACAGCGGCTATGAATTGTTGTTTACTAAAATTTTTTTTTAATAAATATGAATTTCATAATTTTAGTGCCACCACATATTGACCTTTTTTGCTATTAATTTTTCTTCATTTAATTTAAATAATTTTTTTTATACGAAACTGAAGTTCATTCTAAAAAAACACATTTAAATCGATGTTACAGACCTTTTGCAAATGTAAAAAATACCCAAAACTATTCGGTTAGACTTTTTAATGGAAATTTTTAGGAATCAACAACGTTCATTAAAAAAAAAACAAAAGACAAAAAAAATTAACAACTTGAAGCTACTTCAATCTTAAACTTTCTTATACTAAACTTGATTGAGCTATTCTATTTTTTTTTTTAATTCTGCTTATTAATCATAATACTTAACTGATTATTCAAAACTTAGTGCCCGATTTCCCCATACATTATATGAGGATGAGCTCTCTTAATTAAAAATATATTGTTAAATTGTATTTTTAAATGAAAGCTTCCTTTCCCTTCAACGTCCAAATTTATTAGGTAGGTACTCGTACCTATCTTTTTCATCCTAAAACTCGAAACTACATCTGTCTAACGTTAATGCCGGCAATCACCTCTATTGAGTTTAGATTTTGCGATCTTGTTTGGCAATCAGATGAAGGCATATCATTATCTTCAACCTACAATTTTATGCTACTAGGCGAGAATACAGTTACTCAAACTACTGGCCACAGGGTAATTTTTTGATTATTTAATTTTAGTTTAAGATACATTTATTAATATTAATGTTGTACAATGAAATTATATGTACATATAAGTTACATTAATAGTGTTTAGGGCAATTCTCCTTTTCAACTTCAATATTGTATTAAATTAGATAATTGAGAGCGGTAATTAGTTAACATAGTAATAGTGAAGGAAAAATTTTAATTCTTGTTCAAAAACCTTTCTGAAACTAAATAATAAAACGCTTAAATCTAACTTATATTCCTGTGGTAGAGCTAGATCCTGAATGTGTAACTATTCTGACACTTGACATTTGCGTACAAAGTTTATTGTTAACCGATTAATTTTATTTGAAACCAGCGCCAAGTTAGCTAAGCTATGTAGATCTGCCGTTGAAAAATATCGAGGAAGATTAAATGCAAGATTTTTTGTTTATACTTTTATTAAAACTATTACTTTTTAACCGTTATTTGTTGAGTTTTATTTTCTGCTCATAAAATAATCGTTATTTCCTGAGTTTTATTTATTGGTTGGAATAAATCGTTATGCTTTGAATTTTATGTTTTGCTTAGAAAACAAATCTTAATTTATGTACATTTGCCCATAATAAAAATAAAAATTAATGCCGCTGAAGGTGGTTCTTCACTCCTTATACACGTAGTATTTTTGTATCCGATAAATTTTGTTCGTAACTTATTAGAAAACTATAAATAGTTCGTACCATAACGATACAAATGTGAACTCCGGATGATTTCTTCCTTTCTTCCTACATTCTAACACAATTACGGTATTTATTACAAGTACGGTATGCCGCTATTACAATACTTCATAATAAAAACTGACCATGAGATCAAAAATTAATATTTTTTTTTAAAATTTTGGGTATGCAAGTAATGAAAATCTGAATAACTGAATTCTCATTCGGGCGCACGATATTGCTTTCAACATAATAGTCCCAAAGTATGAAGCATTTTTAACTTTGTTTAATAGTGTATATTTATCTTAGCTGTATCTATTCACCACAATATTTAGTAGTTAAGATAGCGGTAACCTTTATCTGACCACTAATGTAAGCAAGCACGACTAGAGGAGATGTGTGATTGTACGTGCAAGTGAACGCTATTGGCTAATACGAGGGCAACATATTTTTTTAACCTAAGGAAATTCCTAAGTTCAAATTAAAAATTATATCTAGAACTTATCATGAAAATGTGTAAATAATTGGAAAATTTTAAGGAAATGTTGGAGGTGCCTCATTTAAGTATTCTGGGAAGGAGTACGCAGAGCATATAAAATATGTTTAATATGAAAGCAGAGACATGTACATACATACATACATATGTATGTATATTGAGAAAGAGATAAATGTTTTGCTAATATTGTTAAGGTTTGTAAAAGTTTTTTAAAATTTTAATAGCAAATATGCTTCGTATTCTGCTTTTTATCTATTTATACCGACTTTTTTTGTTTTTTAATTATGTTACTTAGTTTCAGTTTCATCCAAGCTTTTGTAGCACTGAAGCAAAAGCAAAACATGCTTTCTTAAGTGTGTCGTTGCCCTTTTGTCCCTTCCTTTGGACAAAGCACACAAAACAACACTTTGTGTACTAAATCCAAGTAGCGTAAAGCACATGCAAAAATGTGTAACGATGCCATCAACCGCTGTCTATGCTGCAGGCACTTGCCACAAATGCAAATTCGTGCCTTATCGCCCTAATTGCCATTTGGTGCTACATTATTTAAGTTGTATAGCGTCAGTAGATCGAGCACCAACGAATTGGCTCCTTCAAGGAGTTCCGACTTACAAAGGTATGAACATATTTGCACACACTGCGCACTGTGTTGTAGCCTCAGTAGCAACAATGGCAGCGGACCAAACACGCCAGTTACAATATATAAAATCAATTTTCTCCGAGTGAACACTATGAATTTTTGTACATATTCTTGACACTTATGGAACTCCGAATCTCTCAAGCACTTTTAAATACAAAACATAGATTTCCAATCGGAGTGAGCTTTGTGATTCTTCCAGTAGTTATGAAAAAATCCAAATAACGTTGTAAAGAACGCTGATTTTTAAGATTTATCATGGCATTTTGTATCGCCAATCGCACCAGTGCTGAACCAATAATTCTTTGAATTTTTATTAATTATTGACATAACAGTACGCGGTCACCGCACGCCACTTGCACACACCCACAAATTAACATACCACCGACAAGCAGATAGTCGAGCCAATTGCCTCATATGCACCACAAAAATTCGATTGAATGAAATTGGAAACGTTCTGCAGAATCAACAACACTCACTTGTATACAATTCCTTGTTATTTGCCAACGTGTTTCTTTTTTCTTTTACCAGAATCAAGTGGAAAAAATTAGCACATTAAGATTTTTCTTCTCGACCAACTGACACAATATTTGACAGTTCTGAAAATTCGCAAATTCTTTTTTTCCTATTTCCTTTTGTGCTGCTATTTGTTGCTACTCGTTAAATCTTTTGCGAAATTCTCGCAACGTGCGCGTAAGCAACGAGTAAAAATTTCGAACTCGCCATTGTGGCTGGTACAGTGGTTTATTGTGGTGGATATGCCAATGAAATATGAAATATGAAACTAATTCGAATACTCATACACTTGTGAAGTTTGACTTAATGTAAGGCAAAAGAACTTGCTGAATATTAATAAAAAAACACACTAAGATATGCTGTGTTAAATGAAAAAAATGATTATAGAAGAACAATAAATATTTGGCAAAGTTAAGTCTAGGATTGTTCCGTTACTTTCCAAGTAGGAACATAACAAGCATAACATAATTTGACATGTGGTGGTCAAAAAAAAAAAAAAATAAAGTCAGAATTTCTTAAGGGGACTTCATTAATAATACAAAAAAGAAGGTAATTCCATTTTACTTTTTTTGATTAAAAAAAAAACAAATTATTGACGTTTCCCCAGATGAAAACTTTTGGAATAGGGTTATCGAAAACTGATATTTATAGAAGAGAGTAATTTCCAACCCTATATTGGAGATTATTTACAAAATGGTAGCTTTCATTTATTAATTAATCAAACCTGTCAATAAAAATTCTTTGTTTTAAAAATTAATTTAAATATTTTTCGCAAAATCCTTTTAAAATAGGCAAAGATGTTTAATGAGAAAGAGAGAAGGAAATCTTAGAAATAAAACATTTTTAGATTAGTTTAAAAATTGTGCTAGGTAAAATTTTATTTTTTATATTTATATTATCCACGTCTTCCAATGAAAAATATTTTTGGCATACAATATTTAAATTTTAACATAAAAACTTTAATTTAAATTTTTTCGATTTGGTAATATAATAATAATTTGGCATTTACACCATAGCTTGATATTGGCCGAACTTCTCCTACAACTTGTGGTGTGCGTCTTGATGTTATACCCAAATTGAGAGACCTACAATTTTACGCCGACTCCGAACGGCAAATGATTTTTGTGAGAGATTTTTTCATGGCAGAATTACACTGGCAGGTTTTACTGCCGAGGAGCGACCGCTAGTAGAAACAACATTTTTTTTATAATTTTTGATGTTACTTGTCCCGGTCAGGAATCGAACCTGGGGCACTCAGAATGATGCGGGCACATGTTACATACTCGGCTATGGCGCCATTCATTTAATGCTAACAAAATAATTCATTAAAACTAAAGCTTATTTCATGGGTCCGTTGTGCTATAGTTTTTTTTTTTAATTTATTTATTTGCTTGCATTTTCACTTTAATTATTTTTATCATATTATTAAAATACCTAATCCCAAAAACAACCGTTTGGATTTTTTATCTAGTTAAACATTTATGTTTAATAATGTTAATATTTTGCCTACAATTGGGATTCATAGTTTATATATCACCATCACTATTGACAAAAGTTTCATTTGCCGGTTCCAAAAAACTTAAAAACTCAAATGTTGGCTTATACTCGTATATGTATGTATGTATGTAGGTACCGCTGTCTAAATTAATATTACATTAGCACTGCACTAAAATCTTAAATTTCACGAAATCTATCGAATTCCAGGAAACCCTCATTAACAAACTTTAGATACTAAAAAGTTCAACTCTACAGACGGTTTGATTTGAAATTTCATTTAAAAAACATTTTAGATATTAAACTAAAGTTGAGTTTAAAGTTAGTTGCAGCTTAATTTGGCGGACATCTCATTAAAAATTATGCCATAAAACTTGGTATTTTGACTATGACTACGAGTCATTGACTCTTGAAATGATTAAATCAAAGATCGATTAATTCAGATTCAATTCCATTATTTTCGATCTGGAATCTCTACTTTGAACAGTGGTATAAATCGTAACGCCCTTTGAGAATTAATTTTGAGAAACCGATTGAAACAAAATTTGAAGTTATTAATCTGAACTGATCTGGAATAATTGTGACCGCGGGCCTGTTCACGAAATGGCATATCTATTTCACTTCTCAAAATACACAGATAAAGATTACTCAACAGGCATTTAGAACCAGAGAACCATAAATGAATTTTGAAATTTGAGCTCCTGAATAGAATGCACTGATGTAATGGTATTATAAAAACCATAGGACCACCCTTTTAGATGCATAGAATACGAAAGGGATATAAAAGTTGTCAGACAATTTTTTTGTCGATAACAAACGTTTATTAGAACCAATCTAATTTTGCTTTATTTGTGTGCGTCCGCGTGAAAAGGGCCCACTTCGGCGGTATTGGAGTTATGCATAAAGGCGTCTACCTGGTTGATTTCCGAACATTTTGAGGCAAATTAGACCATCCTAACTGAAGAATTGAGGGAAATATAGAACTTTGAAGGTGAATATCCGAAAAATGACTAATTGAGAAAAATCAATTTGAAGTTGAAAGTTGTCCCTTGTGGGCCCTTTTCTTTTTTTTCAAAAAATAAAATTAATTACTTCTATTATACCTAGGAAGCTAAATTTGGTGTCATTCGACGCGTAAATGTATATAGTTTCATAATAAACTATAATAAAAAATTACGAAATTCGATCCATGTATCGAAAAATCTATATATCTCGGGAATTAGATGCGACAAAGTGGGCCCTTTTCACGTGGACGCACACATTTGTTGAAAAAGCGCTACTCCTGCCTCCATATTAAGGTATTTATTCAAAATACCTTTGGGCATTTTCACTCATTTACCTCTTTCAAAAATATTTGTTTGGGAAAATATTCGACCATGCCTTCATTTAATACCCATATTTAAAAGTTGGCATAATTTACCAATTCAAAGTTTTTTTCTTTAAATACATATGTGTAACAATTTTAAATTGGTGGCATGCCATTATCGTTTGATATTTAAATATGCAATAGTTTACTTTCGTTGCCAATTTTTTTTTTTAATTTCATTTCTTAACATTATTATAATATATAGTTTTTTCTTTATCTGAATATAAATATGTTAAGTATTTAGGAATTGTTTATCAATCTCTACATCCGGCACGCTTTGAATATTGGAAAGAAATTATAGCGCGTCTTTAAGTTGTGTGATAATACGAGTCTTGTGAACAAATCCGCTTAAATCCTACGATACACTTTGGACATTTCACGAACAAATTTAAATAAATACTTAGTATATAAGTTTTGTCTCTTTACCCCATTATTGCTGTCAATTGTTGTTAATAAACAAAAAAACTTATAAAATGTGGCTTAAACCCAATGCGAATTCATACAAGGTTTTTTCATTTTATGGATGTCTCGATAAAAGAGAATAGAGGAATGGAAGCTATTAGTTGTTAAGAATGTCATGGGTAAGGGAAAAATATAAATTTAATAGAAGAAGAACACATCGACTGTTTTAATAGCATCACCTTATATAAATTCGCCTTGGCGAAAAACAATAAGAACGCTACTAACGGAAACTAACATAAGCCAAAGGCAGCTGTTTATTTCATCATACTAATCCTAAGAACTTAAATAAAGCTTCGTTTATAAACTTTTTTGAAGATAAATTAAGTTAAATTAAATTATAAAGTAATTTACAATCTAGGTGTCAAGGTAAAATTTGAAAGATTGCTTAATTTTAAAAATATGTAGTATGTAGGGGACTGCCGCCAGTTTAAGAAATTATTTAAAATTATAATAAATTACATCAATTATTGAAATATGAATCACAAACGAAGGAGATTTAAGAAAACTTTATTTGGTAAGTACGTTTGGAGAGGGTTGTCACTTGTTTAAAAAATATATTAAATTAAACTATTAAAGTTAAAGGCAATATTCAAGTATAGAATTCAAAGAAAGTCTGCTTACAAAAACTGAGTCGTGAAAATGTGTTTATGGAGTGTTGCCACCTTTTTTGGAAATACTAATTTAATTAAAAGTCTTACTGAAATAAAACAATATTGGTGTGAAACGTAAGCGTTTATAGGAAAACATTTTTGAAAAGGGTTGCCACCATTTAACAAACGTTATTTCAAATTTATTTGGTAAATTAACTTAAATTCTACTAAATATAGTGGTATCAAACGAAAATGTTTAAGGCAGATTTATTCGAGAAAGCTGAGTTCAAAAAATATTTTTTGGAGTTGATACTTGTTTAAAAAGTTAATTAGTTAAATTAAATATGCATTTCAATATAAGTAGGTGACATATATAGGTGTAAAGAAGATTTGCTTAAAAAATAGTTTGCGTAAACTCAATTAAATTAATATAAAATGGCTTTATTATGAAAATGTGTTTGAAGAGAGCTGCCACCTGTTGAAAATTATTAATTTAATTCAATTTATAAGTGAACTGAAATACAACAGTTTATATTGGTGTGAGACGAAAGGTTTTATACGGATGCGGGTTTTAAGAGGGTAGTCACCTTTTTATAAATTCAATTTAAATTATAAGGTAACTGAAATTCTGCTATACTGTTGTCAAACGAAATAAGGCTATGAAAGCTTAATTTCAACATATTTTGAAAAGAATTGCCACCTGTTCAAAAATCGTATTTCTATAAAAAGTACTAACTAATTGAAACTTTGCGATAGAGCTTTGAACCCATAGTGGCTTAGGTGGGCTTGGAGTGGAATGGCGGCGAAGAAATTCAACGCCCAATTAGCAACTGAGTGTTTCGAAATTTTTTTGAGGGGTTGTCAACTGTTTGTGTGCACATCGTGAGTCAATTGATTACTAGTGATTTCCCTTTCCCCTATGGCCAAATAATTTCAAATTGTAACTAATAAAACAACGTAGATTACAAAAGAAGTTGCATGTCAACTCGTTTTCTGTGGCAAGAACTCTCGTCCAATTCCACACACACAGAAACGAATTGAATATATTAAGATTCTGATATCAATCAGCAAAAGTGAAATTAGTTCTAGTATGGTGAATTCGACAAGATTTTCTGTTAGAGGAACGGTGGAATGGGATGCAACTTTCATTTTAATATATGTACGTTCTTTGATATTAGCTATCGGGTGTTTTTTTTAGGGGTATAGAACTTCGAATTGAAATAAAACACAAGAAAATCGTTTTAAGGTCCATCAATTTGGCTTTATTGGAAGGATAATTTTATGCCATTAATGTTTAAATATGATTTCGGGCATGTGGCCGCCGCGGCTGGCTCGAATAAAGCCAATTCTACAGGTCCAATTTTCAACCACTTTTTCGAGCATATGGGGCCGTATGTCGGCAATAACGCCACGAATGTTGGCTTCCAATTCCCCTAACGTTTCTGGTTTGTTGGCGTAGACGAGCGACTTCACATATCCCCAAAGAAAATAATCCAATGGTGTCAAATCACACGATCTTGGTGGCCAATTTACAGGTCCATTCCGCGAAATTATGCGCCCATCGAATGTTTCCTTCAATAAATCGATTGTGACGTGCGCTGTGTGGCATGTAGCGCCGTCTTGTTGGAACCACAACTCATCCACATTCATGCCATCCAATTCGGGAACAAAATAGTCGGTTATCATGGCTCTATACCGGTCTCCATTAACGGTAACTGCCTCTCCAGCATTATTGCGGAAGAAGTATGGCCCAATGACTCCACCAGCCCATAGAGCACACCAAACAGTCAGTTTTTGTGGATGTAATGGCGTTTCAAGGGTCTCATGTGGATTCTTTTCACTCCAAATGCGGCAATTTTGCTTGTTGACGTAGCCATTCAACCAAAAATGAGCCTCATCACTGAACAAAATTTTGCGATGAAAATCAGCATCGAGATCAATCTCATTTTCGGCCCATACACCAAAATCACGACGCATTGCATGGTCTCGCGGCTTTAATTCTTGCACAAGCTGGATCTTGTAAGGTCGCCAGCCAAGATCTTTGCGCAAAATCTTCCATAAAGTTGATGGACAAAGCTCCAATTGTTGTGCACGGTGGCGAATCGATTCATTCGGGCCCTCTTCAACACTTTGCTCTACAGCGGCAATTGTTTCTTCGGTGCGCACTGTTCGACGTCTCTGCGGATGCGTATTATCACATAGAGTAAACGTAGTGCGAAAACGATCCATGGTTAACCGAATTAATTGCTCTGATGGACGATTATGTCGACCATAAAATTGACGGAGCTCGCGGTAAACTTCGCGAACTGAACCATTATTTTCGAAATAAATTTGCACGATTTGCAAGCGTTGTTCTTTTGTCAACCTGTTCATGATGAAATGGCAAACCAAACTGAACATAAATGACATTAGAGTTGCCAGATTTGACCACAAAATGCCAGTTTTATCTCTATTCGAAAAACAAACCTGTAAAAAAAACACCCGATACAAAGATCTTAGATTACTAACAGAAAAACTCGTTCAATTTCACCATACCAGAACAAATTTTACTCTTGCTGATTGCCTTTAGAATATGACTAGATTCAATTGGTTTGTGGTGTGGTGTTCTTACATACCATAGGAACCGAAACGCCATGCAACTTCTTTGTAATCTACGTTTTTTGCTGATATTTTAAAAAATAATAATAAAATTAGTCTACCCATTTATGAAGAGCAATTCATTTGGATTTAGATAGCTTTGTTCGGTGTAAGGATTATCAAATTAGTACTGTATTTAAATATGTATTAATATACCTACGTGAGTTGTTCTTCAGAAATATATACATACATACATACATACATACAAATAAAGTGAATGAATGAATTTCGAAAAATTTGGAGTGCAATTGCTGCTGTTAAAGCAACGTCATTTTTCAAGTACAACTAACAAACTAATAAATGAATCGATGGCAACCAATGTAGGAGTACGATTATTTTGAAAGCCAACTTTTCATAAGAAATGTATGAGGCCTTGTGCTATCTACTAAACATACACATACCCATACATATAGTAATTACTTTTCTTTATATTCAAATCCACTGAATTTTCTGCTTAATATGGCGACAGTAACTTCTATGTCAATATAACGAATCGCATTTGTATTTGTGCCATCGCGCAAGGGTAATATTTATACCAAGCACTAACCTCACACATCCGGGTGTGACATAACATAAAGTTGCGGTCTGCTTCCACAACACAAAAAACCGTGAATGAAGAAGGAAGGCCGACCATTTAAGCCGAGCAACACAAAGACATATTAGCTGGCGCACAAGGTTAGAGGGCACAAAATTAAAACAAGATATATTAAATAAAAAACAAAAGAAACAAAAAGAAGTAGAACAAAAATAGCACACACACACAACTTTAACTTTTGATTGGCGCAGACATTGATTTCTGATTGTTCTACGACCTACAAAGTACATATATTATTTATTGTACGTATAGTAAATCATTTGACATAAAGTCAATACTTATTGTTAGTGTAGTTACTTTACATATCCATAAAAAAATTATGCATTTAGATCTTACTTTTTCCTCATTTTTTCAAGCAGCTGGATTTTCGATCACAATTTGCCGGAATCTAACGACGATGTGAAAATGGGTGTGGGCGACGACGAGTGGGACGAAGAATGGGTGGTGGTCGTTCCGGAGGGCTGCCGTATTGAGTGCTGCTGTTGCTGTTGCTTGAACTGCTTTGTTGAACTGATTGCCTGCATTTTGTGGCACACATTTGAATTCTTCATCTTTCGCACACACCAACACACACACACATATATACACACACTTTATTTCATGCGCTTTTATTTCGCGAATAGCGAAACTCGAAACGCGATAAATGAACCGCAAAAAGGCGAAATCCGAATAAGTTGCATTTTTGTGCGAAAACCGTACAAGAGAAAAAGTGAATAGAACAATAGCTACAATAATTAAATGAAGTTGAAATTATTTTTTGACTTCTTTTTTTTTGGTTTTTTTGTTTTTTATTTTTTGTTTTTGTTTTTTTTTTGGTTGTCGTTTGGTTAGCTGGTTTGATTAGTTAGTTGTTTGGTTGTATGTACACGCTGTAATATATTTATTTATTTGTATGTATGTATGTATGTTTGCAGTTGTATTTATGTAGTAGCTGCAGCCAATGGTTTACGCCAGCGCTTCACTCGCTCGCCAAATGGTAGTCGATGTAACTGCTTTGCAAACACTTTTCAATTTTTCAGCGCTACCAGTTACCAGCTACCACTTGCTATAACCACTACGATTGATTGAGTGTGTCGTGTTGTCGTGATGCAGAAGTTTTTGAGCATTTTCATTTTCATTTTTATTTTCATTTATTTATTTTAATTTTTAATTTTTTTTTTGCTTTCTTTTCAATTTCTTGAACTTTGGAAACAAATTCGTTCACTAACTGCCTTCGTTTTGTTGTGTCTTTCACCTGCACCGATTTTATCACGTTTTACTAAATTTATTTATTTCCTTTTTGTGCTCTTACGACTTCGCCAATACTGCTGTGGCTCTGCACTCTTTCATGCTTTTTGCTTTTTGCTTTTTTTTTGTGTTTTTTGGTTTTGTTACCTCGCTCGCTTCACTGTCTTTCTTCTGCGGCACACTTTACACTTTACACTTTGCACTTTTCTGCTTTGGCTCGTGCACACACACACACACACACACACACAAACTCAAACAAACACACATGCATGCAGGCAACGCACGCACACAACTATACGCTTCTACACTTCCACTCTGCCACCACGCTACAATGCCTAAAAGTATGCTACTACACTAAAGACGAAACGAAAACGCTCCAATGGTACAAAGAACGCCACGGTACGTTTACGCGTCGCACGCCGTCCCTATCCCCTACCCGTAACGTTTACGTATTGTACTTTTGTCGTTCACATCGTACTCGCATTCGCTCATTCACGAACCACGTCCAAAGCAGTAGGCGCACACATTGCCATGAAAATGAAAATTTTCATCATTACAATTTTCTATGAACTCATTTCATTTATTTTCACATACTACACACATATCTATCTACATATGTGTGTAAATATATATATATATATATATATTTTTTTTCAATTTATCATTGCATTGATACTCGTATTATGCAAATGCATACACTTACATACACATATACATATGTAAACTATTTCAAGTTTTTTTCTAGCTTTAACACATACGCACACTTTATACTTATAGTATATTTTCTATTAACCGATGAATGGGATTATATATATATACTACATATACTATATCTGTTTGCACGAATTCAAATACATTTTATAATGCCAGCTCTTGAACAATAGATTTACATAAAATTAGAAATGTGCACAGTTTCTTTATACTTTATTTATTTGAAAATTTCAGTAACTTTCTTTTGAGCTCGCACAAATTTTCTGCATTCTTTTGGGACAGCCAAACAGACACTCGCAGGCAGCAGTGAACCTTTACTTGTCGTGTTTCCACCTCTTCGCTTTGTGGTGGAGTGCAGCATCGTTGGATATATGTTTTCGAAAAACTGGTTAAAAGTAGCAAGTACTCGCCATAAATAAAACTCAACTCAATTTGCCTCTCGCCATGTCCTAACTATTTTTACGTGTATTTGGCACGATGAACGAATAAAGGCGTGTTTGAATACACCACCGACCGCAAAACGTTGAGAAACTCACCAAATGAATTCAAGTTGCGCGTGAAAGGATAATTAGTTGGCTGTCGTATCAAAAAAAAAAAAACACAATAATAGCTTATGAAAAATCGCATTTCTGAAATGTTCCATCTTGTTTTCCAACGGTTTTCAATTTTATGTTATGCATTAATTTCATTTTGTTTACACCCACTTGCAAACGTCCAAATGTGAGTGAGTGAGTATACAAACCGGAAGCGGAGGTAGTGTAAAACGATTTCCACTGCTCAAACTTTAGGTGACCAGAAATACAGAAAATAAAATTTAATATAAATAAATAAAGAATATATTAAGTTCGAGAGAAACCGAAATTTAAATATCTGGCCCATGTTTCTATTTCAAATAAACAATACTTGCAAAAAAAAACAGTTCATAAAACTTACTATACATAATTTTGAAAACTTAAACGACTTTAATTGATTAAAAACCACAATATGTTAGTATGATTTTATGGTGTCACGCTAATTTTTGCAAAATTTTGATTTTTTAGAGGGAGCCTAATTAAATGCTTTAAACTAAATTTGAATCATTTAGTTATTAAAATATATGTAGTTTTGAAAGTTTTCTTAAATTACCGTTATGTGAGACGTGGGCGGCATTTTTTTTAATCTTATATATAAAAATGAAGCGCTATTTCCTCCGTCCGAACCACAGCACGGAAAGGCGAGAAAATTTGCACAGTTATTAGTTCATTCCTGCAGAAGATCCTAATGCAGGCTTTTTTTAGGAAAATCACCGTCGACGGAAGTGTACAAAGTTTAGCACACAAATAGCCTACCCCCTACGCTATAACATATGCTAAATTATTATTATGGAGAGTTGCCACCTGTTAAAAATGTCAAATAAATAAGTGAATTTATTTATTGTTATATAACGACTGGATAGACTTGGATAAGATTTGGCAAATACATATATAGTCCATTATATAGGTTATAGGGAGTTGCCACCTGAATAAAAGATATGGGGATCAAAATAAATAGGGTTAATAAAGCATCGTTTTCCAAATGTTTTGAAAAAAAGCATGCCACCTGTTTAAATGTAAATTAAGTTAATTTAAAAAAAAAATACATTTTAAAATATTGTGACAAAATAAAGGTTTTAAGAAAACTTAATTTCAAAAACTATTTTGCAGAGGGTCGCCACCTGTTTAAAACATTAATCACAATTATAATAAGTTAAATCAAATCCATTTGATTATATAATACTTTTAAAGAAGGTTGCCACCTGTTTATATGCATACAAATACACAACATTTTAAAATATGAGTGTCAAACTACAAATTTTAAAAATGCGTCATTTTAAAAAATAATGTTGGACAGGGTTGCCCCCTGTTTAAAAAATTACTTCAAATTATGATAAGTTAACACAAATATTGAAAAATGGGTATTATATGAAGAGTTTTAAGATAGCTTTATTTTAAAAATACGTTGGAGAGGGTTGCCACCTGTTTAAAAAATTACTTCAAATATGATAAGTTAACACAAATATTGAAAAATGGGTATTATATGAGGAGTTTTAAGATAGCTTTAATTTAAAAATACGTTGGAGAGGGTTGTCACCTATTTCAAAAAATAAATAAAATTATATTATTAAGTTAAAGGAAATATACGGCATGGATTCAAGGCAGTAGGCTTAAGAAAACTTAATCATGAAAATTAAACTTCTAAATGTCAACATCCTTTGATTACGTTAAATATTTCATATCGATATTCAAGGCGAATCCATACAAGGTGGTGTTATAAATACAACTACAAAATTCCTATGTATTTTGGTTTTGTTTCTGCGTAAGAGTTGACGAAATTTAAATAGATTTTGTTTTTGCTTTACGGCTTTTGAAAGCTCATACGCAAAAGCGTATCGCCTTGATCGATATAATTTTTTTTTTTGAATTTCGACAGCATGCAAAATATAATTTAAGAAGGTATACAATGTGTCTCCCCCGTTAGTATTTGTCCACATAAGATGAAAGGGTGGCATCACCGCCATTATAAAATTAAAGAAAGAGAGAAAGGCATGGAAGCCATCGGACCATTCCACATCTACTACAGCTGCCATGTAAGGAATGCAAATTCTGTATTGAGTCTGCGATGGGAGAAAGACTTCGCCGTTAGGTACCATCGTCCACTCCGATGGCCACATTTCGAATCAAAGCAAGAATCTTGAGCATCTCATAATCAAAGATCACTTCACATCAGTTTCACAAAATTAAAATCGTAATAAGTGGCTTCAACGCCAGGGTGGGCATGAGAGCAAACTTTGATTCTACAGTCTAAAAATTCCTCTCCACCTCAAATCATTATAATTATCTTATCGCAGCACGATACGCGTGTGCCCTTTTATAGCAAGGAACGTGGGTCTAAGTTCACAAGGAAAATTCGTCGCCGGAATGCAATCGCTATTTATGTATTTATTAGACTTCGGGGAAGCCGAAGAATATTAAGATGTGTTGTAGAAAGAAAAAACGGTATCCGCAAAGCCACACACCGACACCGGGCGCAGTGCGAACAATACGGGAGATCTAATAAGATTGGAACAACGAAGAGGAGCGCATCATTTGCATAACGAAGAGGAAGGTCGAAATCGAAGTACGCGAATGAGAAGAGCTAGAGAGACAGGCCGATAAAAGGGGCCAAAATTCTACCAGAAAGTAAACCTACTTACAGTAAGTGTTAATTCCGGGGCATACTCAATATTCACGGAACATGGCACACTTCCCAAAACAATATAAAAATACATTCAGTCCAAGCGCTGCAAAATCAAAAACAATCATTGTATATCCCTTGAGATTTTAACATTTAGGTAGATTAGCTGAATAATTATAGTTAGCCACAATACGAAGATAAAATAAAAATAGCCAATGATTTGTTCAAACTCATAAACTGGAATTTAAGCAGTACTTAGACAAAGAACAGCAAAAAAATTGTTTTTACACTAAAACGTGAAGCCATCAAATGACCAGTGGAATAGTCACGCCAACGTGGTTAGGAGGCGCAACCGGTAAGAGCTGAACAACAGCAACAATAACAATAAAAACAAACTTCATTCGAATAGATATTTAGCACATATTCGTTCATCACCTGTAATGCGATGTTAAGGCGACGCTTTCCCCTTCGGCAACCAGACATCTAATAAACTTTCGCTTAGCTATCTTAAAGAAGATATGCGAAGTATTTTCATAATTTTAGCTTTATGTATAAAATGAATACGAATATTACATATGTACATATGTATGTATGTATGTATTTGTGTTGTATGTATGCAAACAAGCACATTCGTACAAGCAGAACAAAACAAATTAATACCATCAGTAGGGAGTGCCCCATTCGTTTGAGGTGATGCAAGTGATGTCCTGCTACCGCACAGTGTATCGTTTTGTAGCAATGTTGGTAAAATATATACATACATATCCGCATACCTAGCTAAGTTTTTGCGGTTAATGAAATTCGAAAGGAATAAAACAATTATTGGGAAAAAACTCATTTTAGGTTGTAAATTATGTTGACAACAAATTTTTACTTTCTTTCCACAGTTTAAGTCAGTTTTTCCTAAAAGTATACCCATCGACCTCGAGCAAATGAAATCGATTCTGAGTGCGCAGTTGGTGCTTCTCGCTTGCCTGAAAATACTTAGACGGGTTTCTAAAACTCAGAAAATTGTATTAAGTTATGAAAACGGTCTGTCAAAAAAAAAACTCAAACACAAGGCGAATTCATAGAAGGTGATGGCATAACGCACATACACGCATTTTTTTATTTTAGGATGTCACGACAAAAGAATAAAAGAGTGAACGCCATTAGTTTTCGCTTTTAGGATGTCATGGGTAAAGAAAAAATACAAATATAGTGGAAGAAGAAGACATCAACTGCTGTAATAACTTCTCCTTATATGAATTCGGCTTGCTCAAACATTCATTTTTATTTCTGGGAGATAAATTAGCGTACAATACCTTAGTTTAACTTTTGCTCAAACAAATTAAATTAAAAAAATTATGATCACTTTTGATCAAAAAATGAAACTCATAAAAAAATTATTATTTCTACCGCGTGTAGAGAATAATCGAAGGACCGGTAATACATAGAAATAGAAGGGAGGAAACCTACATACATGAATACCATGCCGGCAATCCCATCTACAAGCGCAAGCTTCAGGTCATCAGCAATACTGTACGCCTGTAAACGGCATGCAAAGTCAGCGGACACCTTGTCGTATGAGTAAATAAGTGGCTGTGAAAAAAAAGCAATAACAATAGGAAAAGTGAAAGCATAAGAATGGCGCTTGCTGTGGCACTCCCTATTCGGAATTTCTGGTGTCACTTGCTGGCCTTTTTTATTCTGCCACAAGTTATAACATTCACAGTACTACATACATACATAGCTTGGGAGAATACGAACACTTAATAAACAGACAAACATACTGCTAATATCATTGTAACATCTACATACATACATGCCAGTTGACTGTTTTATGAGCAGATTGTAGTAGGTGTATACAGGGTAATGCGAGGCATGCGATGATTAGCTCTGCGTGGCAACACTATTTTGTTAAAGATATTTTTTTGGTTGCAAAGCGGCATACAGAATTTTCTCGAAACTTATAGGTTTGGGAAATATAATGTATAAAAATCCCATCCCACGACGTTAGTCAACCATTCTTAATCTACGTAAATAAAACATTACAAAGATATCAAAACTGTTTTAACTATTTATGCATACTTTCAGGCTAGGTAATGGTATTTACAGTTTGAGTGATACATGTATGATGAAGAACATGGCACTTGACTTGAATATATTAGATTAGAAAAAATCGGCAGATGTTAGGCAGGCTTTATTTATTTCCCCAATATTTAATTAATGTATATAAAAAATGCAAAATAAAACAATTAAATTCGTAATGAGTATTAAAGTGTGTAAATATTTAATACAACTTGTGTATAATTTAATTAAATTCGACTCTTCAAACAGGCGACAGCCCTGTTCAAAATAAAGCTAAAAAACTGCTTAGCACCGAAACGAACCGTTCGACACACATACTAATAATATTTCATATAACTTTTGTATAATTTAATTTAATTCGTATTATCAAACAGGTGGCAACCCTATACAAAATATTACTGCAATCCTTGTCATTACCGGGAGGAACATGTGTGTATGTGAGTTTCCACAATCGGATATACGGTCCCGACGTTTGGAGAGTTCCTAACAAGGGCACAGAGCATAAGGCAAAAATATTATCACCTTTTAAAATAAGTGGCAACTCTATTCCAAAATAAGGCTTAAAGCTTTCTTAAATGTCAGCCGCTTGTTGTCAATACTGTAATGTTTGTAGTGAATTTTTAAGTAGCTGGCAACTCTTGTTAAAATATTTTTTTAAGAAAGTCTTCTTAAATACCTATACCGTAATATTTTAAATACAGATTTAAATAAATTTTATTTTTCAGATATGCACCAACCCCTTAAAAATAGTCAAACTTCACTGGAGCACTACTGGTTTTGATAGAAATATCGTCAATTCCGCAAAATCGTTTCACTCCAAGGATTTATATACTCTATATATTCATTAACATAGTAAAATTTCAAATTCACCTCTGGCTAATTACCCTGTATTGATCTGACTGCACCCATACATTTGTGCTGCTCATGCTCGCCGATACTAGTGAAGTTTACCGTTAAGGATATTTCAAATTCAGTATTCATTCAACTTTTGCACTTAGCGCTTCCGCCGAAAAAAAAAATCAAGAATAAAATAGATCTAAAATATGTATTTATAAAATGGAGTATTAGCTAATACAAGCTCTAAATTAAAGCAGTATTTAAAAAAACAAAAAACATTGTGTATACTATTTTAATAAATCGGTTTAACCGCAAGTACTTTAGCAAATATACAACGTAACCAACAGTCCAGTCTTTTTAACACACACAGTTAATCGAAACTTAAACTTTATAAGTATTTAAAAAAAAAACGCAATGGACATGGATGACGATTCTGAACAAGCTTGGTTGGAAACAATTACAATTGGTGGATTTCGCGTGTGGCATATAATTGCGATTTGTCTGGGAATATCTTTAAGTATTTGTATGTGTGAAAAAAGCAAATGTTTTTGATATGCATATATTTATGTATATATGTACGAACTACTGTAGATACATATATACTACATATGTAGTTATATAAAAATACTTATGGACAATTAATTGAGTTATTAAGTTTGTGTGATCCTTACAGTTTAAAAGACTAATTCCTAATTTAAGTCTAACAGATTTGCGAAAGTGTGGAACGCCACCATTATCTTCGATATGAAATTCTGATCCTAAAGCCGAGTAGAGATGTTAATTTTTTTAAATCTAAGATACACTAAATTCACATTCCATTTTTAAATAATAGTTTCAAGTACCATTTTTTTTATAACTGTACCCCATAATTTCAAACTGACAACGGCCGCTATAGCCAAATGTGTATAACGTATGCTTGCTATCACCTGGAGTGCCGTGGTTCGAATTTCGGGCGGAATGCATCACAACAAAAAAAGCATAGAACAAGTTTTTTCTAAAGTTCAGTACTACGCTTCACGTGGAATAGGCAGTCAAAATCTATATAAATGCTTTGCCGTGAAATACATATGTATGTATGCGTGTTCTCTGTTTACGCGATGCAAAAACTTTAGATATTTTTGCAACATGGTGCTAGCAAGACTTTACATTAAATGCATTTCAAACAGGGACAGTAACGGTTATAAGTTTTATTCAAAAAAAAAACTTTTTATTTTTATTTTTATTTTTTGCTTAAGGAATACTCTTTATTTCCTGAGTTATATTTTTCTTCAGAAATTAATGAGTAAAGCTCTAGAAAAATGCTTATTTTCTGAGCAATAAATAAAACTCAAGAAGTAACGATTAGACTTGATTTTTTTTTTTTTAATTAAACTCCAAAAATAAAGTTCAATGGCTCTGAATTTAGTCCTTACTGCAAGGAGTATGTTGCTTAATCCTTATATGCGTAGCATTTCTCTTTCCGCATGACTTTTTGAGTTAAAATTTGGATAATAATCATTATTTGTGGTCCCTGATTTTAAATATCGTGAAGTATATTAAGGAATTGTACATTTGCTTTTATATGGCGTCTTTAGGCGCAGCAATAACTTTGACAGCAGTCTTTTTTCGTGCGAAATTAAATAATGTTGCCGGTAAGATTTCACGGCTAGGAACAGATTACTACCAAGGCACGATGTAGACCAAAGGTGACGCAGTGATACCGCTTTGGTTTTGCCGACTTTGACAATTCTCAATTAAAAGTAAACAAAACTTTGTTTGCAAAAAAGCGGTCACTGTTTTTAGTGTTTTTCCCAATGTATTTATTAAATCTCATTTCTACATACACTTCAGCAAAATTAGAATACGTTTCTCCCTGGAAAGTTGAAAGTTTACTATTTCATCATAATTCGTTTTTCCATATTCTTTGTTTACTTTGAATAGATATAATCATAATACAATAAAGAAGGTAATACCATGGCCATTTTTGGACGCCTGCAACCATCCATAGTAAAAAAAAAATCCATTTTCGTTTCTTTTGTTTGAAATTAAAAAATAAAAGGGGAAAAAATATAATATTAGCTGCTTGTTTTATCTATGCCTAAATACAAAAAATTTATTCAAAGGTTCTTTCAATTCCCAGTTATTTCGCATATTCGGGGAAGCCGCTGTAGTAAGCCGAATTGCTATGTCAAAATGACCATAATGCTTTGAAAAGATAAACGGTGTTTTGAATGCAAAACATCTGCTGGAAATAGACTAAATTTAACGTAATAAAAAATTTGCCAAAATCAATTGGGATATATTAATCGCGAATCTTAAAAACACACCTTCATTTAGATGAGAAAACTCTAAAACGGGTTTTATGCGGAAACTTTTTCAAATCAGGTGATATACATAGCAAAATTGGAAATGTCAGGATATTTTTTTTTAATTGCAGCATAACAATTTGAATGAAAGGGACTTCTGTTTATATTATTATTATCTTAAAGAATCTGTTAATTTTTATATTGTAAAATAAAAAGTTATGTATAAAGCATAGTTCATTGTGCATATGGGTTAATTATATCTTAAAAAACAAACCGAAATTAATCTTAAAATAAAAAAAAACCCAGAAAAAAACAAAAAGAAATAAAAACAAAATACATAGGAATTTTGTAGTTGTATTTATAACACCACCTTGTATGGATTCGCCTTGGCGTGTATTAAACATCAGTAAAAACTCGCGGGCAGCCAACGAAAACCGCACTAATACTTTAAATATCAATATTAGATGAAATGTAAAATGTAAATAGAGTTTGACAGTTCATCGTCTTCTTGAAATAAAATGTAAAAAGCTACTCTCTTTGTGTAATGAAATAAAGTGGGCCGGGTAGTTGACGTACGCACATTTGAAGTTTCCTTATTATAATTTTGGTTTTTAACCCATTAGAGGTCTAGATCAAGGTGTATCCATAGAAGGTGATTGCAAGATAAACAAGGCGAATCCGCTGTGTAGTTTGTTTGTGTAATTTTGCGTGTGAAATGTCAAAATCTGAATTCGTTTGTGTAAACAAAAGAACCTAGCGAATTCAGAGAGAAGAACAAGCTCATAGGATGCTATCACCTTGTATGGATTCGCCTTGGACTAGATGTACATTTTTTTACAATTTGTGTAATATATAACATCTGTGTGAAAACATTACGCCGCAATACGCACACTCTAAAAAGTATTGCTATGTAAACTTTTGCGCAAAGAATATATGGCTCCCACCATGATTTTTTCTTTCTTTTTTATTTATTTATCATTTTTATATTCAAAAATTTATTCACTAAGCGGATTAAAAAACACTGACGAATGAAGGAGAATGAATATATTATATGATATTTTGGTAATAAATAATAATAAATAATAACTTACCATAACTGGATTTTTTTTTGTTTTCACAAATAATTTGGTAGCTTCGTAATTAGTTTTTTTTTTAGTTTGGTAACCTTTTCCTACAAAGGTATTTATTTTTAAGTTGTATCTTTAAGTTTGTAAATATAATAAAAATGATTAAAAACAATTTCTAATAAAATCACTTTCGGAGTCTATAATTTTGTAGTACCAATACTAAGTAAAGCTTGCTAACATTTTTTCAGTTAAATTAACATCACCTAAAATTACGTAGGGTACCGAAAGTTAAAGAAATTATGTATGTATTTTGGAACGATTTTCCATCATCTCTGGTCAAATTTGGTTTGGAGACAGCCCGGTTTCGGCGCTAGAAGTTGGCGTAAAACTGCAGGTTCCTCAATTTGTTGCACAACATCAAAACATATTTATCGACTTCGTATAGTGTTAATATACTTTGTATAAGCAATTTCATAGAAATTTCAGCATTTAAATGTGATGTTTAACTTTAAAGCAGTTGGATCCCGATAGAAATAGGATATTATAATCTGATTTTTTGTGGCCTATTGATTATCCAAGTTTTTTAACGATCATTATTCATATTGAATGTTCGTTTTATTTAATATACTCTTATTTTTTTCTAATACATTTTTAACTTATTTATTAATTAAAAAATTACAAATTTATTTTTTTCCTAAACAAATTTAGTGATTATGGTCTGTTGTTGCATTCGCTTTCGAATACCGCGCACAAAACAGGAAATAGAAGCCGACTATCAGCGTAAACAAATAACAAAAAAATTTCGCGAAAAACTGCAACAAATAAAAAATTCTGAAATGGACGAAATGGATTTACAAAAAGGTGAATGGAATTTAAACAACAAATTTTTTGTTTACATATTTTATTGCAATTTAATCGGCGTACAAATCTGCATACATAAAAATCTATTTTATTCAAAAATAAACAAATGTGAATTATTGGTTGCAAGGCATAACAATTACGAAAACATTTTAGGAATAATGAAATGAACTCGATAATGTATCGAAATCCTCAAGCAAAAAACTATCTTATTGTTGTGCCTTGTAGCTATAGAATTTTGTATATAAAACAATGCACGATATACAAATTAAGATTTTACTAGATGTAAGTAAGTTATAAAAATACTTTTTTGTATTTTACGATAAACAAATATCTACCGCTCATTAAAAAGTAAGTTGTAACCAAAATTAGGAACAAATTTTTTAAGTGCAGTTTTGCACAAACAAAGCAACAGAACGGGCCCGCCCAGTTTATAGCAAATAGGTATATCTCCGAAAAATTTGGTGCGCACTTTGATTTTAACTCAATAAACATAGTTTCAATATCATAGAAATCGGAAAAGAACTTACTCCCACTTCTAATATAATGGTAATTAGCAAAAACTACGATTTTTCAGTAACTATAAAAAGTAATTTGGAGTAGGAAATATAGAACGCAAAAATTTTAGAAATAGGCGTAACACCGCCCACTTTTGAGAAAAAAGGTATATGTATCTCCGAATCTACTTAATCAACTTCTAACAAATTTGATGCACATTGCATTTCAACACAATTTTTAAAATTATAGAAATCGGGGAAAACCCCGATATGAATTAATTATTTAAAATTAGTTTACACTGTTGGTTATCAAAAACGGAAAACTTTAATTAAAATAAATTTCAAAATGTTAGAAGAAGAAGAAGAAATCAGCAGTTCAGCAGTGGGTGTTACCAACATTTTGAATTTGCCTTGTACAAAATCAGCATTATTTTGAATTTCCACTTTTGCTTTGCCCCACAGAAACAAAATTCTTTTTGATATTAATATTTTTGTTGTGTTTTTTTTTTTTTTGATAATAAGCGAAACGATACATTTTTTGATAATTTTTTTTTTATTATTATAATTTTAATATATGTTTTTTTATACACTTACTGCTTACAATTTCAGCAAAAGCAAAGAAAATACATTGCACGTGACTCGCGTCAAAAATCAAATATTTTTTTTAACCCTTAGAGACACCACCTTTTAAAAAATTGGGTATTTCTATAAAAAATTAGAGAATATTATACATTATTTTCGGCTTCTTGTATTGCAGGGGCAAGTATTTAATGACTATTTTAAAAAATCAATTGTTAATATTTTTTTTTTACATTTGTAAATTGAAGTATCAATTGTGCACAGATATCTGTGTAAAAGAATGGTCCATGACGATAATTTACACAAAATTTTAATGTAAATTATGTATGTATGTATGTACATATGTATGTATGAACCCTCATATCTTCAAAAAATAAAGAAATAAATTCCGATATGGGTGCAAACTTAATTTTCAAGAAAAAGCAAACAAAAAATTTAAAAAAAATCGATATTTTAATGTAAACAATGTATGAACTTCGTTCAAATTTGACACTGCCCACTTTGGAGTAAAATTATTCAGTCAAACTCTACCAAATTTCTGTAAGCATAATTTCGAAAATTATAGAAATCAGACAATCATGAAAATCGGTCAATCACGTCCACTTCTCATATAACGGTATTTTAAAAATTCTTTCAAATTGTTTACTTCATGAGCTCAATGCATATCATTCGCAAGTGATATAAAAACTAATTGAGAATGAATAGGATGAGCTAGAAAAAAAATTGTTTAAGAATTCGGAGCTAACGGTGTTTTTTCAGTTTTTGATTCGCTCGTACCGGAATTGCTTATTTTTTCTGAAAATAAATGTAATGTAAAGTTTTTATTTAATGAAAAAATTTGTTACTAAATAATTTTTACTGAAGCCCAAATGTCACTACGCTTCTAAAAAAATTTCATCAAGTTTCGTCAAATAATTTATGAAAAAATTAATTTTGGAATTATGTTGGTTTTTGAGATCTCTATAGACGTCGAAACCGTGCATCCGATTGTACAAACACAAAATGTTTTTAGTTGTAATGGAAACCTTGTCTACTACAAATAAAGGCCGTTAATAGCAATTATAGTTCAATTCAGTGAATCGAATGAGTGTAGGAGTAACGCAAAAAAATTAATTAATTTCAAAGGTAGGGGAATCAACAAATTTTCTACTAAAGTAGCCCTATATTTTGAATGGTGTTTTCACTTGTTTGAAAAATCGAATTTAATTTAATTATACAGAAGTTATATGAAATATCAAAATATAGATGTCAAACGGTTCGTCTCGGTGAGGAGATGCAAGCAATGGGAGAGGAGATGAGAACAAATTCTCCGAGAGATTGTATTCAAATGTCAAATTTCTGTGCGTTAAATCGCTTGGCTTTTGCAAAAAAAAAAAATTATTGAAACTCGAACAAGCCCATAGTATACAAATTTGTTTACCACTTCTGCACACTAAGAGAATCATGTACATATGTATGTACATTACACAAATTTATATACTTATTGTATATATTTACATTTTAATTTTTGTTTATTTTTCGTAAGTTCACGTTCACGGACAAAATAAGTACAGTGACTCACAGTAAAAATAGGTCAGTGTTATTTTTGGCAATGTTGATCATGTTACATTTTTTCCATAATTCTTTTTATTAAAATATAATCCATTCTTTAACATAAACCATATTAATCAAAGTTGCTAACTTTTTACACGAAATCCATTAAACTTTCATAGAATTTTCAAACTGTTTACTTATAATTTTGAGAAACATTTTGCGCATTCAGCTTTATAGCGTATTTAATTTTATTGTAATAAATGCTGATGATGGTACCCATTTTTTTCATATAACAAAAAGTGGGTAACATCCAGTTTGTTCAATTTTCGTATAATTTCAACAATGCTTGATTTTTATGGTTTAAGTTATTATGTATGAAGTATATCTTATAAAAATACTTGCTAATAAAATCAACATTAGGCATCGGCTGCCTTACCAAACAAGTTGGGGGATTATAAAATTTATTAAGACTTCCGGCAAAATATTTCGAATATTAATATTTATGTACATACGTAAGCCCATAAATGGTGTTTTTTGTGTAAATAAAAAAAAAATTATTTTTTAATATTTGTGTGCAGAATTTAATCTCAAACTGCCTTATGATCAGAGATGATTTTTTTTTTTTTACAAAAAAACAAAAAATTTTTTTATAGATTTTCATTTAATAAAAATGAAGTTCATTTCAAATTGGTCCAGCTGTCGTTCGTTCTTTATTAAGCCTCAAGAAGTTCAACGTATTAAATTTTATGTATTTGAGAACTGATACATTTTATTTACAAAAAAAAACTTGGTTCAAATAAAAAAACAGAAATTAACATTAGGCATTCGGTTACCTTACCAAAAAAGTTTCGGAATTATAAAGTTAACTACATACATATTTCGATAAGATTAAGATTTGCCTAAGCAGAATCGATTTGGAAATCTCTCCATTAATGGTGTTTTTTGTAAATAAAAATATTTTATTTTTATACTTGTATGCAGAACCTTTAAGCTTAAACTGTTTTATGATCAGAAGTGATTTTTTTGAAAAAGTTTTTTTTAACTAAATTTTCATTTATAAAATATGGAGGTCATTTGACCTAAATGCTAATATTATTTCAAAATATTTTTCTTGATGTCTAATATATAATGAGTTTTATAATACCGTTTTTTTTTTGAGTATGGAAGTGATGTACCCTAATGTACCTACATAGACACATGTTTAAAAAAAAATAAGTATGCAACTCTATTGCTTTTCGCAAATTTTTAATTTAAAACAAAAAAAAAATAATTATTAAAATCGGCTCAGTAATTTGAGAGCCAAATTGTTACAAAGATTCTACATATAATAAATTTTTTATAATAGCGTAGATAATTTTAAAAAATTAACATGGCAAGTATTATCAATATTGCGAGA
The DNA here is from genome assembly GCA_951828415.1 of Anomoia purmunda. Taxonomy (NCBI): domain Eukaryota; kingdom Metazoa; phylum Arthropoda; class Insecta; order Diptera; family Tephritidae; genus Anomoia; species Anomoia purmunda. The sequence goes on along the minus strand of OX639994.1, from coordinate 113,679,678 downwards.
AAAAAAAGCACAACACTGGACCACTTTCGCTATGAGTCACTTTACATAAAATTAAAAACAAAAAGAAACAAAATTTCTTAAAGTCGATTATCACAATTATATTTTACCCATCCCTTTTCTCCTTAAAATTAATAAAAGAAAAATGTGGTTACCTATTATATGTCCCAACGATTGTAAATATGCATGTATGTACATATAACTGCGTGAAAATAAAATTTATTCTATCTACTCCCTCTTTTACTACTCAATACACAAATTTCTGCTTACTATTGGCACACTGCATTTTTCTAAAAGTTTCCTAAAAGTTGCTTATTCCTCCTACTTCTTTAAATGCAAAACAAAATTCTATCAACAAAAACAGCACTACATTCTATCAAATTGGAAGATTTCGAAGTGCCATAACATCCCCCATACATCAAACAGCCTGCATGCCCTTTGCTTTGTCCATTGTTTATGTTGGTCCGTTACATACAATATGAACGAGCGATTTTCAAATGTAAGTAAATATATGACATGGAATATGCTACTAATACATACATACAAGATAAATAAATATGAACAAACTATAATAAATAGACATATAAAAAAAATTACACTGCCAATTCAAATATTTAACATTTTTTTCCACATCTTCTTCCAGTCATAGCGCACATTCAGGCGGATTATTTATCGACGCAAAATAGCTGTAGCAACAGCGAAGGGGATAATGCTACCAAAGATCCATATGAGAGTATCAAATTCAAGAACAACATACAAGTGCCAGCGTAAGTGAGCACACACACACACACACACGCACGCATGCACACCAGTGGATGACTCATCAAAAAATCGTCGCATAAAAAAACGCTACAATAAATATTTAAAACTACGATTTTGATTATCGATATTGCAGTTTTTTTTTTATTATTTGTGGATTCCATATCAAGTTCTTTAAACGGCATGGCTGTAAGCAAATCAGCTGCATCATTTTCTGTCTGCCTTGTATTTGAAATTTTTATTTTTATTTAATACCTTTTTATATTGTTTTTTTATTTGTATTATTATTTTTTTATTTGTTTATTTTTTCGTTTTTATGATACGACAATACTTAACACGTTTTCCGCTTTTTGGAACTTATTTGTATATATATATATATTTAGTTAAATTTCATTAATGTTTTCCAAAAGTTCTTAATGGTTATTACGACTCGACCAGATATTAACTTGTTTTATTGTTTAATTGTGGTGTTTTAAATCAACTAATTTCATTTTTAGTTTTCAATACTCTTAGCATTTTATTTCTTAGTATTTGCCGAATAGAATGTATTCCTTGGCATGTTTTGTATTTGCTTAAGAAAGCGTACGCTTTTCACTTTCATGAAACTTTGTTGCCATCAAGCTATGATTATTAATAATTAATACATAAATATAAAAACAACTAGACATTGTCCACAAATCATTCCTTGCGAATAAATGTTCTCCCCCTGCAAAAAAAAAAAAAAAACAAAAGGGGAAATAAATTTATTATAAAAACAAATATTCAATTAAAATGATATGTAATAAAATATTAGCTTATTCAAATAAAAAATTGTTAATAAATAAACAAAAACAAAAACAGCGATCAACTTACGTTATAGTTTTCTTTTCCGTATTTTTCGTTTCCGGTCTAGCACGATTAAGCACTTTCAGAAAGTCTGACGTTTTTGCGCGCATTCTAGAATGAATGTACGCTTTTGAACACTGCAATTTGAAATCAAAAAATTTTTCAATTAATCTCAAAAATATAATTTGCAATAGGAAATGCAGATGAACAAAATGATCTTACCTTAATATGATAATGTAAATAATCTCGGAACATGTGTATTAGATTAATGGTGTTATCTCTTGTTTCTTTATTAGTATGCCGAGGGAAGAGTACTGAAATAAATAGCCAGTAAAATTCGAATTAAAAATTGGATATATAATATTCTCGATATTTGATCTTAAATTTATAATTATTATAGAGTAGTACCTAAAGTCCCTATCATATGGCATACCAATCTATATCACTATATCTTTAATATCTTGTTCTGAACACAATTTTTGCTGCTTTTGGAACTTTTATATTTGTATTCCAGTAAAATTCTCAATATTTTCAACAGAAACCGGAAAAAGGGGTTGGAAACCGACTTTCAACTTCAAATACCAATTTTCAACTTTCTCTATTTCTCTCTCTAATTCATAAAATTCATTTGTGATCGAACACAAGTCATCTGAGATAAAATGTGATTTATTCAGGATGTCGTTCGCTCATTATTTTTATCTAAGAGTATTTGAGAGATAGAAACCGGAGAATAGTTTTTAGCCCACTTTTAACTCCAAATACCAATTTTCAATTCTTTCTCTCTCTCTCTCTCTCTCTCTCTCTCTCGTCGTAGTTCTTTTTCATAAAATTCATTTGTGATCGAACACAAGTCATCTGAGATAAAATGTGATTTATTCAGGATGCCGTTCGTTCATTATTTTTATCTAGGAGTATTTGAGAGATAGAAACCGGAGAATAGTTTCTAGCCCACTTTTAACTCCAAATACCAATTTCCAATTCTTTCTCTCTCTCTCTCTCTCTCTCGTCGTAGTTCTTTTTCATAAAATTCATTTGTGATCGAACACAAGTCATCTGAGATAAAATGTGATTAATTCAGGATGCCGTTCGTTCATTATTTTTATCTAGGAGTATTTGAGAGATAGAAACCGGAGAATAGTTTCTAGCCCACTTTTAACTCCAAATACCAATTTCCAATTCTTTCTCTCTCTCTCTCTCTCGTCGTAGTTCTTTTTCATAAAATTCATTTGTGATCGAACACAAGTCATCTGAGATAAAATGTGATTTATTCAGGATGCCGTTCGTTCATTATTTTTATCTAGGAGTATTTGAGAGATAGAAACCGGAGAATAGTTTCTAGCCCACTTTTAACTCCAAATACCAATTTCCAATTCTTTCTCTCTCTCTCTCTCTCTCTCGTCGTAGTTCTTTTTCATAAAATTCATTTGTGATCGAACACAAGTCATCTGAGATAAAATGTGATTAATTCAGGATGCCGTTCGTTCATTATTTTTATCTAGGAGTATTTGAGAGATAGAAACCGGAGAATAGTTTCTAGCCCACTTTTAACTCCAAATACCAATTTCCAATTCTTTCTCTCTCTCTCTCTCTCTCTCGTCGTAGTTCTTTTTCATAAAATTCATTTGTGATCGAACACAAGTCATCTGAGATAAAATGTGATTAATTCAGGATGCCGTTCGTTCATTATTTTTATCTAGGAGTATTTGAGAGATAGAAACCGGAGAATAGTTTCTAGCCCACTTTTAACTCCAAATACCAATTTCCAATTCTTTCTCTCTCTCTCTCTCTCTCTCGTCGTAGTTCTTTTTCATAAAATTCATTTGTGATCGAACACAAGTCATCTGAGATAAAATGTGATTTATTCAGGATGCCGTTCGTTCATTATTTTTATCTAGGAGTATTTGAGAGATAGAAACCGGAGAATAGTTTCTAGCCCACTTTTAACTCCAAATACCAATTTCCAATTCTTTCTCTCTCTCTCTCTCTCTCTCGTCGTAGTTCTTTTTCATAAAATTCATTTGTGATCGAACACAAGTCATCGGAGATAAAATGTGATTAATTCAGGATGCCGTTCGTTCATTATTTTTATCTAGGAGTATTTGAGAGATAGAAACCGGAGAATAGTTTCTAGCCCACTTTTAACTCCAAATACCAATTTCCAATTCTTTCTCTCTCTCTCTCTCTCTCTCGTCGTAGTTCTTTTTCATAAAATTCATTTGTGATCGAACACAAGTCATCTGAGATAAAATGTGATTAATTCAGGATGCCGTTCGTTCATTATTTTTATCTAGGAGTATTTGAGAGATAGAAACCGGAGAATAGTTTCTAGCCCACTTTTAACTCCAAATACCAATTTCCAATTCTTTCTCTCTCTCTCTCTCTCGTCGTAGTTCTTTTTCATAAAATTCATTTGTGATCGAACACAAGTCATCTGAGATAAAATGTGATTAATTCAGGATGCCGTTCGTTCATTATTTTTATCTAGGAGTATTTGAGAGATAGAAACCGGAGAATAGTTTCTAGCCCACTTTTAACTCCAAATACCAATTTCCAATTCTTTCTCTCTCTCTCTCTCTCTCTCGTCGTAGTTCTTTTTCATAAAATTCATTTGTGATCGAACACAAGTCATCTGAGATAAAATGTGATTAATTCAGGATGCCGTTCGTTCATTATTTTTATCTAGGAGTATTTGAGAGATAGAAACCGGAGAATAGTTTCTAGCCCACTTTTAACTCCAAATACCAATTTCCAATTCTTTCTCTCTCTCTCTCTCTCTCTCGTCGTAGTTCTTTTTCATAAAATTCATTTGTGATCGAACACAAGTCATCTGAGATAAAATGTGATTAATTCAGGATGCCGTTCGTTCATTATTTTTATCTAGGAGTATTTGAGAGATAGAAACCGGAGAATAGTTTCTAGCCCACTTTTAACTCCAAATACCAATTTCCAATTCTTTCTCTCTCTCTCTCTCTCTCTCGTCGTAGTTCTTTTTCATAAAATTCATTTGTGATCGAACACAAGTCATCGGAGATAAAATGTGATTTATTCAGGATGCCGTTCGTTCATTATTTTTATCTAGGAGTATTTGAGAGATAGAAACCGGAGAATAGTTTCTAGCCCACTTTTAACTCCAAATACCAATTTCCAATTCTTTCTCTCTCTCTCTCTCTCTCTCGTCGTAGTTCTTTTTCATAAAATTCATTTGTGATCGAACACAAGTCATCTGAGATAAAATGTGATTAATTCAGGATGCCGTTCGTTCATTATTTTTATCTAGGAGTATTTGAGAGATAGAAACCGGAGAATAGTTTCTAGCCCACTTTTAACTCCAAATACCAATTTCCAATTCTTTCTCTCTCTCTCTCTCTCGTCGTAGTTCTTTTTCATAAAATTCATTTGTGATCGAACACAAGTCATCTGAGATAAAATGTGATTTATTCAGGATGCCGTTCGTTCATTATTTTTATCTAGGAGTATTTGAGAGATAGAAACCGGAGAATAGTTTCTAGCCCACTTTTAACTCCAAATACCAATTTCCAATTCTTTCTCTCTCTCTCTCTCTCTCTCGTCGTAGTTCTTTTTCATAAAATTCATTTGTGATCGAACACAAGTCATCTGAGATAAAATGTGATTAATTCAGGATGCCGTTCGTTCATTATTTTTATCTAGGAGTATTTGAGAGATAGAAACCGGAGAATAGTTTCTAGCCCACTTTTAACTCCAAATACCAATTTCCAATTCTTTCTCTCTCTCTCTCTCTCTCTCGTCGTAGTTCTTTTTCATAAAATTCATTTGTGATCGAACACAAGTCATCTGAGATAAAATGTGATTAATTCAGGATGCCGTTCGTTCATTATTTTTATCTAGGAGTATTTGAGAGATAGAAACCGGAGAATAGTTTCTAGCCCACTTTTAACTCCAAATACCAATTTCCAATTCTTTCTCTCTCTCTCTCTCTCTCTCGTCGTAGTTCTTTTTCATAAAATTCATTTGTGATCGAACACAAGTCATCTGAGATAAAATGTGATTTATTCAGGATGCCGTTCGTTCATTATTTTTATCTAGGAGTATTTGAGAGATAGAAACCGGAGAATAGTTTCTAGCCCACTTTTAACTCCAAATACCAATTTCCAATTCTTTCTCTCTCTCTCTCTCTCTCTCGTCGTAGTTCTTTTTCATAAAATTCATTTGTGATCGAACACAAGTCATCGGAGATAAAATGTGATTAATTCAGGATGCCGTTCGTTCATTATTTTTATCTAGGAGTATTTGAGAGATAGAAACCGGAGAATAGTTTCTAGCCCACTTTTAACTCCAAATACCAATTTCCAATTCTTTCTCTCTCTCTCTCTCTCTCTCGTCGTAGTTCTTTTTCATAAAATTCATTTGTGATCGAACACAAGTCATCTGAGATAAAATGTGATTTATTCAGGATGCCGTTCGTTCATTATTTTTATCTAGGAGTATTTGAGAGATAGAAACCGGAGAATAGTTTCTAGCCCACTTTTAACTCCAAATACCAATTTCCAATTCTTTCTCTCTCTCTCTCTCTCTCTCGTCGTAGTTCTTTTTCATAAAATTCATTTGTGATCGAACACAAGTCATCTGAGATAAAATGTGATTAATTCAGGATGCCGTTCGTTCATTATTTTTATCTAGGAGTATTTGAGAGATAGAAACCGGAGAATAGTTTCTAGCCCACTTTTAACTCCAAATACCAATTTCCAATTCTTTCTCTCTCTCTCTCTCTCTCTCGTCGTAGTTCTTTTTCATAAAATTCATTTGTGATCGAACACAAGTCATCTGAGATAAAATGTGATTAATTCAGGATGCCGTTCGTTCATTATTTTTATCTAGGAGTATTTGAGAGATAGAAACCGGAGAATAGTTTCTAGCCCTTTTTTAACTCCAAATACCAATTTCCAATTCTTTCTCTCTCTCTCTCTCTCTCTCGTCGTAGTTCTTTTTCATAAAATTCATTTGTGATCGAACACAAGTCATCTGAGATAAAATGTGATTTATTCAGGATGCCGTTCGTTCATTATTTTTATCTAGGAGTATTTGAGAGATAGAAACCGGAGAATAGTTTATAGCCCACTTTTAACTCCAAATACCAATTTCCAATTCTTTCTCTCTCTCTCTCTCTCTCTCTCGTCGTAGTTCTTTTTCATAAAATTCATTTGTGATCGAACACAAGTCATCTGAGATAAAATGTGATTAATTCAGGATGCCGTTCGTTCATTATTTTTATCTAGGAGTATTTGAGAGATAGAAACCGGAGAATAGTTTCTAGCCCACTTTTAACTCCAAATACCAATTTCCAATTCTTTCTCTCTCTCTCTCTCTCTCTCGTCGTAGTTCTTTTTCATAAAATTCATTTGTGATCGAACACAAGTCATCTGAGATAAAATGTGATTTATTCAGGATGCCGTTCGTTCATTATTTTTATCTAGGAGTATTTGAGAGATAGAAACCGGAGAATAGTTTCTAGCCCACTTTTAACTCCAAATACCAATTTCCAATTCTTTCTCTCTCTCTCTCTCTCTCTCTCTCGTCGTAGTTCTTTTTCATAAAATTCATTTGTGATCGAACACAAGTCATCTGAGATAAAATGTGATTAATTCAGGATGCCGTTCGTTCATTATTTTTATCTAGGAGTATTTGAGAGATAGAAACCGGAGAATAGTTTCTAGCCCACTTTTAACTCCAAATACCAATTTCCAATTCTTTCTCTCTCTCTCTCTCTCTCTCGTCGTAGTTCTTTTTCATAAAATTCATTTGTGATCGAACACAAGTCATCTGAGATAAAATGTGATTTATTCAGGATGCCGTTCGTTCATTATTTTTATCTAGGAGTATTTGAGAGATAGAAACCGGAGAATAGTTTCTAGCCCACTTTTAACTCCAAATACCAATTTCCAATTCTTTCTCTCTCTCTCTCTCTCTCTCTCTCTCGTCGTAGTTCTTTTTCATAAAATTCATTTGTGATCGAACACAAGTCATCTGAGATAAAATGTGATTTATTCAGGATGCCGTTCGTTCATTATTTTTATCTAGGAGTATTTGAGAGATAGAAACCGGAGAATAGTTTCTAGCCCACTTTTAACTCCAAATACCAATTTCCAATTCTTTCTCTCTCTCTCTCTCTCTCTCGTCGTAGTTCTTTTTCATAAAATTCATTTGTGATCGAACACAAGTCATCTGAGATAAAATGTGATTAATTCAGGATGCCGTTCGTTCATTATTTTTATCTAGGAGTATTTGAGAGATAGAAACCGGAGAATAGTTTCTAGCCCACTTTTAACTCCAAATACCAATTTCCAATTCTTTCTCTCTCTCTCTCTCTCTCTCGTCGTAGTTCTTTTTCATAAAATTCATTTGTGATCGAACACAAGTCATCTGAGATAAAATGTGATTAATTCAGGATGCCGTTCGTTCATTATTTTTATCTAGGAGTATTTGAGAGATAGAAACCGGAGAATAGTTTCTAGCCCACTTTTAACTCCAAATACCAATTTCCAATTCTTTCTCTCTCTCTCTCTCTCTCTCGTCGTAGTTCTTTTTCATAAAATTCATTTGTGATCGAACACAAGTCATCTGAGATAAAATGTGATTAATTCAGGATGCCGTTCGTTCATTATTTTTATCTAGGAGTATTTGAGAGATAGAAACCGGAGAATAGTTTCTAGCCCACTTTTAACTCCAAATACCAATTTCCAATTCTTTCTCTCTCTCTCTCTCTCGTCGTAGTTCTTTTTCATCAAATTCATTTGTGATCGAACACAAGTCATCTGAGATAAAATGTGATTTATTCAGGATGCCGTTGGTTCTGTGTTTTAATCTAGGAGTATTTGAGAGATAGAAACCGGAGAATAGTTTCCAGCCCACTTTTAACTCCAAATACAAATTTTCAATTCTCTCTCTCTCTCCCTCTCTCTCTCTCTCGTCGTAGTTCTTTTTCATAAAACTCATTTGTGATCGAACACAAGTCATCTGAGATAAAATGTGATTTATTCGGGATGCCGTTCGTTCATTATTTTTATCTAGGAGTATTTGAGAGATAGAAACCGGAGAATAGTTTCTAGCCCACTTTTAACTCCAAATACCTATTTTTAACTCGCCCCTCATAGTCATTCATAAAATTCATTTATTCATTTTCGTTGATTGCATTATTTACCTAGAAATTATAGCCGTAGGCAGAATACCGGTATGAGATTCTAATATCAACCACTGAGCACAGAATGTAGATTTTTTTAAAGTTTATATAACCCATGCATAGTCAAGGTATGTAACTATGTCACACAAAAAGGGTATAACTATAGCTTTCTATTAAAGAGTATAAATAGTAAAAATGTTTACAATTCACAGTTGCCACTGTTTATAACTACAGTTGTCTGACTACCTTTCTTAAACTTATTGAAATGAAAAATTTTGTATACGATTTAATCTTATCTCATTTTAATTGTAAATAAACTAATTGTTTATATAACGTACTCACCAAAAGTAACATATCCAATATTGTCGCCTACTCTAGCGTCCGATTTTGCCAATTCCAAAGGCGGTTCGCGATGCGAAAACAACACTTGAGGCGCTGTATGTGATGCCCGACGACCCTCTCTCAATTCCTGCATAAAAACTTTTCCAATTATCACGTCATCCTCATCACGAAAAATCGTACTGAACACGACAGTGACACGATCCGATTTGGCCTCAACATAGCTAAAAATATAATGTATGCTTGCGATGTCAAAGTGTTTAATTAATTAAAGTGGGCATTTTAATATTTACAGCGTCTCATCGTTGCGATAATTGATTACAGCACGTTTTTGTCCTTCTTCACCTTGTTCTTGGAAATCGAAATACTTCTCAAAAACTGAAGCAAAGCAATTACGTTTTAGTAGACCAATTTTTTTTGCAATTGCTTCCCAATCAGCAGGTATATTTTCTAGATCGATAAGTACCGACACATTGTAACCTGAAAATGTATGGCAAAAATTTTCCAAAGCAAGTTTAGTAAGCTGAAGTTTATATATTTAATATTTATGTATGTATAATGATTTATTACCATCTTCTGTGTCTATTAGTAAGCCGCCATATTCACGTTTAAGCAATTCATCAGCACCATGCTCCTGCAATTGCTTGTAGAACTTCAGCGAAATGCTTGTCTGTAAAAAAATGGATGTTGGTATAAATTATGTTACTATATGTACACTATTATTGTATGTATGAGGAGTATGTATGTAAACAAAAGTCGATATTTTCACAATAAATTTTTCACATTGAAGAACTTAAAAACTGCATAAATTTATAAAATTAAATCAATTAAAAAAAATTAACTGGAAATATTATGGGTCATACGATAAACAAAGTTAAATGATTTATATAAGAAGTTGATTTAATTCATAATTTACGCTTTAAGTTAAGTTGGCATAAATCTAAATAGCTTAGACTGAAGTTACAACTCCAGCGCATGGTTTGAAAAACTTCTTGAGATTATTAAAAAAGAAAACATAAAACTAAAAAATTGCGAGCAGTGGAAATATCATATTTTGATTAGACACTCCACCTAGGTACAATAAATAGTACATACATACATGCTATACATATGTACATACATATGTGTAAGTATATAAATTAAAAAATAAATATGAACATTAACTTACTCTAACTTTAGTCTTATCGCCATTAACGTTCGAAATGTGAAAGAGCACTCCATCGAAATCCGCAATTCGCACATCAATAGATTCGGCTTTGGCGCTAAAAAATTTATTTATTAATTAATTAGAAAAAATTTAAAAACAGTTATTAGGTATAAATGTTGCTTATGTTATCTATACTCATATTATATAAAATTTATTATATGGTTCTCAAATTACTGAACCGATTTTAATATACAACATTTTTTTTAATTAAACATTTGCGAAAAACAGCAGTGGCGTTCTCATCACTGCCCATACAAAACAAAAAACAAATAAAAAATGTTTTCCCCATCGGAATCGTAAAATTCATTATATTATAAAACAGATAAGACAGAGCTGTTGCTCTTCACGAGGAAGTATAAACCACCTACCTTCAGACCTCCAAGCTTGAACGACCAACAACTAGGTTTATCCTCCAGTACGAAGTACTTGGGGCTGACCATCGACTGTAAGTTAAGTTGGAAAATGTGCATTGCAGAGCGAGTACGGAAGGCCTATTTTGCTTTCTATGCTTGCAAATCGATGTTTGGCAAGAAGTGGGGTCTCAAGCCGAAAATGGTGCTATGGATGTACCAAGCGGTGGTGCGACCGGTGCTGAGCTATGGCTCTGTAGTCTGGTGGGAAGCTCTCCGGAAGAGCTATAACCTCACGGGTCTGCAGAAGGTTCAACGCACTGCGTGTGTTGGTGCCACGGGAGCCTGTCGCACCTGTCCTTATATGTAATGTGTACATCTTCTCAGACAGCACTTAGGCTCAGAGAGTCTGGGTGCTGGAAGGCTACACAGCAAGGACACAGTAGTATCCTTGATCAACTACCCTCAGACATAGTTAACACCCGGACGGACTACATCCCTCGCAAACTGGAGTTTGAGCACAGGATTAAGACGGTGTTTCCAAGCAGGAATGCCTGGAGGAGGGGTGAGGTCCTTGCCGATAGCGGCATTCAAATATTCACTGACGGTTCCAAAATGGATTCTGGAGTTGGAGCCGGCTTTTACACCGAAACCTTGGAATTATCCACGTCTATCAAACTCCCTCCGTACTGCAGTGTTTTCCAGGCGGAAGTCTGTGCGATTTGGCAAGCCTGCAAATCGCTTGAAAACAGAAGCGCAACGGGGAAGATAAATATTTTTTCCGACAGCCAGGCGGCAATAAAGGCGCTAGCGGCACCAAATATTGGCTCAAAGGTAGTCGGTGCTTGTAAGCAACAGATTGCCTCTCTAACAAATCTAGAAATTACTGTCACCTGGGTTCCCGGGCATAAGGGAATCGAAGGGAACGAAAAGGCCGATGAGCTAGCACGGTGCGGCTCGGCAGAGGATGAGGTAACAACTAGTATCGAGATAGGTATATAGCCGTAGTGAAGGGAAATATACGAAATTTCTATCTCAACAGGGCTCAACAAAGATGGAAAGATACCCTTACATGCAGGATAGCAGGAACTACCTGGCCGGACTACAATAAGAAGAGGACCAGAGGTCTTCTTTGTAGGCCCAGGGCTGTCACCCACAAACTTATCGCAGTATACACGGGCCACTGGACTTTGGGCACGCATGCGGAAAAAATGGGCATTCCGCATAACCAATACTGCAGAAGCTGCAAAGATGGGGCTGAAAAGGAAACGGTCGAGCATCTCCTGTGCAAATGCCCGGCCCTGGCCCGCATTCGGCTAACATACTTAGGAAGTCCCTTCCTTGACAACCTAGGGCAGGTATCTAGGATCGAGACCTCCAACATAGTAGATTTCATTAACAACTCTGGTTGGTTGTAATGCACATCCTTCCATTACCAAGTAGGTTTTTCGAGTTTATGGCATCAAAACGGCAGTATTTCTTGCTACTTGGGCGGCATGGGTCGCAACCATTTTACCTACCTACCTATAAAACAACAAAAAAAATATTTTGCAATAGTATTAAGATTTAGGTGAGCAGGAGCGATATCAAATTATCTAAATTTTTGTTTTTTTTTAAATAATTTTTTTTTTTTTTTTTTTTCAAATAAATCAATTACTTTAGAACAAAAAGCAAAACATAACAATTTTATGACTGTGACTGTTGATGTAATTCTTCTAAATACTTTCTATAAACTGGACTTTAGCTAAAAAATTAATAATATTGTCGACTCAAATAAATTAGGCCACAAAATATGTACACAAGAGTTCTTCATGAAATTATTTTAAAAAGAAAATGCATAACTACAAATTTTAAATTTTTTTATCAAAAAAAATAAACAAAATTTAATGAAATTGTCAAATTGTGTAAGCGCTGCGCGACTATTTTCGTGAACACATATAAACATATATATACATATATATATATGTACATACATACATACACACATAGTACCTATGGATAATGATTTTAAATAAACAACGCCCCGATACCTTCAATAATTATTAGTCACTCAAAATATTTATACATAATAAGCGCTAACATTTTATTGGTAGATATGCGACAACCGTTACAATAAATGCGATAGATTTCTTATCAGAACCTGAAAAGTTAGATAACGACAATTTTGTGTACAAATACCTACATATGTATGTGCTTATATGTATTTGTAAAATATGTGTGCTGGTATTTTTGAAGGCACATATCATACAAATATGCCCAACCCCCACACCTCAAAATTATTGCCGGTGGATTACTCCACCGCAATGCATATTATAAATTAGTTGCCAATCCGTAATGTGCATTTTTCATGCACAATTGGAGAAACTAAAAGTTTATTACATTTGGCAATAAGCACCTTCTGAGCAACACCATATACAGCTTATGAGTCAATTACTGGTTAATCAACAAACAGCTGCTTTGGAGTTTGCAATGAAATTTATACTTTTTTGTAGCTTAGCATTCGATGATGATTAATGCATACACATAGCGATCCAAAGAGAAGCAGTGGAGTTAAACGATGTGTCAATGTTAATAGCATAACAATTGCAAGTGTATATTAAGCGCCGGATGTACAAAATAAATGCATATTTATATACATACATATGTACATAAATGTGAATGTACGAATTAAACTAACAAGTAGATGGGTGGTATGGTATAAACAACACAAAAATTCTCCACATTGAAAATTGATAAGCCTAATTTTTGAGCAGCTAAATATAGAATGAGATTTTTATAAAATTATTGTATTAATTAATTGTTTAAATTTACTTACCCAGCTAGTGCATTGCGAAATTTAACCAGCAGTGTCTCCTCGACGATGCGGTTATTGATTTCCAGTAGAATCATGTTATAACCTCAAAAAAAAATGTTTTGTGACCAATGCGCGTGAATGCAAGTTCCCACACACACTACTCTTTTACCACGTCTCCTATTTCTGTTTAACGTTGATATTACGAATTTGTCTTTGCGGTTGACAAGTTTTTGTATTCACAGGCAGTAAAGCTTACGGCAATTTTTCGTTGTATCAAAATACCCTTATCTTTTGGTGTGTAGGAACGACCGACCGTTGAGCGCGTCACTTTTAGACCGTGTCGTCAATACCGCTTCGACTGAATGTTGCCCAAATCAACTTAGATTATGTTGGCCGTCCCACAACCGTAGACGTTTCACACTTGCTGGTCACTGCTGACTCGCTCTTTTAATTTTACACATAAGCAACACATGCAGATGTATGTACATATGTATGCGTAGGACAGCTCCCGCGTACTCTTCACAGCAATTACGCGTATGTTGATGAATGTGTCGACCAACGATCGGTGTTGAATGTCGCGTGCACCAGGAACACCCAAATCTCTACTTCTGCTTGAATTTCTATTGGCTTTGGACGGTCGTAGTTTTGAAATACGTTCATATGAGTCCAAAACAATTTAACCAAAATTCCTGTACTGTGCTATATCATATTCGATTTATTTTATTGCACATCTCAAATTATTTTATTTTTTTTTTTAGAACATTGTGTCACCTTTTCATATGGATATGCAAACGCCACTTGCCTCAGGGTATAATTTACTTTTCAATTGCCTTCCAACGTAAAGGCTATTAGACAATTTCGGTAGTCATGTAAAGTACTTTTAATGATAAAAATAAATAGTTTTATTATTAACTTTTTGCCAAATTTCCCCAAATTAAATTTTTTTTCACAAATATCGCCGCTCCCGCATTGAGAAATCGGATGGTGCAACGAGTGTGGTAAAATGCGTTGGTGTACGTGTGTCAGATTTTCGAATGAACAGAGAGACTCAAATGACAGTAGAGTAAGTTCGCGCAATTAGCTCCTTGGTTGTTCGATGTTGAATTATCCAATTATTAATTGACTGACGTCTAGAAAAGTCAGCTTAGATTTATTTTGTTTTTGCTTTTACGGCCAATACCTACCTCTGTACGAAAAGGTGATATCCGTTTTGTTGAAACATTTTTTTAGTTACAAAGCAGATGAAACTTTTACAAAAATTATGAATTTTCAAAATATCGAATACCAAGCTGCATCGTTATCGAGTATGAATACCTCTGTCAAAGTGTAGGTCTGTTCGATGGATGCACTAAAGTACTCTAGTGCAGAAAAAAGTGTTCGATGAAGATACTTTTAGCACTAAACTGTTCTCAACTGTATGTATGTTTTGAGTCTGCACTAAGTTACACCTTTTCCAGTAGACCACCATAGATTCTGAGATGGTGTAAGTTAGCGCAGCAAAAAATGAATTAAAGAGACAAAGAAAGGAAATATAGGATACTCATCACGAAATTTTACTAGTTTTTGTGTGGTATAGATAAATTCCACAGATTTCGTTCATTGACCTTTTTGCCCTGAACCTGTTTTGAACTCTAGCAAATTATCTGTATGAAGAATGATTTTTACGGAAAAACCAGGTAAATTTGAAACTTCACCAGAGTGAATGCTTATCATTATAAATTTTTAAACTATAAATGAGTGTTGTTGTTGTTGTTGTTGTAACAGCATAAAATATTAGAAGTTAAGAGTGTTAGCGATGAAAACCCATTAAAAATTAGGGAGTGAAATAATTCAGACAATAAGGTGTCTTTCTCTCTCAAAGAGAGAAACTCATTGAGTTTTGCGCGAGCAGGAATTGGTAAACTTTTGCAAGGCAGTCCTCATAGTTGCATTTGAATGTAAATTCAAATCCTTTGTAATCCTTTTCTGTTTTACTTGTTTTACTCTTCTTCGATAATATGACTCAAATTATTTCTCTGTTTGTTAATAACGCACTCGTAAAAAAATTTGCCCACACGAATTTGCAACATTCCTTCAAAATTAAATGACAAAATGTCCTCTCCTCTCCATTCTTCCCTTCTTGCAAGTTTTTTTGACATTCCTTCAAAATTAAATGACAAAATGTCCTCTCCTCTCCATTCTTACCTTCTTGCAAATTTTTTTTGACATCGTGGGTGCGATTTGAAAACATCTTGATAATTTGTAACAATTTACAACATTTATCTCCATCGCGAACGGACCTATGAACTCTTCAACCAACTATTCACAATAGATGTGCCAAATAACTTGTATATACCATAAATATGTTCGTATATATATATCATAACCAAATATATTTTATTGATTTTATTTAATTAAAATGTCTTTTAACAATTAAATGTTAAGATATTAGTACTTTTCTCTCAAATATTCAGCAATCGACTTGCCATCATTGTAAAAATTTTCTTATTTGACACTTTTCCGCTTGTACAGTAAACTATGCCGTTTTATTATGTAAATTCATGCATAAATTCAAGTACTTTTGTTTTCAAAAATATTTCTACGAATTATATACAATATGTAAAAGCGTTACCTATAATTAAACTTATTTTAAAAATACCTTTAACAAGAACTCAATATTTTGCATGCCAGTCAGGCTACGCCGTTGCTTTATAACTTCGGCGCCGCTATGAAACTAAATATCAGCACAAGTAATTTTATAGAACTGTCGGCGGAAAGAATAACAAAAACAACTTGTTTCCTTCCGTTTTCAAAAAAGAAAAGTTTATTTCGCAAGCATATACATTCATGTACATATATAGCATATCTATTGTTATACTTAAAATATAATATCGATTCATACTTGAAGAACCGATTCTTAAAACTCCCGTGTATAACAAACATCATCTACATTCTCATTGTTTAATGTCTTTATTTGGCATTCACATAGAAATTGTATTATTCGACGCTCAGCTAAAGTTCGATGTGCCTCATTTAAACCATCGAGTAGTATGTGGACTTTCTGTACCATGGTTACTTGGAATGAAGGCAATTCTTTCGATTGCAATTCTTGTTTGTGTACTTCTTTTTGTTTCTGTAAAGATATGAGACAGTCCTGTGTTTGTTGTAAAACTTGTTGAATTCCCGATATAACAGTTGTAAGCTTTTGCTCAGGTTCTTCAGGAATACTTTCTTGAATACTTTGGGATCGACAAGCATGCGAAGTGCCGGATACTGGCGATGATAATAAGTCGTTCATGGATTGCTCAACGTCTGCTTCGTCGATTGGGTTGCTGTTATTTGGCATAATTATCAGCTCGCTTAATGGCGACGCATTTAATTCATTGAACTCGGGCTCGATAATATCTTCATCATCTCTATGTATTTGGTATTCCTCTTTAACATACAAGAATGGACAGTCATCACCCCAACCACCATCGACTGTCGTTGTCGTTGTTGTTGTTGTTGCGACCTTTGCACTCTTTTTTTGTCTTATAGCCTCTACTGGAAGTGGAACACTAAAAGGGGACGAAATTATTAAAGAATTTATGTATGTACATACATATGTGTGTCTTAAGAAAAAAAAATCAAATTTACCCTTTTCTATAATGTTCTTCCAGGAACGATAAGTCTTGAAAATACACCCACGTTACAGGCCGCTCAGGATATAGTTTCTGATTGCGACACTCGCGAGCAAAACGATCACGTAGTTTTTTCCAACGCTTATAACACACTTCCTCTGGAAATGTTTGAAATGACAAGTAGGATTTGCTATATTATTTTCGAAAAATTTAATTAATAATTACCAGATATTCCCATACTTTCGGAAATCGCATGCCATGCATCATTTTTCACCGTCAAATTTTTGGAATCCCTAATTTTAATTCGGTCATAAAGCACTGGATGTTCTTTTACTAACTCAATTAATTGCTCATTTTCCATTAACTCATCGGGATCAACATCATCGTCCTCATGTTCTTCATTAACTAATTCTTCGTCGCGATCTATCCGCCGCTTGCGACCGCGTTTCTTTTTCTTTGGCTCATATTTTATATTAAGGAACGCCTCTCCATTCGCTTGCCTGAGAGTTCATTATGTAAATGTAAATTATTGAATAAAAGAAAATAAGCAAAAACGAGTACCCATGCTTATAATGATCTCTCAAAAAGATCAAATGTTCAAACATGTCCCAGTTTACCGTCTCATCCGGATTTTCTTGCGCTCGTCTGAACTCTTTTCCAAACCGATCCCGTATACTTTTCCAACGCGTAATACAAGCACGTTCTTTATATTATTACAAGTATTAATAAAAAATATATGATATGTTAAATCGAATTTTTAACTTACCTGAGCAGTTCAGCTGAAGCGACAACTTATGCCAAATATCATCCTTTAGAGAAGAATTTCTGGGACCCCGTGCGAGATTTTTGTCATACAAAATAGGATGCGATTTTACTAGTTTAATCAGTTTAATATCGTCAAGTTGCGTGCCCATATTCACAAATTTATAAACGCACAAATAAAATGTCCTTAGTGAAAGTTTGATTTTGTAAATAAATCCATTTATATGCTTCTTCTTCTTCGTGCTACGTCATTCACAATTGCTGGTGCATAATTCGCCTACACTATCAACCCTGTTGTATTTTGTGAAAACAATTTTTTTCGTAACAATTCAAGCTATTAAGTACACTTTATAAAAAACTGTGAAAGAGTGAAGACGTTGTGGGTCGATCAAGTCTGATTAAAAAAACAAAAGCAACAAATATGGCAGCAAAGTCGAATACGGTGAAAGCAACTTCAAATCAGCCGAGTGCAGCGGTCAAAGGTTACCTTTTCCTATATAATGCTGTACAAGTGGTTGGCTGGAGTTACATACTCTACCAATTGGTGAACTACTACCTTCTACAAGGACCAGCATTCCGAGCGCAAGTGACCCTGTGGGATTACACACGTCTGGCAGTAATAATATTTCAAAATGCCGCATTTGTTGAAATTTTAAATGCTGCATTGGGTTTGGTAAAATCAAATCCAGTGATAACTACATTTCAAGTACTGAGTCGAATGATGGTTGTAATTGGAGTTGTCATGGCTACGCCCACTGGTAAATTATCGCCCGGCCTGCCAATCGCACTTTTCGCATGGGCTGTTACTGAGATCATACGATATGGCTACTATGCACTCAACATTTTGAATATGATGCCATATATTGTAGTATTTCTACGTTATACTACATTCATTGCCCTCTACCCAATTGGCGTAACTGGAGAATTGTTGTGCTTTTGGTGGGCACAAAGCTATGCAAAAACAAATACAGTTTGGTCATGGGAAATGCCAAATAATTGGAACGCTACATTTTCATATTTCGCGCTGCTTTGGATTGTGATGTTACTGTATATACCACTCTTTCCTCAAATGTATTTACACATGTTTGCGCAACGTAAAAAGATATTGGGTGGAGATGGCAACAAATCTCAAGGAACGAAAAAAATTAACTAAATTTAATTTGAATATTTTGTAATTTTAAATTCGTGCTTAAGAAGTTCTTTTTTTACCAGGCATAAATATGTACATATAAATAAGTATGTATGAAAACCTGTTTTATTTTAAATATGGTGTCGTCTTTCTGCATATTGTTGAACTATGCGAAACGTGCTGCATAGGTATTAAGTAAACTTTAATAATAAGCGTTTTCGATATTCACAACACCATTAATTTATGCGCACATACTGTTGTTGGAGCAACATTTGCTAGGGCGATTACCGATGTTTGTCTCTTAACCCTTCACCTTTTCGCTTAATGTCTTTGTTTTTTTATATTTGGTTTTTTTTTTTTTTTTTTTGTATTATACAAGCAATTACCTAACATGTGATTGTATATTGCATATTCTTCGCATATTTTGTTAAACATTACGTATACAATTTTATAAACCACGCATTTACATTTGCTGTAATTGGTGTCGACGTGCGGAATAGCAAAATCAAAATATATTGAATAACATAAAATGTTTAGCGAAAAATGTAGCTTAATACGAGTATATATGTATATTAAATACTTAATATCCGATAACCGGGTGACTAGAGAGAAAACGTTGAGTTTTTCCACGGGAATTATAAAATACTAATTTATACCTGCGACTTCATTTTCATTAGTTGCTATCGTTAAATCGACCCATAGCGCACATACATACATACATATATATACAGTATACATACAGATATATATAAGTTTTCAATGTCAACTAAATCGGAAGATAAAGGCATTTCTAATCCCTACTGCATATCCGTTCATCGGCTTATAAGCCAACCTATCACAAAGAACACGGCTACGTGAATGGAGTTTTTTGTAATGAAATAAGCAAATACCTTTCCAATAATACCTTAAAAGTCTAAATCAGTTGAACTTTGCCAAAGTTATTCAAGTTTTTCTTAAACCAATCATGCCAAAAAGGCAAACCGCATCAAAAACCTGATTATGATGATTCCATTTATTTTTTTTTTAATATTTGTATGCTGACATAAGCTTAAATTTTTCAATCATCTGATTTTTTTTTTGAAAAAAATATACCGTTTCTGGAGGTATATACATATGTATGTACATATTTTCAAATCGGTCTAGCTCACGTAAATCTTAACATTTTTGAGAAATATTTTGGGTGGAAATATTAAAATATACTAAATTTTACAATTTCGATGGAAAAACGTTACCCATTACTGTTTTGTATGGAAACTTGCGCACCCTAATGTACATACATATGTATGTTTGTAAGTATGTATAACAAACTTCCAAATGCGTTTCAGTGATCGAGGCTGCTCATAAAAAAAAGAAACGTCTGCTGATTGAAAGCAACAAAAACCATATTAGTAGGTTTCTCGCAGCCGTAAAAAATGCATGACCTGCTCTACATATTGGAACACAGGCCAGATCTATCAAGGTTGTCTTTAGTTGCGTCAAATAATAGTCTTTAGCACTGCAGTAAAAATAATCGCGTCAATATTTCACCTTTTCGCATTAAATTAAACATTTGAAATCTTTTTCCAATACATATTTTATTGTTTGCATCTACATATTACCTATATCTAATTCCTTTTCAATACAATTTACGAAGAAAACGGCATCGTTTTAAGTGCATTAATTCTAACACTGTTTCAATACAAAATCGGCATAGCATTCAACATTTTAAATTTCCAACGCCTTCATAAGACGGGGTCCTTCACATGCATACAATTATAGGTACAATAGAATACGGCTGCTCTGAGACAGTAGTTGTTGTTAAATGATATTAGTGTTGAGACCATTGAATATTTTTTAAATCAATGCCTTCTTGTACCATTTCCCATAGGGGAGACATTTCACGCAAACGTTCTACGTGTTTGATGCATTTGTCAGCGGTGTAATCAACCTCCTCGACGGTTGTGAAACGACCAATACCAAACCTAAAATAAAAATGTTATTTACAAATAATTATATATATGAACAATAACCACGTCTATCCTACTTATAAAAGCATTTTTTTAAATTTTTTTTAAATCAAAAACGGCGATTTTTCAGCAACCACAAACCATAATTCGCCTCAAATACGGCCAAAGCAATCAAATTAGGGAAAGACATACGCGGAATTCAACTCAAACAATTAAAACATGGATCGCAAATAATGATTATTTTTCAAATTTCAAATAAAAGAATCATATTGAAAATTCCTTAATTAAGGAATACACCAACATACATAATCCTTGTTACACAGGTCAACCTTAGCTGCTATGCTTTTTATTTGCATGAGTTATATTGAAAAATTCAATTATAATTGTTTTCTGATTGTCATTCGGGAAAATTTGTGGTCCGATTTTTCGGAAAAAACGACATACGAACCAAATCGTAGCTAGTTCTTTCCCTGCTTAGATCGGCGCAAACTACACCATGGTAGTTCGAACGTAGCATATGCTTTGAATGCGATCGTTGGAGTTCGGACTTAGTGATGCCATTTTCGTGAAATCTTCGAAAATTAAACTACCATGGATTCAGCGATAGAGTAGATTATTACTTATTTACTTACTTAATTGGCGCTATAACCGCTTAAGCGAGTTTGGCCGAACTTTTGCAATTTGGGGTGTGCGTCTTGATGTTGTAACACAAATTGAGGGACCTACTGTTTTTGGATGTTACTTGCCCCGAGCTGGATTCGAACCTGGGACCTACCGAATGAAGCGCGCACACGCTACACACTCGGCTACGGCGGTCGAAATAATAGGTTATTTTTTTTTAGTTATTTTAGTTTTACTTTTTTTTTTTTTTTGCTAAGTTTGAGTTTCTATTTTTTTTGTTTAAAAAAAAACTTATTTTCTAAGCAAAAAAAATAAAAAAAAATACTTATATTCTCAGCAAAAAGTAAAGCACAAGAAATAAAATATTTTCTTTGCAAAAAATATTCAAATAAAAGATATTTTTATTTTTAAGCAAAAAATTAAGCGCAAGCAAAAACTAAATTCTAAGCACAAAATAAAATTCCAAAAATAACATTTTTTTTCAAGCAAAACAAAAAAAAAAATAAAAAAAAATAAAAAGTCAAAAGGTGTCAAAGTTCGAGCAAATCCGACCACTGCATGTTTTTCTTAAACCAAAGAACGTTATGGGGAAAAATAACTCTCAAAAATAGCTTTTATTTTTTAAGCAAAACATAAATTCTAAGCAAAAAATAAAATACTTTTATTTTCCAAGCAAAACATAAAACTCAAACTGTTATTTTTCAAGCAAAAAATAAAAACTTTTTCCCAAGCAAAAACAAAAAAACTAAACAAGCAACTACGAAAAGGGTTAAAAGATGTCAAAGTTCGGGCAAATCCGACCACTTCATGTTTTTCTTAAACAAAAGAGGGTTATGGGGGCACTATTCTGAGGAACGAATACCAACGACAATGTGTGTAGCAAATTTCAGTCAAACATATATGTACATATGTATGTATATACAATAAACTGGGTAAAATTACCGCCTTAGTTTGAAGACTACTTTCAGAGGATTAAGAAACTAAACAATTGTCCTTGGCACGTCCTAAAAACTTTGAAAGTGTGAACCTGACCGATTTTTTTTTGTAACTTTACCGGAAGTTTCAATGGGGTAGGCCGATCCAAACAGGGTTAGATCGCCGAAACAACAGCCCTTGGCCGGGAGAAACCCAGACCATTCACACTTACCTAATCGAACTATGCGCTAGATCCTCATCGGTACCAATCGCACGAAGTACATACGAAGGCTCCAATGACGCTGATGTACATGCTGAACCGCTGGACAAAGCAACATCTTTTAAAGCCATCAATAGTGATTCGCCCTCAACATAGGCAAAAGATAAATTCAAGCAACCGCTATAAGTCTGTTCAACATCACCATTACGAATGACGTGCGACAAAGCGGTGGTGATGCGATCATATAAACGTTTTGAAAGGAAATCAATCCATTTCTTATCGTAATCCATTTCTTTTAAAGCTAGATCGCAAGCAATACCAAATCCAACCACAAGTGGTGCGGGTACAGTGCCACTACGTAAACCACGTTCTTGCCCACCGCCACTCTGAATCGGTTCAAGACGGACACGTGGTCTGCGACGTACATAAAGTGCACCAATACCTTTCGGACCATACAGCTTATGCCCAGATATCGACATTAAATCAATATTCATTGTGTTTACATCGATTGGAATTTTGCCTACAGCCTGGGCAGCATCCGTGTGAAAAAATACCTTTCGTGAACGACAAAGTGCACCAATATCAGATATGGGCTGTTTCACACCTGAAAAGAGTGTTAGATATATAAAACAAAAATCATAAAAACGCTAATAGTTATCATAAATTTGAATCATACCAATTTCATTATTCACTGACATGATGGACACTAAGGATGTTTCCGGTGTTATGGTTTCTTCTAATTGCTTCATATCAATGATGCCGTTTGATTTAACAGGTAAATAAGTAACGTTAAAACCCTCATTTTCCAAAGCACGACAAGAGTCCAGCACGCACTTGTGTTCCGTTTGTGTAGTGATTACATGTTTTTTCTTACTTCCGTAGAATCTTTGAAATAAATTCAAATAAAAATAAGTTTGCTTAAAAATAGTTTGCAAAAGTAAAGTTACTAACCTAGCTACCCCCTTAACGGCAATATTATTGCACTCTGTGGCGCCCGAAGTGAAAATAATCTCCTTTGGTTCGGCACCAATTAATCTAGCCACCTGTTCGCGAGCGATATCTACGGCTTTCTCAGATTCCCAACCGTATGCATGGGTACGCGAGTGTGGATTTCCATAGTAGTTCGTCATATAAGGCAACATACCATCCAGTACACGAGGATCCTACAAATTTGTTTGCGTACATGGATATAAGTCAACAAAAACCAAAATAGAATGTCTTTACCAGTGGCGTAGTCGCCTGAGCGTCAAGATACAGTGGTCTGCCATCAACCTGCTCTGCTTTTATGTTGAAACGCACCTGTTTCTTTCGGAAATCTGCATGTAAGAAATTTTTTTATATTTTATTGTACAATATTCCAAAAACGATATACATAAATCTCGTCTTAAGTGGATTGTTATCCGAATTTAGAAAATATTAATGCTTTCTCTGAGTCCGGTCTTGTTTTCCGGCTAGCTGTAAAAGTAAGCACCATTGAGCACCGCATCATACAGCATGCATTGGCAAAACTTTTCGTACAATTTCCTTGAATGTTTTTATACTTATACCGTTATTTCGAGAAGTTACCTTGTCTCATCTAACTGTATACAAATTGTTAAAACGCAACTTAAATCCACAAAAAATAAACACCCTGACACAAAAAAATTTCGTTTTCGGAATAAGATTCAGCTTCTCTTTAGAATGAAAATAGTTATTATTGATACTTTTTTTTGAAATGTAATATATTATATTTACCTTCTGATACGGAAGCCGGCTGTGCTTCGGTAGAGTTAAACCTGTTGTACAAGTGTGCACCAGATGACAGAGGCACCAGTATTGTACCACAGTGATTGGCCACGAAAATATTTGGTGCCAGAACGTTTTTCGGAACTCTTCCAAATATTTGCAGCATTTTGATCAATGTTAGTATTGTAAGCGCTTTTAATAAGCAAGATTTTTAAATATATTGGAGAATTAAATTTAGCAATATTCTCACTCACCAAACTAGAAATCTGTTATCAAATAAGCAAAATTTGACAATCAGCTGGCGGCGAAGAAAATACGCCGTTTTGGTAACCAAAAAACTATGACGTCTAGGTGGCGCCCTTGATTTTTGGGGCAAATTTGTTTATAATTATTTAATTTGCGAACTATCATGAACTAATACGTAAAAAAAAACAAATTAATATTAAAATTTGGTATTATTATTTATTTAAAACTTTTAGGATAAGGTGAAGTGCAATAATAGAAACATTTCTTCGATCATAACTACAATAATCCTCAAGTATTTTAATTCTTTAAATTTAATTGCCGCTGTTTTACGTTTAATCAACACTTATTCTCTCCCATCTTTAGATTGTCTGCGATCTCATTACTTGTCACATCCATTTCTCCAGGAGGTACAAAATATGGCATCAATTTTGCGTACAGGAAAGTTTTTACGCCATTTCGCTGGTATTACGAGAAGTTTTTTCGTGGACTCAGTGCGGCAAAGTGAAAATGGAAATAGTCTGCTTCAAAACGCATCCAGTGCTGGCGTACAATTTCAGCAGTAAGTATTTTTCGAAGCCCGGCCGGTGCACCTCCCTAGTCATCACATTACGCAATTCACAGTCCGAATTAATTTAATTACACTTAAAATGTCTAATAGTGCTTGAAAATGAGTTGTTAACTTGAATAACAACACTGTTTAGTTTTATATACAAATTTATTTCCATTGAATATGAACCGCACGACGATTACCATATCCATGTTGACATAACCTACAATAACGTGATCCATGTTTTTTAATTTTGCAGTGGCTTTGCTAGTCAAGCAACAAAATCTGATATCAACTTGGATAAACAGTTGCGCCGACTGGACCAGGATGTGCGACGTGTTGGACGGATTTCGCGACGCGATATTGAAGAAGTGCTAGAAGAGATACGTACCCAACGTTCAGCGACCAGTTCACAGTCGCTGCTCGTTATACGTTGCTGTGGTAATCTAGTGCCGGAAGAAATGCCAGAAGTGCGTACTGCGTTGGTACAAGAGATTTGGAAGACTCTTAATACTTTGAATGTGCCTATGGATATATCTCATTACAATGCATTACTGCGTGTTTACTTGGAAAACGAGCACCCGTTCTCACCCACAGATTTTCTAGCCGAACTTGAATCGAAGAATATTGAGCCAAATCGTGTGACATATCAACGGTTAGTTGCACGCTATTGCCAACAAGGAGATATTGACGGTGCTACGCGCATTTTAGAATTTATGCGTTCAAAGAATCTGCCTGTAAACGAGAATGTTTTTAATTCGCTTATACTTGGACACTCTCAGGTTAGCAAATTAAAAAAAAAATATGATTATTTACAATATTTTAAAAACTCCGTTTCATTCCGAGAGTACCATATTAATTTAGTAAGAGCTATTAATTTAATTTAAATCAACGTTTTTGCTTCTTATTATTTTTCAATTATTAGGCCAATGACTTGGAATCAGCCAAAGGTATTTTGTCTGTCATGAAACAAGCTAATTTAGAACCCAGCGCTGATACCTACACAATGCTTCTATGTTGCTATGCTCGCCATGGTGATATTGATGCTATAATTAATACTTTGGCTGAATGTGAAAAGGCGGAAATATATTTGGTTGATAAAGATATGTTAGACATCGTTTATGCACTGAGTATTAATGGACATGCAGATAAAGTGGATGCAGTGCTAGCAAAATTGCGCATATCCACCGGTTTCAATCAAGATGCTGTGATTGTCATTCTGCGCTTGGTCAACAAAGGATACGATGATATAGGTTTAAAAATTTTGCGATTAATGCCACGCTCTACACGCCCTGATGGCCAATTGGTAGATACTGGCAACTTCTTCATCAAGCAACTAGTAAAAATTAATCGTCCCGTGGACAAGATCTTAAGCATTTGCAAAACTCTGCAGGATGAAGGTAAGTTAAAATTACTTTTAAATGACTTATTTAGAATATTGGTTTAATTTCAATTAAATTCAATTCAAGGTCTCAACCCAAAAGCTCTCTTGATTGCCACAGAAGCTGGCCTTACCAATGGTACGATTTCGAATGCACTACCGCTGTTGCGTGAACTAAAGAATGCCGGTTTGCCTATCCGTCAGCACTACTTCTGGCCGTTGATTTGCTCTGCTGAATCGAACCAAATAATCAGCATAATACGTTACATGCAAGATGAATTCGCTTTGCACCCAAATTCCGAAACTTTGCGTGACTACGTTATTCCTAATTTAAAAGAAAAGAATTGGGTTAAAATCGTAACAATCTTACGAGATGCTGGTGTATCAAGCGCTAATGCAACTGCTTCTGCTGCTTATACTGCATTGACAGCAAATCAATTGGAGTCTGCCGCCAACACTATGGATTCACATAGGGCATTCTATTCAACGCAGTTATTTAGACATCCCTTGGTTAGGGCACTAGCAGAAACTCAAGATTACGACTCATTTATTCGCGTTCTCAGACATCTATATGAAAGCGTACAAAGTCGAACAGCTGGTACTCAGCGTGCGGAACAAGAGGAGAATTCTGAAGTTGAAACAAATGGCGAAACGACAGAACCCGATTCGCCTAATCAAGGCTTTGATGTTGTTGGCGCTGTGCTGAATGATATCTGCATATATTTCCGTAGCAACCGAGTTGAGGTGTTGAGTAAGATCCTACCACCGCTAGTGAAGGAAGGGTTACCAATTAGCAATACAAATGCTGTGCGTATTTCGGAACGTCTAAGCTCTGAATTGACAACTGAAATCTCTGAGAGCTTGGCAAAACTAACTTCTGGTAAGTTAGAACTGGCACCGCAGAAAAATGCAGAAAATCAAAAGCGTGGCTTGGACTCTTTGACGGTGGAAGGTAAACTGTAGTTGATTTCAGTGTTTCAATTTTTTACTTTACCTTTTTTATTTTAACTCGGTTTTAGAAATTGAACGTTTCATTGCTAACGTTGAAACGAAGGGCGACAATGCTAATAATTTGAAACGACATCTATTGAATGCTTGCTTCCGTACAGGAAATTTGCCGAAAACATTGCAGGTTATCGAAAAGCTACAATCTGAAAAGTTCAATATTCCAAGCGGAGTATGGGCGCAATTGATAGATTTGTACACAACGGAAAATAAGATAGCAGAAGCTTTGGCGCAATATGAGAAAATTAAAGCGAGCGATTCGGAATTTCTGTTGGACAACCCAAAAACAGTGCACATTGCTAAAGCGCTCATTGACCAAGAACGATTCGATGAGGCGCTTCAATTCTTGGATCGCAATAAGAAATCGGAATTAATTAACGAGAACGAGGGTTCGTTTAACTATACATCGACAGTATGGCGTTTGTTGAATACACAAGCCGAAGCTGGTAGCGCTGATAAATTGCAGAAACTTTTTGATACATTGGTGGGCGGAAATTATATCTATCCAACTAATGTACTTTTGGGACCTTTAATAAAGGTAAGTTTAAAATAAAAATTGGGTTTACATTTCTATTATAATAGTCGGATGTATCCGGCGTATTTTGTTCTGCCTCAAAAAGTGCAACATATTCAATTTTCTTCAACTTAAAAACATTAGGGTGCCTCAACAAGGGTGCCTCAACAAAAAAATTACCAGATTTATAAAATTTAAGAAGTTTTAAGACTTTTGCAAAATATTCCGAAAAATATTAAGATTTACGTTATCGATTTTTAATTTTTTTTTTAAATGGATATTTTTAAAAATGTTTTTTTTTTTATATATTTCAACTAATAACCACTTGATTTGGTAAAACAGTGAAAGCTGAAACAATATTTTCGAAAGCTATTTTTATTTATAAAAAAAAATCCCAAAAACAGAGGTAATTTCAAATCGGTCCAGGCTCACTTATGTAAATCGTAATATTATTGTAACATCTTTTGGTTGATGTTTTAAAATATGAAGGGTCGCCTAAAATACTGTTGTAACCGGCAATTTTTATACCTGTTTTTTTTTGACATATTCCAGTTTCAAATACTCTCTTAAACGGGGATTTGCCAAAAAAAGAGGAAGGAAAAAATTGTCGCTTACAACGTTATTTGAAGCGACCCTTCTTTTATTAAATTTTATAATTTGGATGAAAAAACATTACTGATTTTTTTTGTATGAGAAGCGAAGCACAATAATGTAAAAATTATTTTAAAAAAAAATTGCAAATGCAAAAAATAAATATTAAAATCGGTCCAGTTTTTGCTGCCAAATTGTCCGTATAATCAATTGTATATAATAGGTATCGATTATATAATGTAATTTTGTGTTTTTTTTTTTGGTGCTTTAAGGTACATCTTACAAACGACAATATACCTAAAGCTATGGAGGCATTTGAACAGATCTGCGAAAAGTACAAAAATACACCGTGGAAAAATGAATTGGCCTGTCGTCTCATACAAAAGGAGGATGCCGCTAGTCTACAGAAGCTAACTGATTTGAGCACAAATATTCATGGTGAAGTAAACAGTCTATATGATTTGGTATTTTCATTTGTCGAGTGTGGTCGCATACGTCAAGCTAGAAAGATTTTGGAAACACCTGGTCTGCGTACACGTCCGCAACGTATTAACAGTGCATGCGAACGCTATCAAAATGAGGGTATGGTAGAGCCACTAGAAGGCTTAATTGAAGCCACAAAGGATCTTAATCATATCGATCGCAATAAAATCTACTATAACTTGTTGCTCAGCTATTGCAAATCCGAAGATGCGGACAAGGCTTTGGGTCTTTGGACTAAGATGCAGGAGGAGAATATTGCACCCACTGATGATTTCCTAATTAAATTGGCGGAACTATTGAAACAGAAAGGCATAAAAGTTCCGTTTGCTGTACCGAAACAAGAAATAGTGCCCAATGTGACTGTGGGGAAAAAAACTAAAAGTTTTGACTCTAGTAATGCCACAAAGAAAACAGCTTCCAAACCACCAACCAATTTATCGCTTTTACGCAAAGCTATCAATGCTGGTGATATTGATGCTGCATTGAATCTTAAAAGTCAATTACAGCCGAATGAAACTGTGAATTTAACGGATCTTTCACATCTGATCGAACATGCGGTGCGCGCTGGACGTTTAACGGATGCTACGAAAATTGTAAATGATATATTGGCGGAAAATCGGACGCCAATACCGAAAATCTTCAAATTTTATTTAAATAAAATAGCTGCTGCCGGCGATATAGAAACGCTGCATCGTATTGGAGAACAATTGTCAGATGAGACAAAGAGAATTGTTTCCTTTGATAATCGTTTTTGTAATGCAAATATTGTAGCTGGCAAAACCGATCAGTATTTGCAGTCTCTTTACGAAAGAATTGCTGCAGCAAAGACGACAGAAGAAGCTGCTAAACTGGCTGCTGAGTTTCCACGTGGCGGTGCTCTAGGAATTTTACAACAAAACGCTAGCGCATTGCCGTTATGTAAGTATTTTACAATCGCTATGGTCTTCATATGTTTAGCATCAAAATTCACTTAAGTTTATTAATTTATTATTACTACTTTTTTTATAAAAGCATTATTATATAACAGAAACTAAGGCATAAGACATTCTAAAACTTCCTCCATGGATTTAAAAATTTGCTTTATTTTGACTTTGAACTTTGATAACTTTCGTCGTTTTTGTTTCCCCCAAAGTAAACCGTTATGCTTACCTCAATAATCTCTATCGATGTATGTATATAATTTTTTTTATTCTGAGAATTGTACGTACTCTGCAATTGTTCCGAAACTAAAACTTCGTACAAAATTATCAAAAAAATCAACAGATTCCAAAAAATTATCATCAAATTTTCAAACTTTGTACTGAGAATTTTTAAAGACTTTTCGAGTATTTAATTTTGCTATAAAAAAGTGCAAGTTTTAAGTTATTGAAAATTCGTGTTGATTTTTTATAATTTTTTTTTAAATAATATATATAAATGTCAAAAAATCCTTCTAAAATTGAATAGACTGCAGAAAACTACATACCCAAAAAATATAAAAATTTTGATTTTTTGTAAATTTTGCACGAAGTTTTAAGCTTTGTTTTATATGGTTTATATTAAATAATTATAAAAAAAAAACGTAAGTGAATTTTGGTGCTAAAAAATTGTATTCCCTAATATCCAGCGTGATTTGTTACGTTCTCAAAAAGAAAAACGTATTAAATTTTATCTTTGTATTTGTGTACAGAAACGATTTATTAAAAAAAAAAAACTTGGGATCAACTTTAAAAAAAATTACATACTATGTACTGTTGCGGTTTTTCCACCGGAATTATAAAATTTATTATTTTTTAAGATTTACGTGCGCTGGTTTGGTTTGAATTTTTTTTTTAATATAAGCTTAAAATTTCTGTTAAAAAATTAGTTCAACGGGAACACTGTAATAAGATTTGGATCGTGAATGAAATAAAAAGGGTTAGAAAATACTTTTTCAATGATATGCTATATGTCCAGATCGTCAAGTTTTAGCTGAGTCATTCAATTTTTTCTTAAATCAACTCAAGAAAGATCAAAGGCAGTATTTAAAATTTCATTATTATGATTCCGTTGAAATTGTTTTTTTATTTTCATGCAGAACTTAAACCTTAAATGTTTTATGATCGGATGTCATTTTTTTTAAGCATTAAAAACGAAAATATTTATAAAAACCCCTAATAATTTCAAATCAGTGCATACCTACATAAATCTTAATATTATTGCGAAATACATATGTATGTATGTTGGTTAATGTCGTAAAATATAATTATTTTTATAATTCCGATCGAGAAAACAGTACAATTTTGTTCCTAAAAAAATAACCATGTCACCCTATTGTTTTTCGCAAATGTTTCATTTAAAAAACAAAAATCATTGAAATCGCTTCAGTACTTTCCATATCTCAAATTTTATGTGATAAGTATAGATTGTTTTCCTTTTTTTATTTCAGTTGAAAAGATTGCGGAAAAATATGCAGAACATAAGCAATTGGGTCCAGTGAATGTACTTTGGATTCATTTACTTGCACAAGGCGATGAGGCTGCATCGAAATCAATCTGGGATAAATACCTTTCGAATGCACCACGTCTGATGTTCCAACGGGTGTTGCAGACAGCGCGCGAGCAAAAAAACGAGAAATTAGCGCAAACGGTTATAAGTCAAGTGCGTGAATCAAAGATCTCAGAAGGAGCTATTGGCAATGCCTATTCCTGTCTGATCGACATACACACAACAAACAATAATGTAGATAAAGCGTTGGAAACGCTGAAGACAGCAATTAAAGATATATGTTTAGAGAATATAAATCGTACTGCCCTACTGAGACTTAAAACTGCTTTGCAAGAACAGAATAAAGAATTTCCATATGAAATCCCAGAAAAGAGGAATTCAAAGGACAGCAGCAGTAGCTCTCAATCCTCTGACGATGATGTAACGCCGAAGCGACCTGAGACAAGACCAATTACACGGCCAACTAAGAAAATAGATGAATAATAAATACGTTTGTAGTCCTTAATGATACCAAATAATTGTTGCTCCTTATTTTAAATAAATAAATAAATGCTAAGTATTTGAAGTTTTATGTATTTTTTCTTAACCAAGAAAGTAAAAATAAGTGATTTCCGCTGCTAATGTCTAAAATTTTTATTTCCCAAGGGAACACGCGGATATGCAAATGTTTCGTTACTTTTGTTTTGGTGTTCCGAGTTGTATGGCTGAAGCCGGACGGCTTTCAACACGCCATGTTATTGCTTTTGCTTTTGTAATTTTTGTCCAGGCAGCGAGAGCCGTTTGAACCGTTGATGTGTGTCTTTTAACAATTTAGCTTAGCTGTTTGATCGATGATATGATAAGATGTCTTATCGGCGTGGGATTTCTGACATGGTTAACCAGATCTCTCTATCTCTCTATTTACAAATTTATACGACAATGAGCGAGGTGGCCGGTATGCCAAATATCCCGTTAAGGGGTCGTTCGTAAACGCAGTATTATGGTTGTACTGCGCATTTGTTGGGCTTCCAAGAATGATAAAATACTAAATAGCGTCGAGTTCGATTACATATTTCAAGTAAAATTAAACAAAGAATATGGAGAAAACCCGAACATTTCAGTGAGAAGTGCGCTTTAATTTTGCTTAAATATAAAAATATGAGAAATAGAAAGATATTTAATAAATAAACGAAGAAAATACCAAAAAAGTGGCCTTTTGCCGCTCATTTGTTATGAAAGGTTTGCTAACTTTTATTTGCAAATTCTCAAAATCAGCCAGAACAAAGACAGCGGTATTGCCGCCGGAGCCACTTTTAGAAATTAGAATCTGATTAAATCCAATTAGTATCTGGTGTGGTGAAATTTGACGATAATTTTTGCCATAGGAATCGTAACGCTTTGCAACGTCTTTGTAATCTACTCCCACCGTTCCTCTAACAGAAAATCTCGTCCAATTTCACCATACAAGAACTAATTTCAGTTTTGTGGTGAAATTGGACGATAATTCTTGCCACAGGAAACGTAACGCCATGCAACTTTTATGTAATCTACGTTCTGTGCCTAAGTTTCTAGCGAGGAATATAGTAATCGATATTATAGATAGATTCGAAAAATGAAAGTTATCGAGCATTCGATTGTTGTATAAAATCTCTGCTGACCAAAAATTTATGTCGGCTAGCGGCGTGTGTTTTTATAGAGTTTTATTTATTATTCACATTGTTAAAAATGTCAGACAGTGACTCCGATAGCGGCTCAGATAGTGGCACAAGCTCAACGTCCACTTCTTCCAGTTCAAATGAATCAGTACAAAGTAATGCTGAAAAAAATCTTCGGAAAAATTCTGTTGAGAAAGATGTCGAAAATGGTAAAAGTGCGCTTTCAGCAGACGAGTGTAAGGAAAGCGACAGTTCTGGGCAAGCCAAAGGTAATACCTCATCTGAGATTGATGTACCAGATGATGTAGCAGAAAGCAACAACAAAGATGAAGAACGACGCGTAATCGTGAACACTATTGCCCCGGATTCAGAAGGTCCTGAAAGAATTCTTGCATCGCATGAGCTGAGTACTACAAAAGAAGGTGATTTAAATGGAAAAGCGCAAGAACTCGAAAACGGAGAACTAAAAACGGTCGTTCCGGAAAAAGAAGTAAACATAACGGACAAAAAAATAGAGGAAGGTGTCGTAGAAAAAGTTGATGCGGATGTTTCGAAGGAATCAATAGGTGGCGATAAATCTGCCGTCCGTTCCAAAGATAATACCAACGGTAGCTCCGATAAGGTTTGAACATTCTGAAATATGTAAAGACCTGTAATATAACAATGCGATTTGTTTTTAGCATGATGATAGCGATCCTGCCAGTTCGTCGTTGTCTTCAAATAAATATGAAACTCCAAATGTCGATGAACAACGTGAGCAAACTAGTGAAACACATAAGAAAATCGCCAGTAGTGCAAGTATTGTACGGCGCCGTTCACCATCCCCTGATCGAACCAAACTCAAACGAAGGGGTCGATCCCGGACTCGCGCCTCTTCAAGGCAGCGTTCGCGCACTCGATCGCCTTCTTTTAAACGTACTCGTCGCTCGGAATCTGTAGCTAGACGACAAGAAGAACGTAAGCGTCGTCATGCTGAGCGTGATCGGCGTGATGATGAAGAACGCGACAAAAGGCGTGAAAAAGACAAATCGAGAAGTGCAGAGAATTCACCAAAATCACGAAATAAAGCATCCTCTAAACCACTAAGATCACCGGAAAGAACTGGTGCTGAAAACGACAATGCTACCGTCACTGACCCGAAGGCAAAGATTACAGAGCGGCAGCGCCGAACTGTGGACTTGCTGACATCACGCACCGGTGGTGCTTACATACCGCCAGCAAAATTGCGTATGATGCAAGCTGAAATTACAGACAAAGCATCAGCCGCATATCAGCGCATTGCATGGGAAGCATTGAAAAAATCCATACATGGCTATATTAACAAGGTAAATGTTGACAATATTGCCATTATAACGCGTGAATTACTTAAGGAAAATATTGTACGTGGTCGTGGCTTACTTTGTCGCTCCATTATACAAGCACAAGCGGCATCGCCCACTTTCACTCACGTCTATGCCGCACTGGTGTCCATTATCAATTCCAAATTTCCGAATATTGGCGAGCTTCTACTTAAACGCCTGGTAATACAATTTAAACGCGCTTTCCGTCGTAATGATAAGGCGGTTTGTTTATCAGCTTCACGTTTCGTTGCCCATTTGGTGAATCAGCGTGTTGCACATGAAATTCTTGCGTTAGAAATACTAACGTTATTAGTGGAGACACCAACAGATGATTCTGTGGAGGTGGCAATTGCTTTTCTCAAGGAATGTGGCATGAAATTGACCGAGGTGACTTCGAAAGGTATCGGTGCCATTTTTGAAATGCTAAAGAATATATTGCATGAAGGCAAATTGGATAAACGTGTTCAATACATGATTGAGGTAGTATTTCAAGTGCGAAAGGACGGTTTCAAAGATCATCAGTCCGTAATTGAATCGCTAGAGTTGGTGGAAGAAGATGATCAGTTCACACATCTATTGATGTTGGATGAAGCCACAAATCCAGAGGATGTGCTAAGTAAGTTGTAAAATGTCTTAGTCGAGGATATATTTATTTTATGTAATCGTTTTTTTTTTTTGTTTTTGTTTTTTTGCAGATGCTTTCAAATTTGATGACGAATATGAAATTAACGAAGACAAATACAAAGGGCTTAGTAAAGAAATATTGGGTAGTGACGCCAGTGATGGTAGTGACAGTAATTCCGGTTCTGGTAGTGACTCTGATAGTGAGTCGGGTGATTCATCTGATGCTGAACAGGATGGTAAGGATGGCGCTCAGACTACAGCCGGTGATATCATCGACAACACCGAAACCAATCTAATTGCTTTAAGGCGTACCATTTACCTCACGATTAATTCAAGTCTTGACTATGAAGAATGCGCTCATAAATTGATGAAGATGCAGCTGAAGCCAGGCCAAGAGATTGAACTATGTCATATGTTCCTCGATTGTTGTGCAGAGCAACGTACCTATGAAAAATTCTACGGTTTACTGGCACAACGTTTTTGTTCAATCAATAAAATTTACATAGAACCATTTGAGGAGATTTTTAAGGATACCTATCAGACAACACATCGTTTAGATACAAATCGTTTACGTAATGTAAGCAAATTTTTTGCGCATTTACTATTCACCGATGCCATTGGTTGGGATGTGCTCGAATGTATAAAGCTAAATGAAGACGACACTACCTCATCGAGTCGAATTTTTATAAAAATACTCTTTCAAGAGTTAGCCGAGTACATGGGTCTGGGAAAACTGAATAATAAACTTAAAGACGAAGTTTTGACCGAAAGTTTAGCCGGTCTTTTTCCTAAAGACAATCCAAGGAATACGCGCTTCGCAATTAACTTTTTCACCTCGATTGGCTTGGGTGGCCTAACTGATGACTTGAGACAGTTCTTGAAAAACGCACCGAAATCCGTGCCTGCAATTAACGTAGAAATTTTAACAACAAAACCAGTTAAGAGCAGCTCATCATCAGTGGAATCAACCCCGTCAGCGTCATCAAGCTCATCAGAAAGTAGTTCATCTAGCGATACAACAGATTCAAGCGATTCTGATAATAAAAGCAGGAAAAGGAAACGCAAAGGAAAAAATAAAATGAAAAAAGGCAATGGTAGAAAAGAGACCGATAAGAAGAAAAATACGCGAAAGGCTAAGAAGAGCAAAAATAAGAGAAAGAAACGAGATGTAGAAAGTAGCAGCACTTCTGAAGATTCATCTGACTCGGAGAGCAGTGAAAGTAGCAGTGACAGCAGTAGTGACAGTGACGATAAAAATCATAAACGGAATCGCAAATCGAGGGTGAAAAAGACGAAAGATACATCCGCTCCGAAATACAACAAACAACCCAGCCCACCGAAAGTGGATAAACGGGAAAAGTTGCAACGAAGTCAGCGTCGGGACGATGATGAGAAGAACATTGACAATCGACGTGTTGACAAGCATTCGAGTCGAAATGGCCGAAGAGAGCAGCAGCAGCAACAACAACAACCGCCAGAAAGGAAGTATGAGGAAAGAGAGCAAATGCGTGAAAGAAATGAACGGAACAAAGCGCGTGATCGTCATTCAGATGACGAACGTCGCAAGGATCGTGAACGTAGGCGCCAGCGCAGTCGTAGTCGTAGTCGTAGTCGCAGTCGCAGCCGAGATCGCAATCGCAAAGAACGTAATCATTATGAGAAAAGTAATGTGCGATCCTCACGCAGGGCGTCCAAGGAACGTAGATAGGTATTAAAGCTAGAGGGCTAGCCTGAAATTAAGTTTCTCTTTCTAAATATTGTGAAATTTGTATGTAAAAAAATATATATGTATATCGTACTAAGTTTATGATATTACTGAAGGTTTTATTTCAAGTTTTTCGTAGAGATAATTTGATAATTTTCGGACTAGTTATTTTGGGACCATTTCAGGACTATTTCGGTTTATTTTTCAATACCAGGGACCAGCTCGGGAATAGTTTGGGATGGCTTTGGGTATAGTTTAGGATTGCTTTGCAGCCAATTCGGGACCAGTGCGAGACTAGTTCGGGACTGATTTTGGAATAGGAGGAGACTAGATCTAGTCTATATTTCCATTTTTTTAGCTAATTGAAATTTGCACTTTCTAATTAAAAAGTTTGAAAATTTGTTTAGATTTGCAATTTTTTCTACAAAGTTTGAAATGTGAATTTATATGGTGTTTGCTATATAATGTGTTAGACTTTAATAAAAACAAAAAAAAAAACAAACATAAAATAAACAAAGAGCCAAAACTCGTCAAAATGTCGTGTGCCAATTTTTTTTTACATAACTGTATAAGTCCATCTGCAGTGTTGCCAGTTTCACACCCAAAAATGGGTACATATATAATTCTTCTCACATTCCGATCTACATCTCTTTATGGAATCGGCAAAGAAGTTATACCTTTGAGTCGGGCCCATAGGTTCACGTGTTTTTTTTTTTACTCATTTTATGAACAAAGCTTATTTTAGTAGGCACGTAAATAATTTATCTGCAATTATTCGTAATTCATACATGGCCAACAAATTTTTAGGCAGATTATAACACAAATTCAATTTTTTTTACTATTCATAACGTTCCGCATTTCATCAACGGAAATCAGTTTACTAGCACGTTTCAGATCACTATGCGCCGCTCCCCAAAGCATTTCGAATCTATCCGCCTGTAATAAACGTTTAAATATTTGTCGCAACTCTTCCTTGGTGCGTAATTTTGTAAAATCGCTTGGTACAAGGCCAAAATGCATAGGTATATCCGGTGAAATGACATCCTTCACTGTCGTAGGCTCCTCTGCAGTCTCCGGATCAAAGGGCTTTAATGGTTTTGCCTCAACGGGCGGTTTTGTACGATCTTGACAAAGTACCCGGTATGTTGTTTCTTTGTTGTAAATATTTGGTGGCATTTTTGATATATTACCAGTTTTTGGAATTGGGTACTGAATGTGTAATAATTTCCATAGCTCTTCGTATTTGACACTCTCCAAAGGTAGACCCTCGTTCTCAATAAATTTGAAATGCCGCAGTGCAATTGTTATCTTGTCGGGGTTAAAGTGCACTCCTTCTCGACGCAATGTTTCATATATTTGATTTAAAGTTAAAACTCCAGTCTTTTTAATGTCACGGCTCTCCAATGCCAATTTTAAATCCTGCATGTGAAAGTTATGACGCTCGAACAGATTTTGACGTACCTTATTTAAATGGCCTATAGCAGTGATTAGTGGACTTGTTCGTTCGCATTGATCTTGTAGCTCTATCAGCGCTTTTACATTGCATTCGTCTATTCCGGAAGCTGCACCAAAATACATATCCGGTGTTATATAGCGGTTTTCTCTGTAAAAAAAAAGAAGTAGTCTATCAAGAGTTCGGCCTTCAAAATATCCGTTTCGCTATGACTTAAGAATTTTTGAATCAAAACCGGGTTTTCAAGCACTCGGGCATAGTTGCTCATCGATCTTATGGCCTGGGAAAGACGAATGGATAAGTCATAGGGGAAAAGGATAGGGAAAAATGTAACACTGAATCTTCATTTCTCTTAGACAAATCGTCCAGACTTCCTATTGAATCTGAGAAGCTTGTCGAGGGATAGAGAATGAAAATTTTCTATTCTCAATATATCTGACCAAAATATGTTCCATCTCAGCCTAGGAAAAGCAGTACCAATACAGAATAAATGCTCTATGCTACCCTCATCTTAGAGGGAAGATTTATAAGTGCACATCGGGTCATCGATGATGCCTATGGTTATCACGTGTTACCTTCCATGGGTTGTGTCTTGTAATCAACCCAACCAGAGCCCATAACTCCTTTTTCTGTCTAAGAAAGAATTTCGCCACCTTCTTTACGAAGCACTTGGTTGTTTTTCAGGTGTCGGACGTGCACCAACAGTTCTCTTGCGCCTTATTCATGACATCCCTGATGTAGCCAAACGTCTTTGCTATGCATGCTGCTATGGCTGGGGTCCAATGGAGTCTCCAAAGACTCGCAGTTAGCCAATTCGTCAGCCAGTTCCTTACCTTGATAACCGCAGTTTCCCACCCAGATGAGTTCAAGCTTATACCCATTTGGAACATAGTTTAACCTGAACTTAGTTTCTTAGACAATTTTTGAAGAGCAATGGCTTTAGTGGCTGCCACTGCAGACTCTGATTTGGTATCCAATTTACCTTTTATCAATTATTCAGTCCGCTACCTGACTGCTACCTTGTAAGAAAATCAAACGGTGTTCTTTATACCAAAATAGACTCCAGGTATAAGTTTGTCCTTTGTGGTATAGCTTTGACAACTTTCCCACAACTTTTTGTGTTCGAAGTTATCATCGTCGACACATATATTTCATTGCCTCCTCTTGGGTCGTTAAATGCAGGGGTAGCAAGTACCACAAAGCATTTACAGACGCGTCTGATGTCGAGCTCTTGGCCCCTTCGTGCCGCTAATGCAGAAAATGCATAAGCTTGGATGTGAACGAAGTCTTGCATTTCCGATGAAGTCCACAAGCAAACACAACAGAGAGTGGATCCACCTTATAACGGTTTCATCTACACTATGCAAAGAAATTCTGCTCAGATGGTCATTATCGTTACAATCAAACACGCTCTTTCGACGGTGTTAGAACAGAGAGAGCGATGTTAGAGGAGTTGGTTAAAGAGGGCATGTGAATAGGTAATTGGGGTCGGAATCTGCACATCTCGAATATATATTCGGGACGTCTGGCTTGATTCTGGTTAGGTAAGAGTTCAGTGTACTACAGGACTCATCAGGTAGCTGGAGCTTCTTCTATAAAGTCGACGACGGCATTCGCTGGGCGAGAGCTAAAGAAGATGGTAACTGTCCATCAATGAATTCCATGTTGTGTAGCTTTGGATCTCGACTGCCAGTTCGAGGAGATGCCTTCTGACATGCCTGGGAGAGGCTTATGGAGCAGCTTAGTTTAAAACCGGTCGGCTAATCGCTTTGTATGTTGCCTGCAACTTGCATTTATCCTTACCTCAAGAGCGTTGACGAGCGGTTTGAGGACTGCATTGCGGCTCTATACTTTATTGACGTTTGCAGTTGTGAGTGGTGAGCTCGACGGTTATGCTAACATGCAAAACTGCTTTTCGCACGAATGTGATCGTCGAGAAGCCAATGCATCCTCAGAGAGTGCAAAAAATCCATTAACGATTCAGGCCCTTTAGGCGAATATCGAACTTGCCATATGCGAGATAGAGCCATAAACCATTACCAAGATATTGGAAAACAGAATGGGATTGTTTGCATTTTTCAGTATTCCAATAATATACCGAAACAATTTAATTAGTTAATTTTTTAAATCAAAAGTACTTACATAGATGGACCACCCGTTGATTATTTAAAACCAAGTTTCTTAAGTACACGCTAATACTATATTGAAAACCAATTCCAATGTGAAAATCACAAATCAAAATTACATACCGGTTAATGCTTCGCCCCAAACGTCCCAAAGTTCTCTCAAGGTATTGCTTTTGTGCTTTGCTTATAACAATTAGATTATCACAATGTTCCATAGCCCTTTTAACATATTTTCCATTGAAGTCGATGTCGTAAACTTCACCAAAATGGTTCCGACGATCGAAGGGTTTAGTATAGCTAGTAAGAAATACATTTTCAATATTAATCATCTATACTTATTAAATTTTTTATTTCAATCTCATACTGGCGCCTTATTTGCTCTGAAGGTAAGTAGTGACCATGACTTATAATATACTTTTCATGCCAACGCACATATTCACGATTGACCTCATCTGCGGATTTACGTGGAAGTATAAGATTATATAGTGACTCCGATCTAATGTTAGGATCGCCAAAAGTCGTGTTATCATTGGTAATGTGCTCCGGCTTCGAATCTAATGGGAAAACTTGACCAAGCTCTGGTTTTTTGAAATACATATTTTCGGCAAATTTTTCACGAAACGCAACGAATCTACTCTTTTTTAAGTCCGGACTAAGCAATTCTTTCAAGTTCTCTTCGGGTATGAATCGCTGATACGGCAGCAAGTCACCGCGGATTTCCTTCTTTTTCTGTAAACATTTCCGGAGCATTATATTTTCTGCTACCTCCTCTATAGAGTACATTTTCAACGAGCCTTCAGCTGTTCCCGAAAGCACAGAACTTATTCCCGCAGCCCGCATCGTCGGATTGCGATCCACATATTTACCACAGTTACTCATTTTTGTAAAAAAAAAATACAAATATTTTTTATACATACGTATCCTGCATAAATGTTTAATAATAATTTTGTGTAGTTGAAGTTGTCATCAAGCGGATATAAAAATTGTTTGTTTTTCAGAGTCTGCGAGTACGTTGAACATAAAGTATTAAAAAGTAAATAAGCGCACTGGCAAGGCATTCATACCATAGTACTAAAAGACACAATTGTTATCTATCTGGTTACCTTTGTTTTAACTGTTTTTTCTCGTAACGACTTTTTAGAACGGCTTAAGGAAATCGATATACTGCCCGGGCTTCAGACCGTTACGTTTAAACTCGAATAAAAATTAATATACTTACATAAGTGCATACATAAATATGCAAATACAAAACTCGTGGAAACTCATTACCTGTGCATGGGAAAAACCAAAGATTGGAGACACCTTCTTATTTTCCGAAATATCCGATAATTCAATTGCAATGCTCGTTGTGTTTGAAATCCGGCACGTAAAAAAGCTAAAGGCTACAAAAATCCTCAGACGAGATTCCCACCTCTATTGTTTGATAGTTGGATTTTAGTGTATGCGCCTAAAATCTATTTAAGGCGGCGAAAGGTAGAAATCACTGGTTCACAAACTGATTCCGTTGTAGTGAAAGCATGTTCCAACGTATTCCGCATCAAAAAGTAAGCAACTGGTTAGAAAAGCCTTCCCCCGACGGACCCAAACCACACTATTTAAGTTTCCCATCATGCCCGTATTATTATTGTATGGTGCAGAAGTATGGACGTTGTTTACATCGGATCAGATGGATCTAGGTGCGTTCGAGAGAAAGATGCTCCAAACGAGTTTTGAACCCCACGAAGGCGAATAGGGTAAACAATGAGACATAGTACTATGAATCAGTGGCCACGCTATGGTATGTGGTATGAACGGAAGAATATGCTCCAGCCCTGAAAGTGTTCAAGGCGATACCCGTTGGTGGTAGTAGAGGAAAAGAAAGGCCTCCTCTTCTTTGGAAACAGCAGGTAGAGACGGTCTTGGCTTCATTTGGTGTCTCAAGTTGGCATTAGTTGTCAAGGAATGACCAGCGTGCTATGCTACAATCAGTCAAGATCGGTAAGGCGCCTACAGAGCAAATTAAGAAGAGAATGCTGGAATAAAAGTGCCTGTAGGATCTATAGCAAGTTCGACGACGAGCATACTTTAAATATGGAGTAAACACGTTCATACTTTGCTGAAGGGTGACAGCGCTGTGCAAATGGGAGTTGAAATCTAGGGGTATTTCCCGTATAATTTCATGATTTCGATGTCATCAAAACGAATTCATACCAGGTGGTATTGATCGTACAACAATTTCAATCAGATTTAAACGAAATCCTCACTTTTGTAAAACGTAGAAACCTTTAGTTACTAAAAAGTTCATCCCTCCAGGTTGCTTAATTTTAAATGGCAAAATTCTCAACATAAACAAGAGTACATACACGATAGTGAAACATTTAAAAAACTTAACACAAATAGAAATGAATTATTCCCTTATTCCTGAAAATCGTCATAAATGATTTACTCATCACTTAAAAGGTTACTTATCGAGTGATTTCTTCACAACTATCGAATGAATAAACATTTATGAATTATCGATTAATTTGATAGTTTTTATTCGATAGTGCCCTTCACTAAGCAGCTGTTTTGATGTTTTGTTTATAAATACAAAATCTTTAATTGCATTATTTAAAGTAACTAATCAAGTACTGGAATTTTATATAAAATGGGCCGCAAGCGGAATCGGAAGAGGATACCAATAAATTTACTGCGACAACAACAACGTGAGCAACGACATTTGGACGGTGCCAAGAAAAAGCCTCGTCGTAGGAAGCGCAAACAGAAATTGGATGCCGAAAGGCATGATCATGATTTATTAGTTGTAAACACTGAGTCTCAGTTGGAAAAGATTTTACGATCCAATGATATCCTCTCTGATATACCAAGCCTTTGTACTCCTTGCGAACTCCTGGGTGAGGTATGTAATAAGATTGATTTTGCAAGTTGTTAGCGTTCAGCAAATTACAAGCAGTCTTATAAGATAATTAAGACCATTCTTATGATAGGCGCGTTCAGCGGCAGCAAGATTTGAAAAATTTGTCACACTAAGTCAGAAGCTATTGAAATACATAAATCCATTTCAAATCAAGCAAAATTTGTGATATTGAACACATATTTTTTTATCTTATAAGTAATTAAGTTCTTCAAAAGATAAAATAATTATTTATAATGTTTCCGGTTATAACATTAATATTAATTGCATTTAAACTAAGAATAAAAGGTTTTAAAATTTAATTTTTATACACCTTTGATTTATTTTTTAGATTGCAATAGCGAATGGTTATGCAACAACAATCTATGTTGAACGCGATGGCTTATCAACTCTAACCATAATTGTAAGTATCAAAATGTATCCTAGCTATTCGATTGCAATGTGCTACAATTTTAGTCATATTCTTTGAAAAAATTAAAATTAATCAGGGACAATTTTGTAACAGTTAGGCACTAAAGAAAATAACCAATATACCGCCCTAACAAATAAAAGTAAATAACTTGATGTTGTCAAAAAGGGTTGATAGTAAAGTTACATACATGTATACAACTACAGATGGTTCCATCTTATTTGCAGTGCCAGAAACAAAT
The DNA here is from genome assembly GCA_951828415.1 of Anomoia purmunda. Classification (NCBI taxonomy): domain Eukaryota; kingdom Metazoa; phylum Arthropoda; class Insecta; order Diptera; family Tephritidae; genus Anomoia; species Anomoia purmunda. The sequence continues at coordinate 113,635,676 of OX639994.1, read as the reverse complement.
TAGGCACTGTATTTTTTTTTAATATTCATGCTGAAACTTGTTCTTTAATTTTGTATTAAAAATAGGTCAATCTTTAACAAAAGTCATACGAACAAGTTTCAAACTTTGTTCAAAACTCACAAAAATTTAGCAAACTAATCAAGATTTTTAATTAGAATATTTGGAGGTATTTAGTTTGTCTCTCTGAAAGTAATTCGGGATCATTTCAGCTGGACTTCTTTTAATATGAAAGTAGTAGTAGTTGTTGTTGTAACATCATAAAACATTCCCAATCAAATTTTGGGGAATGCTGCTGAAGTAACAGTCATTGGCCGGATATAAATCCGGGTGGTTCCAGTATTGTAGAATCGACTGTCGTGGGAACGATGGCGATTTGCCATCTCTCAGTTGAAAAGGTTGGTAATATCCCTCAATTGCGGCAAAATATATACTGAATATTGCAACTACTACATGAAGTGAATAATTCAAGGCGAATCCATACAAGTTGGTGTTATAAATACAACTACAAAATTCCTATGTATTTTGTTTTTGTTTCTGCGTAAGAGTTGTCACTATTTAAATACATTTTGTTTTTGCTTTTACGGCTTTTGAAAGCTCATACGCAAAAGCAAAAACAAAATACATGTAGATGAATAAAAAAAAATCAAATCAGCTGCTCTTATGCCATCACCTTCTATAAATTCGCCTTGGAACAATTGTTCCAAACACAAAAAAAATGTGACAACAAAAACCGGTTTCAAAAGAACAAGTCCGACTTTTGAATAAAAGAGTGTAGGTTGGAAAAATCTGTAATATAATTAAAAAAAAAAAAAATATTTAAAATCAAGTAATTTTTTAGAAGCTTTTAAATTGGATCTGTCACGACGATATTGACAATAATTTTTCTCCTTCAATATGTTACTGCATTTAAACTGTAAAGTAACAAATATAAGGAGGGGCATATTTTTTAAAAGCCTTGCGCGACTAATATAGTATATATACAATATGTTTTAACAAAAACTAGTTGCTTACAAATCTAAGGATGGAAAGAACATTAAGTTCGAATAACAGTAATTTTTTCTCTTTCTTTACGGAGTATTCTAATTTGGCGTGCATAAAGTAAAAACGTTATTAGTTTATCGTTTGCATAAGTGCTTTTAAATGAAATTTTAAAGCAATATATGTAATTATCAAATACAGGTATTGATCAAAATGTTAAAAATTTTCTAATTATATGCGCATTTATTCCTGACAGTTAATTAATTTTCTATCTGTCCTTGTAGAGGTATCGAAATTTTGTGTAAAAAATGATTCATGGATCGCGCTGCTGAAGCCAAACTTTATAGTGAAAAGGCCAGAAATTTCGTTCAATATATTTTCTAATAAACATATGTAGTTATCAATTGTATTCTTGTTTACTAAAGGCGAGATCTGTCATTTCACCGCGGGAAGGCGCAATCTTGTATTCTATCATTCTTGTTTCCTAATCACCTTTTTCTTATACACCTCCTTCGTTTCACACTAGTATTGTAATATTTAACGTATTTTAAATAATTAACTTATATTTAACTTTTTAATCAGGTCTCCAGACAAAGTATTTTTAAACATTTTTCGTTTGACGCCAATAAAGAAATTCACTTTTTAAACAGGTGCCAACCCTACTAAAATATTTTAGACAATAAGTTTTGTTCCACCTCTTTCGTTTCACAACAATATTTTATTATTTCACTAAACTTATTAATTAATTTGTATTTAACTTTTTATACAGTAGGAAACCCTCACTAAAAACTTTTTTTAAACAAAGTCATCTAGACCTTCTTCAATATATGTATACCAATATTGTAATATACAGATCATTTATATATATATTAGGTTAACTTCATTTAAATCTTCAAAAAATTTTTCGAATTCAAGGTTTCTTAAACCTCTATTTTTTGAACAGATGATAATGTTCTCAAAAATGATTTTTCCAAACTCATTTTTTTTAATGGTATATTAATTTAATAATATATGATTTTTCGAAATTTACATTTTTTAAACCTCTTCCATTTTACACCAATATTGTAACATTTCAGTTATTTAATTAAATTAAACAGGTGGCAGAAAATAAAGCTTAATTTGTAAGAGAGTTTCGCACAAAATAAGTTCGATTTTACACGAAAAAAATTAAACTCAAAAAATAACGATTAAAAATTTATTTTTTTTAAATAAAATTTATAAACGCTAAGGCCTATAGTTTTGATCATTATATCAGGCTTGTTATAAAAATAACATCATCAGCGCCTGTCGAAAGCCCTTTTTTAAACCAAATTTTCGAAAAAATATCGACAGGACCTCTTGATATTAACGTAATATTAAATAATAAAGTATTGTCTTAATAACAGATCTAGGAAGAGAGCAAAAGGAAAATAAACAAGTAAAAACAGCGCTGTCTTCGGCTATGCCGAAGGCTTCATACCTTTCATGAATGGAAGAATAGTAAAAAACGTGTTATTGTATTACAATTTCGTATTACCTATAGTTAAAAGCGAAAATTTCCTTCAAATCAATAAAAATAATTCTAGTAAAGGCATTGTTATAAATTATTTAATGCTTTTCCTTATGTAATTAAAAAGAACTATGTTTTAAGAAGGGAATGGTTTTTGAATATTTTTAATATCGTATCGACGCTTGATATTCAACATTTAAAAAATACAAATAATTAAGTATTAATATGTAAGACCTACATATGTCGGTCTTTGAAAACAGTTATCAGATCCGTAAATAGTTCCCAAACGTTTAACGCTATGATTCATGTGATATTGCGCTGAGCTTATTACTTTTCGCAATAAATATTTGTCCTGAATTTATCTTGCCGATTTACACTGTGAACTCCGATCTTGATGAATACTAATATATAGCTAATAATGGTTGATGTTTGTGCAAAATTTCAAGCCTTTAGCTGTTTAAATGGAGGAGTTATGGTGCAAAATGCAATATCTGAACAATCGGTTGTATGGGAGCTATATGTTATATTTCTCCGATCTTCATGATTTTCAATACTGATACGTAGCTAATAATGGCTGATATTTCTGCAAAATTTCAAGCCTTTAGCTGTTTAAATGGAGGAGTTATGGTGCAAAATGCAATATCTGAACAATCGGTTGTATGGGAGCTATATGTTATATTTCTCCGATCTTCATGATTTTCAATACTGATACGTAGCTAATAATGGCTGATATTTCTGCAAAATTTCAAGCCTTTAGCTGTTTAAATGGAGGAGTTATGGTGCCAAATGCAATATCTGAACAATCGGTTGTATGGGAGCTATATGTTATATTTCTCCGATCTTCATGATTTTCAATACTGATACGTAGCTAATAATGGCTGATATTTCTGCAAAATTTCAAGCCTTTAGCTGCTTAAATGGAGGAGTTATGGCGCAAAATTCAATATCTGAATAATCGGTTGTATTATATGTTATAGTCACCCGATCTGGCCGATTCCGACAAATGTTTAATCATTTGTACAACGACACCTGCTCACCAAATTTCATCAAAATAGCTCTAAAATTGAGGGACTAGTTTGCGTTCAAACAGACGGACAGACGGACAGACGGACAGACGGACAGACAGACGGACATGGCTAAATCGACTCAGCTCATCGTCCTGATCATTTAGGTATACTTTTTGATGGGTCTATCTCTTCTCCTTCTGGCACTTACAAACATCGGACCAAACTTAATATACCATTTCATTCTCATGAAAGGTATAAAAATCGATACAAATCCAAAGTTGTCAAAAACAATGAAACAATCAAAAATACTTTTTTTTTTTAAATAATTTTTCACAGTTATTTCTGTCAATGCAAGGCAACGGGGGCCGTAACTGTTATGCATCTTTTTCAGAAGAAGAATCAATAAATAATTGTTATGTTTTCAGCCAAAAAAAAAAAAGTTGAAATTTTACTTTTTTTTGCAATCAAAAATAAAAGTTTAAATTTCAGTCAATTAAAAAAAGTTAAAAATAAATTAAATGCTTATCTAAGAAATATATTTACAGAAGATGGAATTAATCTGAAATGCATTTTCTACTTTGAAATTTTTTTAATATCAAACAATAATTTTAAATTAAAACATACCGTATTGTGAATGTGTAAACTATTTTGATTAAAAAAATATCAGTCAAAAAATAACGGTTAACTGCTGACTTTTGAAAAACGTTACCAAATTTAAATCATATCAATGTACCGCACTCGGCTGGGTATTGGACCAAACCAACTGCTTTTGAGAGATTGAGTCATAAGTAAAAAAAAAAAAAATAGTTCGAAGTTAGCCTCCGAAATCGGTATATTGGTTTTCGAAGTTCGAAATTGGACCTTTGGAAAAATATTATTTTGAATTTTTGCATATAAAACGCTAAAAAAGGAAACATTTATTTTTATTAAATTTTTTTGCAATATAGAGTTTTATTCTATTTTAATTTTTTAAGGTTTTTACTTTTTCGAAATTTTGGCATCGGAGCCTGTAATATAAGTTTGAACAAGAAATGTAATATACCACTTAAATAAGAGGAAAAGAGCGGATTACGCCCATATTTTCAAACATGGATCCCAATATCTCGATTCCGAAAGCTAACTTCGAAAAACCGAGAACTATTTTTTTTACTCATAATTCAATCTCTCCAAAATAGTTGGGTTTCTCCAATACCCAGCCGAGTGTTACACAGTGATATGATTTAAATTTGTTTCACTTTTTTCAAAAAAGTCAGCAGAATTGAAATTTAAAAAACAACTATTAGTTTTTTGTTTTTTCCTGCATTGCAATGATCACTTATAATTTCGTTATTTAAAAAAATGTACAATTAAATGAATTTTCAAACAAAATAATAGGCCGTTTCGTAATCATTAGAATTACATTACTGTGGCAAGAAATCAGGCACTCTGCATGCATTTGGTCGGCTATAAGATCAAAATATGTGTGGTGTATGGGTTGCAAAATTTTCCTTTTACCACTGTGACGTTACCGCTTATGAGTATCATACGCTGCTCTCTGGGTTCTCACAAAAATTTGCATATAAATTGTGCTATTTAATTATAAGATGCAAAGTGTTTAATCAAATAAATACAAACGCTTAACAACTCGCTTTTGAAATTGGGTCACTTTAACGAAGCACATACATACATATGTACATATCGTTATGGAAAGGCCCCAAAAATCAATTTCGAATAAAACACTACGTATGATAAGAGAAAAACTTGGAAAAAATTACAAAGCAACAAGAATACTTTGTAAATTCAAACTTATTCTGACTTAAGAAATTGACTTGAGAGTACATGAAGATTTGGCGGTTTCACTATATGGACGTAGTGGTTTTATCCTGAGTTAGCATCTTTCCACCATTAAACGATGATCGTGAAATTGTTGCACAGTGTTTTTGTCCCAAATTCTTTCTCTAAATTTTCTTGCATAGCAGATTCTTAGAATTACGTATTGCGTATATATCGCTGCGCCAATCAAGAGCCACTTTTCAAAAATTAATGCACACGCCATTTTTTGAGAAGCGAGCTCAAATTTGAATAGGGCGGTATCATTAAGACACAAATTAAGCTTAACTTTATGCAAATACATTACATACACACATAGATATGTAAATGTATGTATGTAGGTTAGCAATTAAATTTATTCAAATATTTTATTTTTTATAAATTCGATTCGAAATTTAATTGGATTGTGGTAATGTATGTATGTTTGTATGCCCACATCGGTATATAACTTGCAATAAAATATCAACCATTATCTTGTCTGTATATTCGCACATTTTCGTGCTCATATTCAATTGATGATTTATGTTTCAAGTTCAAGGCGTTCAGCCATTCCATGTTGTGATATTTACAGTGCCGGAAAAAAGTATTGCTACTGTAATTTTTTCAATATTATTTACAATGATTTTCACACTAAAAACTTTTTCGGCAATTTTTTTATTAAAAAATAGCACATTTTATAACAAGAACCATATAAATCCAGATTTAAAAAAGTCACAAAAAATGCAGTAAATTAAAAAAAAATCATCAAAATTTCAAACTTTTGAATCATAACTTTTACAAAACTTTCGAGTACGCAGTTCTGTATTTTAGTATAATAAGGTTCAAGTGTGACCGAGTGTGTAGCTTGTGCGCGCTGCATTCCCGTGTTTGAATACTGGGCGCGGCAAGCAACATCAAAAATTATAGAACATTTTTTTCAAATAGCGGTCGCCCCTCAGCAGGTAACGGCGAATTTCCGAGAGTATTCCTACCATTCAAAACTTCTCACAAAAATCATTTGCGCTAAGCTGTAGGTACCTTAATTTGTGTTGCAACATCAAGACGCATAACAAATCCGGAACACTTATTTATTATTCTAAAAATTCGAGAGAAAAAGTTTGCTTAATTTTTTTGAATTTTGTACCAACTTTTGATAAAAAATTAACGAATAAGTTTGAGTGTGAAAAACTTTGTGAATTTTATTTAAAAAGAATTACTGTACCAATAATTTGTTCCGTCACTGTAGTTCGATCGTCCATAAATTAGTGAGTGTATATATGTAAGTAGTGTTGCCGTTGGAGAATTTGAAAAAGTCGAAAAAAGAGACGGCTAAAAGAAACGGTTGTAAAATTTTCGTCATACAAATATGAAAGGTATTTAATTTCACGCAAAGATATTGATCAAGGCGAATTCTTATTAGATGGTGTTATACGTACAAAAACAAAAATTTACACTAACAAAATATGTGCACTGTGACAGTATGATTTACAACAAACACATCAATTTGACTAAGTGAATTCAATCAGCTGCTTGATCAACGTCACCTGAAATGAATTCGCCTTGATATTGATGTTAGCTATTTGCCTTTTGCGGGCGTTACAATGTAGCCAGTGTTGCCGTTTTAATCTTTATAGTTCAAGCAATTTTCGATAAATTTTGAAGATATACTTCTCTTTACTGTTTAGTATAACCATAAAAGGAAGGAAGGAAACAACTGCCCAAATAATTTTAGAAATTTTAATCATCAAAGCGTTTGAGATACTTAGCTTAAACTTGAACGCTTGAAACGGTTAAATCGAATACGAGTATCATTTAAAAAGTATGGGAAGTTAACAGTTAAGAAAAAAATAAATTAAGGTTACTAAATTTAATTATCTATTGTATGTGCCTTAGTTTTTCAATTTAAATATCAAAGTGGTAGTTAAATATCATTATGTTTTAGTAACATTTCTAAGTGACAATGAAGTTATGCGGTATTCAGATAAACTTTTTCTAGTTTCTGGTCTAGACTTTATTATTAAAGGTCTGACTTTAAATCGTCTGACTTTAAATACCCGGCTATTCGACTACTCGATTAGCAACTTTGTCGATTGTAGGTGATTCTACGAACCGCTCACCATCGATTAGTCTAAATATGGACTAATCGAAATTATTCGTATAGTGACAGTTACTAACAATAAATTCATAAAAACTTTATTCTAGTAGAAAAAGAGGGCAGTTAGTTAAAAAGATCAAAATGAAACGCTTAGTCCATAAGGTGGTGTCAATTTTTTTAAGCAACTTTTGCTAATCGATTAACCGGTTAATCGATTAAAAACAACACAAGTTTTGAACTGTTATGAACACTCTGTGGTGCATGACTCCCTTTCTGGGATGATTCGGATAATTACCCCAGATGTCGGTACGCAGTGGTCTGAGTCAGCTGTTTTAGTTTTTCTTCCATTATGTAGCATGCACTAAGACTTTACAGCCTCCCTCCTCCTCGACGGCGCCCAGCACCACTCTGTGGCCCATCAGTTGGTCCATTGGTGTCATCAGCTGAGAGTCGATGCAAAGGTCTGCCAGTGCTGTCGTAATGATCGTCGGAGTAACTAGGAAAGCTATTCGATATGATCATGCGATATGATCTCATGTAGCGCAGATTATGTTCATTATTTCCTTTCATGTAAGCACTTTGCGTAGGCGCGAGCTTATTTGATACTTTTCTCGTAATATGTAACTCAATAAGTCGCTCCATCATTTCTGCTCGAGTGAGGTCAGATTTACCGGGCTGACAACCTTCTGTTAAATGTGAGACGGGTTTCTCGGCTTTTGGATGAAAAAACATTAGATTCTTTCTAATTGATGGTAACTATTCCCCTAATGATTCTAAAAAGCTAGTTTGCACTTCGTGCCTTCGGTTGTTGCAGTTGAATGGGGGTGACACCATCTGGACAATTCTGGACCATTGGAGCAGACCCCTGTAAAGCGATCAACTTCTTAAATTTTCTTCTTCCACCTTCTACCAAACACAAAAGAGCAATCTGTCTGTAGGTTGGGCGCATATTTGCTTACTAAATATTTGCTTCACAAGCAGAAGTTTTCCCAACAGGGGTATATACAAAAATTGACGATAATTTAGGAGCGCACGTTTTCGACGCGCACATATCCATATGAAGAATGAGCTTATAATATTTGTAAGAACGAATACATACAGTGACTCAAACAATTGACCGCATTGTGTGTGTTTTTTTTAAATAATTTTCGCCATGTTTTTTTTCTGATAATTTTTTTATCCCAGCAATAGTGTTCAGGGTATTATAATTTTGCTCATCTAACGGTAGTTTGTAACAGAATATAGCAATAACAATGGACACTTTAGAGCAAATATGTATACCTTCGAAACTACTTTAACAAATTTGTGCACATTCTGCATTTCGAGTCAGCAAGCATAATTTTGAAAATTGTAAAAATCGGATAATGTATGTACATATAATATGAAGAATGAGCTTGAATCGGACGTCCACCTCTCATATAACGGTAATGTGAAAAAAATGATTTAAAAAAATCAAAAAAGTTCGATATTTCCCTTACCATAAATGCAAATTTTCTCAAATTTTATACACGGTTCACACGGGAGTGGTTTGAGGAAAGTAAGACATGGACCAAATTTTTTTATTTTTCACAATCTCCGAAACTACCGGCACAAATATCAATACTTCCAAATATTGTGGAAATCAGACAGAAATTACGCCTAACTCTCATAAAATGGCAATTTGAAAAAAAAAAACAAAATAATCGATATTTTAGTAACTATAACAGGTAATTTACTCAAAATTGATAATCAGTATTGGATTGGAAAGCGAAATAGGGGTAGTTCGTTATATAACAAAAATCATATTAATCAAAATTTATAAAAATTCAAAAATTTTTTATAAAAATTGCAAACTTTTTCATTTAAAAAAGATTTACAAGAATCAGAAGTTATCTAAAAACTTGAATTAAAAAGTTAGAAAGTTTTTTGAATTTTATACATGTGTGTTTTATACAAAGTTTGAAACTTTTATATATATTTTTATAAATAATTAAAAAAACAAAAAATATATTATGAAAAGCATTTTAAACATTGTAAAAAAAGTTTTTATTTTATTTTCGGACTTATATTTACTAATTTGTGTAATTTTATCGACCCAGATTTTATTGGAGAAGATTATTGAAAGGCAAACATTTTTCAAAGTGGTAGAAATGATAGCTGCTATTTTGAAGATCACCACACCTCCTCATAAGACTTCTAAACTAAATTAAAAAAAAAATTACGAAACAAATGTATTATGGAATAAATTTATTCATCTTAAGTATTGTAAAAAAAATCACCATGTGGTCAGTTGTTGTTGTTGTAACAGCATAAAACATTCCCCATAAAATTTTGGGAAATGCTGCTGAAGTAACAGTCCTTGGCCGGATATAAATCCGGGTCGTTCCGGTATCGTAGAACCGACTGTCGTGGGTACGACCATGTGGTCAGTTATTTGCGTCACTGTATGTATGCATAGATGTAAGTTCATTAATACCCACCTGTATTTCACCAATATCCACATATTTACCTACATACCAACTATTATGACTAAGAGTGGCGTGACTTTTAAGATAGCCTGTTTTTTTTTTAACCTAAAGCTCTATGTTACAAGAATGCTATATATGTACATACATACCTACATATATACATCGATATTTTAGTCTCTGTTTTCATGCATAAAATTAGAGTGTCAAAAGTATACAAAATTGATATGTTTGCATTCAAGTAGTTAGTATTAAGACCTTTTGTACAATTAAATAACTTAAACTTTATTCATCTTCTTTTTCTGTTTTCGTATTTTGTTTTTCTGTTTTTTTTTATTTGTTAGCTGCCTCAAAAAAATCCAACAATTGCCAATTTAAAGAGAGCCATTGAATCAATTGCACGTGTACAACATAAGCGAGAGCTGCGTGAGCGATATGAAAGCCGTCGTAGAAGACGACATTTGTCCGAAGAAACTGGAAATGCGAGCGATAGCAATGATGACTCCGACAATGTCGACAACAAAGCGGCAGCACATCAGAAACGGCAGCAACAACGAGTTGAAACTTTAGACGCTTGGTTGACGGCTAACAGAAGCACGGGAGAACTCGTCTACTCCACAACGCGTTGCGGTCATCCACATCGTTCGACGGTTTCGTGGCGATTTCTATGGCGCGCCTTTATGTTGATCGACCTACAGACGAAGACGCCACTCTACGACAACGACGGACGCAAGTTATTGATTGACTGTGGCATTGAGAACGGTGCGACTTTACGATTTGTCAAACGCGAAACATATATGAAACGTTGCCGGCAATAACAACAAAAGTGTATATACATACATACATAGATAGTGTAGTGTCAAGAATGTAACAGCCGCTAAATGAATTACCTAGAAAACAAAAAAAAAAACAAAAAAAAAGTCCGTCCGAAAATATCCCAAAACAACAGCCAATCCACAAAATTTTAGGCTAAAAAAAAGGGGCTTAGCAGTGTCAATCAGAACAAAGCAAAGTGCAACATTCAAACAAGCTTCACACACAACTCAAATGTTAAAGCTATTCAAGATTTCCATGTCACACGTCATCTCACAATCACAACTACTACAACCACCGCGCCGCACAAAAAGCAAGAAATTAAAATCACTAATTCAACATAAAAGCATACACAGTAAAATTAGCAAAAGCATAGTGGTCTTGTTGGATCGGTACGCGGCATGTGCGTCAGCCAACAGCAGCAGAAGAATTCAAAGATGATCATGCCATTAACGGAGGCGAATTCAATTTGCTGCCGTCAATCCTTGTTGATCACTTTTTCGATTATGCTAACTTTCATTTGTGTGCTGCAATTTGACCTCATTCGTGCTGCATTCGAAGAAGGCAATAACAACAATGTGAAAATAACTCAACACGGTCTGGAGCTAACACAAACGATAAATATACAGCGACAGGAATATTTGCAGAAACAATGTGAAACATTGGGCTATAGTACACATACGCTGAATGATTTAACGGAAGAACAAATGGATCATATGATTGTGGATAAGACACACAAATTCCTCTATTGTTATGTGCCGAAGGTAAGTGGTAATCGTTAATGTCAATGGATGCAAAAAGAGTAGGATTGTGGGAATTTGAATGAAATTTATGTGGCAAAGTACTTCAATGAGAATTCGAACAAGATTCATAAGGTCATAAGGTTACCTACATTAAGTGTTTTTTTGTTTTTTAATGATAAATAATATTTTCAGTTTCTTAAGATTTTAAGTATGTATTTGTGTTTGCTATTAGCCGGAAAATTCTTCAAAAATACCTATATGTACATATATTTTTGTTTTTACACCTGTGGTGATAATTTTTTTTGCGTGAAGCATCTTAATTGTAACTCCATAGTTACAGTGACTCAAATAATTGACCTCAAATTGATTTTTTTTTTAAATATTCGTTATGTACATATATCAAAGGTCCTTTTAACGTTAATAAAAATGAATATATAACTTTAGTTCGTAATATAAAAAGAGACATATAAATCAGAATTTCAAACTTTGTACAAAATTTATAAAAATGCAACAAATTTCAAATATATGTAGGTGGTAACATAATGAAAATCATATAAAACAAAATTTTAAAAATTCAAAAAACTTCCGTCCACATTTCGATATTATTAGAATTTTTGAAATACTAATGTGCAATTCTGGAGTAACTAAAAAATGATTTTTGAAATTTTTTCTTTAAATTTTGATTTGGGAAACTTTCATTTATTTGGCAAAAAATGTGCAAGATCGTCAGGGCAAAAAAAAAATATTGCAAATCAACGTGAATTTATATAAAATCCATTCGTTATATGTGAAAAAAGTTCAAATTTAAATAAAATGATCAAAAATCATCAGTTTCTAGCCATTTTATATTCATATTATTTTACTATAATTTATTAGCTTTCAATCAAAATCTCCCATTCCAAATTTTGAAATTTTGTTGAAAATTTTTCAATTGTTATAAGTTTAGTTTATATGCTGCTTGTAATTTTACCAACTATAATTACGAAAAAATTAAAAATGAACAACATTGGAAATTCCACAAAAGAAAATGCCATATTTATACCGCGAAAAAAATTTAGAGACGTAATTTACTGTCCACGTCTGAGTACAACGAAAAGCTGCTATTCCGTTAGCCAAACAATTAAAGTTCAAAATATCTGGAGAAACTGTAATTTTTAACGACATTTTTTCACTAAATAACGTGAAAAATATCTCCATTATTCCAGCTGATATCTACATATATAATTTGCACTGAAACTAAATATGGCTCTGCTTTCGATTATTACTCACTGTTTTTGAAGAACGCGAGGTGAATTTAGTAACCATGTCTAACAAGAAGAAAAACAAAAACAATCCAGATTTAAAAACAAAACGGTCTAACATAATGAAAAAAAAAATTCTTCTGTCAAAATTTCGTAAATCAGTTCGCAGCTGTCAAGAAATTAATGCTCGTCCACATTGCACATTAAGCAGGTAAAACGCAGCAGTAGAGAAAATACAACCTTGTCGTGTATTTGGTTCATAAAATGTCAAAAAAACGCTGTGTGAAAAATAATGGAAGAAGAAGACAAATTTTTTGTGCCCTTGCCTTTTGACAGATCATGGACTTTTTCTTTCGAAAACAAACCACCCTGTTGCTGTTGCCAGGTGGTGTGTAAAGTAAGAGAGAAGTGTAGCTTAAAGTGTCTTTTAACACTGACGAAAGAAGAGAATGTCGATAGGATTCTCCCTTTCGACCGGTTTGGAATGCTGAGGGTGACTATAGACAGATTGAATAGTTTGGTCAAGAATGCTACCCCCAAGGGGCCCAAATTTTTCAGCATGAACATACTTGGCCTATCAAGACTAATAGTATTGTAGGCTTTCGCCTTCTCGATGGCTTCCGCACCCGCACCGCACCGTTTGCACAAAACTTGCACTGACAACATGGTGATATTTCTTTAAATATCCCCAATGGTGTTCATTTTTAATTTTTTTCGTAATTATAGTAGGTAAAATAACAAAAAGCATATAAACTAAACTTATAACAATTGAAAAATTTTCAATAAAATTGCAAAATTTCGGCAAGTAGTTTTGAAAACAAAATTGCTTAAAAACGAATATAACTTGCAAGCGCTGCTTTATTTTTTGGACTAAATATACACTATGAATAGTGTATGTACTATGGTTTACGACCGCAGTATACCGACATACAAATGTACATATGTATCTAATTACAAATTTCATTGCATTTGCATATTCATGTGACATACATACATATATAATTATATTGCATATGTACATATGTAGGTAAAAAAAGTACCTAAGTCAGCAGGAGCATTGGCCCAAACAATGACAAAACAAAGCTAAATAAAGTAGTGCATACTAATGTTACGAATCGTATGTGTTGTTTAATATGAAACTGAAGTCAAAATATTCTCTACGCTGATTTGAAAATCAAAAATATGGGCTCATTTTCAGTCATTAAAAAACGTTGAGCATGGCTTTTATTATATTTGCCTAACCAGCGCTGTGTTGGTCGGTCAATTAGATATATACACCTCTATGTAAGCACATAGACGATTCCTTGAAGTAATTGATCCATGTTGCCGGTTATTCCACTTTTAATGCAGACTTAGCACACCAATTTCGAACATGCCTTTTATGGAAGAATTTGCGGAAGAGCGTCAGGAAAAAAATGCTAAAAAATTAACTGTAATTTGTAGCCTCTTCAAACTTGTACTGTATATACTATTATACTAAACTGTACTAAAAAACTGCATATCCAAATTCTGATTAAAAATTTTGAACCATTGAGTAAAAACTGTAAAATTTTTTCCATATTAATAATTTGTCAATATGTCGGGGCGCTACACATAGTTATGAAATCTACTACGAGTATATAGTTAGTGAAAGCAGAGGATTAGGGTACGCTAAGTCATAATCTAGAGCTCCTTCATGTAAATTTTTTATTTTAACATCAAAAAATCTCAACGCTAAAAATACAAATTACACACCTGGCTGAATACACTATTGATCGTCATATGAATCCACTACAATACAAAAGGATTTTAACATTGAAACCATTTAAATATTACGTCTAGCAAAAAAAATAAATATTATTTTTGCATTAAATTGAAGGTTTTATTTGGCATAGTTAGAATGATCCGACTTATGTCAAATATGCACCGTTTTGTTCGATAACTTGTCGCGATTTGCAAGGTAATTTCATAATGCCACTCTCATAGAAACCCTCGTCCCAAGGGCAAAAAACTGGGACAATCGATTTTGACAAGCTTCTCTTGAGGCGAAGCAAAATCATTCGCCATAGATGGGAACACATAGCAATCACCTGGTAACAGGTCCGGAATATAAGGTGAATGTATAAGAAGCTCACAATCAAGCTTCCGGAGCTTCTGGCGAATCACTATCGGTCGATATTTTTGACAATTGACTTCTTGAGAGCTTGGTGCATCTTTGATATCAAAATTACAGGAACGGAATCGACGAAATCAAAAATGCGCATGATTGACTGTTACAATATCAGGACCAAAAACACTATTCACATTTTGAGCCGCCTGACTGGCGGTTTTGCCTTTATCAAAGAAAAACTGTAAAATATGGCGTATTTTCTTTTCGCTGGTGTCCGTCTTTGACGCGTGCTCAAACAATACTGAGACAAGTTTTTTTTAATTACGAAATCTTATCTTTCTAACACTATATAGCGTTACCCGTTCACACGTATACAACGCCAGATACAGATTACTAATGCCATCTATTGGAAAACAAATGGATTTCTTTTTACTAGGGCATAGTTTAATTGGAATATTTAATTGAAAATACCATAAGCCATAATAAACTCATTAAAAAAATTATACTTGTCCATACATATGTTTGCTAAGACTGTGCGACAATTTTGAGTCAACTAAAACCAGTTTAGAATTTGTTAATATTTTCTGAAAGTATACCTATTCATTAATAAAATTCTTGATGGATTTGTATCAATTTTTTATGGGCAACTAAAAATACCATGTGCACGAACTTGCAAGAAATTGCTAAAATATAATGCCATGGCGAAGTGAAAGATTAAACCGTATCTAGTAAAATTTCATTTGAATTATTTTCGTAGAACGTTTTAACACATTAGATGCCAGCTAAAAGTTTCGTTTCAAGAAACCACTCAAGAACTTTCGAAAGTCGCTAGAGTGCTAAAATGTTCCAGAGAATTATTTGCCGGAAAGTTTCACTAGGTGTTTTCTCAGACAAAATCTCGGTGCGATTAAAGCCGAATTCTACATAAAATAAAATAACAAATAGTTTTATATACAATTTTTTGTGTAATTTTATTGAGCACGACACCAGCTTTTATTAGGGAATATTATGAAAAAGCAACGATTTTTCAAAGAGGTAGAAGTGATAGCTGCTCCTCCTTTTTTCTTTTTAGACGCTACCAAGACTCGAACCATGGTACACGGGATTGCTAGGCCAGCATTCAACGGCTGGACCACGCTAAACGTGAGAGAAATGTTTGCCTTGCCATTATCGCTATCTCCAACTATGCCGCTATTTTCATTTAAAACTTAGATAACAGATCTGTTAACATGCAATGTTATTGTTAATGAAGCATAGCATAAATAAATGTTGAATATTTCAAGGGGACGTACTTTTTTTTTTAATTTTATACGAACTTTTAAGTTCTTTGTATAAAGATTTACTCCCTGTGCTGATGACCTAACAAAACTTATCAATCTGACAATTGTCAGGTTTACTGCGCCTAAAACTATGCCTCAAAAACTGGGTTTAGTAATTTAATGATGTCAACAGTCTTTGTAGTTTTGTTATGTACGTGACATCGGCATCATATTCTGCGACATAGTTTTAGGCGCAGTAAACCTGACTACTATCAAGTTGATAAGTTTTGTCAAGTCATCAGCACAGGGTGGTTAGTCTGAAAAGACTCTTAGTAAAATTTGCCAAAGAATAATTTTCTAAAACATTTTGACCCTCTAATGACTTTCCAAATTAGTGTTTTGCGGCGTTTCTTGAAGTTGCGGTCAAAACGCCGCTCTTACGTTGGAGCTAATGGGTTGAAGTGTTCCACGAAAATATTTTCCATACAATTTTATTGTCTACCTATTACCTTTCATTTAGTTTTGGAAAAGAATTTAGATCAGGACATGAAAATGGGTATACTTTCAACAAATATTAACAAAGTCCGGGCTGGTTTCGGCTGTTTCACAGTGTAATCAATCGAGTTCAAGTTTGTTTTTTGTTTTTTATATTTTATTCTAGGTTTTTATGCGTGTACTTAGATTATGCAATCATATGCCCAGAAATCAAAATTCGAAAAAATTCGAAATTCTCACTACTAGACTAGGCTGGGTCGATAATATTTTTTTTTTGAACTTCAATGTAAATTTCATAGGACTAAAATAATATGTTGGGCATCTTCAATGCACCCGAAAACTATTAGATACCTAAATTTTAAACTAAAAAAATCTGTCTGCGAAATTTCATTGCTTACCGGCTGGTTTCTTTGGGAATGTAACAACCTTTTTTGTTTACATAGTATATTTTTGTTTTATTTTCGCTTTTTGTTGTACTTTACAAAAAAAGGTTAGCGCTTTCAGATCGTAGCTTTCTGGAGGCTAACTGATGCCAACAATGTGGCTGAACACAAGATTATCGAACTTGGTGTACAAAATATCTTCTGTTCTTCCTTTTTTCAATCATAAACCACACGATACATTTCGTACCGCCGATCATATGATGGTGAGTTTTTGCCGTTAGACAACTCGTTAGATTTTTTCTTTTTTTTTTTTTTTGTTCTGTTTTCCGACAGGGTTAACAGTTGATGTACCTATATTGGAAAGATTTTCCATCATCCCTTGTCAAATGTGGTTTGGAAACAAACCGGTTTCGGCGTTATGCCACCTTTGGTGTCATTTTTTGTTCTGCAATTTTGCCTTTCGATAACCTCTTTCGACTTTTTCCTGCTAGAATATTGAGTATAGTTTTGTCAAAATCATTTGATATTTTCTAAGTTCATTTGGAATTCTTCAATACTGTAGAAAAATTGTTGGACTCTGGCTGAGATATTGCGATTCATTGCATTAAGTATAGTTTTACAAAAATTAATTTCATGGCAATACTAGACTTCATGTTCACAACTTGGGCAAAGTAAAAAAAAAATATAGTCCACTTGATAAAACTTTACTTATTTGCACGTGGTATTTACATTAAATAAATTCCACGTTAATTACCGCTTGTTATAAAAATAAAAATAAAAACAAAACAATTAATTTTCTTCGAAGCAGTTTTCCAATATGATTTTAATAATTCTAAAGTTGCTCTTGCCTATTTTAATTAGTAAGCAAGACTTTGAATTATGGTGATTAGAATACATTTATGTATGTATGTATGTATTGTATTTACTTGTTTATTTACTGTATAAATTTATTTGTGTTTTTTTATTTGGGATCAGAAGGTCAATACAGCTTTTGTGATTAGAGCTTTGTGCACATACATACATAGGTACATTATATTTAATTTATGTGTTTGTTTGTTTTTTTTTTTTTTAACTAGCGATAAATAATTGTATTTGAACGATATGCGCACGTACACGTGTGTATAATTGTGTTTTACTACATTTTACATAATTTCCTAGAAAATAAATAAAATTCCTGTCTATTGTATGTTATTTAAAGTTTGTTTGTATTTGCTTCACTTTTTTGAAATCCAGTCAAGTGCAGTGCAGCTGTTAGCTCTACTGTGTAAAATATTAAATTTAATTAATTTCCTAATTTTAACTTTCTCAACTAAAAATGAGGAAAAGACGACCACCCAAAGTGTCTTTTGTGTAGAAAACTTGTAGAACTTTCTGCTCCAAAACTGTACAAAAAAAATGTATAAATTCATTGAACTGACAGGAAAGTGCAGTTAGGAAAATATAAAGCAACGTACTTGTACGATTCCTTCATTAAAATTGTTTTCTCAATTAAATTCGATATGTTGAAGTGATATGCGATTCCGATTATTCAAAGAACCGTTTCTATCGAGTTCGGTTCCCAGGAGAAACGGGTATTCAGACCGCCTCCGGTTCTTAAAAAAAGTAGTAACGGAAATATTTCCTATAGAAATAGCTAAACAATAGGTTATGCAAACTTTTTACATTTATTTCTTTGTTATATTTTTGTTATTTTTGTTATAATATTTATGTGACATAAGTTTAATGAAAATAAAATACATGAAATTTAATTTAAGTAATACGCATTTCATTTGAAATCCGTTTTGATTCATTTTTAGGGCCGATTTTCGGTTCTATTGGAATCGTCTTTTGTTCTTTGAAATGGGTATTCAATTATTTGAACTTATTTTTCGGCGACCATTTTTCGATGCTTCAAATCTTCTTTCACTTCTTCTGGAATCGTTTTTCGTGTCTTTTTGAATCAAGTTTCGGTTCCTTTAGACCAGCTTCTTTAGACCAATTTTTTTAGACCAGTTGGTTTATTTAAGGACCCGGTTTTCCGGGTTCGGTTCCTCGGTTCTGTGCATGTTTTATACTTATGTAAGGGGTACATGTGCTTAAATGAAGACAAATTCAGCTCAATTTTATTTAAATTTTTTAAGAGTTAACGCATCATTTTGACATTTTGCCTTTTATTTCTATTTTACCCAAATACGCAAATTGCTAAAATTTCAATAAACTTCTGATTCTAACGCATAATAATTAATAAATTTATAAATAATTAATAAATAATTAATAAATATTTTTGTTTCGAATATTTGACATTTTTTGAATACAATTTCTTTAGACGAAGTGCAGTTTTATGCACTTATTTTTAACGTTTCGTCTTCTCGTAAAAATAATGGTAAAACATGGTTGCATGCGTTTAAAGTTATCGATTGTTTTATGGAGCTGCCGATAATCGATTAATGGGGCCCTCAAGCACAAATTATTTTTGACTAAAGTCGATAAAAAAGTTACCAAAACGACAATTTTGATTTGATTGGTATATTTTTTATTCTACTGAGATGTCGGAATTTTAATGTTCTCACCCCATAGGATTGTTCTAAATCTAGAAAAAACAGTACCCCTATGTTTTTGAGTAAGAATTATTTATCTAAGTGTTTTACAATATTAACAGTTGATTAATAGTAGAACCATCCCACGGCTGAGAGCATTAAAATTTAATTTTTTCTAAACAAATTTGAGAAGGCATTTATTATATGTAATTCGTTCTCAAACTTGTTTATGGAAATGGGCGTAATGAGGCACGTAGTTAGTTGAAGGGCAAAAACGAAACGGAGAGCGAAAAAGATATCGACGATAGTATTTCTTCTAAATAGGTAATACGATTTTTAATTCGATTTCAGGTAAAATTTAATAAATTTTAATAAAAAATAATAAATTTTAATAAAATAATGTAAGTCAGTTGCATGTTCAACGATTTTCGTCCGCAAAATAGGTATCATTGAAAAGTATACACATATACTACTTCCATAAAAATTCTGATAGCTCAGCCAAATCACGTTCTAGAAGTTTCAAGGCGAATTCATATAAGGTGATGACGGTAGTAAAAATTCCGAAATTCTATCCGATTGCTTTCGTTGTTGGTTTTAAGCCTGTCAAAATCAGCTCTTTCAAATTAATTGAGGAAAGGGAAATCCAAATAAAAACGCACGTTATTAATTCGTTGTCATTGTTGTTGTCAAATTAAATTTCTATAAATAGCGTAAGCAATATTGTTCAATATACAAACACACATAGCTGTCCACAGCTTAAATTATTATACATTTTTTGTATTATCAGCATGCAGGCGGAGCTATTAAGTAATATTGGGGAATGTGGAACTGCTTTCGGTAAAAAGTTTGATATTTTCCGCCGTGGATAATGCCCTAAGCTGAAAAGTGATCTGCACATATTGCATCCTTAACTTATGTTCATATTAAAATACAAATTACTTATTTTCATCTAATGCGTCCACACGTGTCATTCCTAAATTAATTTGACAACTCTGTAGCCACAGGGTTATTTTGTTCTTTGATCAAAGGAAAAAATGTAAGCCATTTTTAATGTACATATGTACATATTTAAATTTTATTGTGATAATATCTTTTTTTTTAATTAAAGATCACGAAAGAAAGCTTCTAGAGGCAGAAAAATCAAGAAACAGTTGAGTGAAATTCTAATATTTCCAACTGCATCGTCCAGTGTGGCTATGAGAGACCACACTGATTTGTTCTTAATTTGGTACTTGATTTATGACAAAATACCTCATTTCATCTTAATTTATTGATAGAATTTACAAGTAGAATTACTTCATCGCAATTTTTTTCTAAATTAAGAATGGACCATAAATAAAGACTTTCAACATCTCCAAACTCTATCTAACAAGCTCTGCTCCACTGCACCCTTCTAAGGATACATTTCCCCGTTCAAACTTTTTAAGCACAATACGGAGTTCGCCATATTTTCCTCTTATTTATTTCCAATGGTAAATTTTCCATTTATTATAGTTTTTTAAACATTTCTAATTTTCACATCAATCAAAATTTCTTCTGAAAATTTAAATGCAAACATGACATGAATTTGATAACCTTAAAACAAAGGAGAATAAAATAAATGACACTCAGCTGATCAAAACACACCACCTTATATAAATACGGATATTTTTTTAATGAAAATTACATTGCAAATGTTCTAAATTAGCATCGAAAATCTCAGCTTTGGCAGACCGATTAAAAAGCTAAATGCTGAGATGAATTTCGGTCAACATTGAAGAGCAGATAATTGATAAGGTAAAGGCCAGCACATTAGAGGGAATTACACAAACTTATTTTTAGTTTTCATAAAAAGTATGAAAATTAGCCTCTCGGGTTTGAACACTTACCTTGTGTGGAAAAAAATATTTTCCCATATTTGCGCCGAGGTGCCCATTTTCAACTTTTTTTTTTAACTCCAAACATTGCGATACGGTCCAATGTGCATACAGTATGCTAAATAAATTTGTTTGCTACAATCTTATGCCAAGGGAATGAAGAGTTTGAATCCAAAAATTACTAAAAAGAAATAAGTGAAAAAGAAATTAGCGTAATACAAAAAACACGAATGAGTCAAAAAATTATGAAAACGGCAACACTGCATGTAAGTCACATAAAAAACAACGGTGTACTCAATGCAGAAAGTGCCAACGCCTTTGTCGCCGCTACTTTGGTTTTGCCGATTTTGACAACTCTCAATGGCAACTACACAAAGCTTGTTTTTACAAACGGGAGCAAAGAGCCACTGTTTTGAGTATTTTGCAGATTTATTTATTAAATTTCGGCCTGCAAATCATCTTTTTACACTTTAGCACAATTAAAAAACGTTTCTCACTGAAATATTGAAAGTTATTTATTCTTCTTTCTTCCGTATTCTAGCACTTATGGCGAGATTTGCCACTTCGCCGCGGAAAGGCACAATCTTGTATTTTATTATTCTTGATAAAAAAAAACAATGAAATTGTCGCTATCCGACAACTTGGCTATTCGATTAGTCGAATATTAATCACAGTTCTTAGATTTCCAAGGGAAACATTGTGAATGGCTAGTCATTTTTTTTAATACGTATTTGGGAGCTAGGCTCGAAAAAGCAGATAATCTTGCATGTGTAAACCTATTAACTATAAAATTCCTATGTTGAAACGGCATTCGAAAATCTATACATTCTTCATTATTTAATATTTATTTCCTGCTTTATCACTTCACTTAAAGTCTTTAATAAATACCCTAAAATTATGAAACTTACGACATTTTGTATTACGACACAATTTTTTTTATAAAAGTAGAGTGTAATAAAATGTATGGTTATGTATGTAGGAAACATATGGCATATGTATATAGCATATAGTACATACATAGATACATACATACATACATATGCGTGAATTAAGAAACCACAGGCAATTAAGTCAGTTTATTTACAGCCATAAAGGTAATGGAAAGAGCAACAGTTATAACGTTTATATTTGTTTGTGTATTTAAGCGGTCAAGATAGTTCACGTATGGAGCCATATATATATATGTATACATATGTACATATATAAATTATTATTGCTATGCAATGAGCAGATGAACTACACGCGTCAATGAAAATTTGAGCATTTAAATATTTTGTTATTTTCTTGTCGATACGCGGCTTTCTGCGTAGCTAAACTATTTTATAGAAGACGACCTTGCTCACAAATATTTCGAAATAATTTAATATTTATATATGTATCTAAAAACCCGATTCAAAATTAGGTAGAGAGCTACTTTGCTTTCATTTCGTATTCGATTATTTTTCGCACTAAATTTACATATTATATCTTAATCGGCTTAGTTGCTTCGATTGATCGCTGAATTCCGTAATTTAATGTGCATGGTATGTTTTATTAAAAGGTGCAAAAAAGTTTTCAGAGGGATTTTATTAAATAAATTGCTAATTATTACTTTAAAGTAAAACAATAAAAGTACTAAATACTAATTGTGGAAAGTATTAAGTGTATGCGGACCAAAAAAATTTATAGATTTGTTATCTTAGTTAAGGCATAAAAAGAGTAAATAATCGACGTCTAGTTTTGAAATATGCAAAAAAGCACATATTTCAAACCGAATTTCTTAACTAAATATTTATCAGAAATTGCTAAGATTTGTTTTAAATAATTGCTGCATCCATTGACTACACGTGTGTGATCGGTTCACGCATTTGGGTACTATAACCCGAAACCTTTGTACAACTAACTAAACCGTACTCGCCCCACCCGTGAGTCACCATGGGAGGATTACCACATCATTACCTATGTACATATGTACCCCTCGAATATTTCGCTATAGAGCGTTAAAGTTTTTTCTTGAATCTGTTTTAATTTGCTAAGCCATAATGATTTTATATACATACATTAGGGGTGACTCTCCGCATATTCGAATATCCGTTAATACGGATCAAGTACGGATGAAGCATGAATATCCGGATAATTGCAGCAACGAAGATCCGGTTAGTATTTGTAAAGGGTGGTTAAATTTTAAGGGCCGATGTTGATTTTGAATAAAACACAAATTGTTTTGGAAATTATTGTAATTTCTGTTTATTATGATAATATGGTGTGGTTCAATTATGTATGGAACAAAATATCGGCCAAATGTCCGCCGCGACCTCGGATAAGAAATGGCAACAGTGAATGATCAATTTTCGAAGAAAATCATCTTCAGTGATGAGGCACATTTTCACCTCAGTGGATTCGTCAATAAGCAGAATTGACGCTTTTGGGCGAATGATAATCCAAGAGTGATTGTCGAAAAACCAATGCACCCACAAAGAGTGACCGTTTGGTGCGGTTTATGGGCTGGCGGCATCATCGGGCCGTATTTTTCCAAAATGAGACCGGTCAGGCAGTTACTGTGAATGGTGTTCGCTATCGTGAGATGATAACGAACTTTTTATGGCCCGAATTGGAACATATGGATGTGGACGATATGTGGTTCCAACAGGATGGTGCCACTTGCCACACAGCCAACGAAAAAATGGCTCTTTTGCGCGACAAATTCAATGGCCGTGTTATCTCACGTGGTGGCGATGTCAATTGGCCACCAAGATCATGTGATTTGACACCGTTGGACTACTTTCTTTGAGGTTATTTGAAAGAAAAGATGTACGTCGATAAACCAGCAACAATTCAAGAGCTAAAGGATGAAATAATTCGGCACATTAACGGCATAGAACCTCAATTATGTCTCAGAGTCATCGAAAATTTAAACCATCGGATGAAGGCGTGCCGCCGAGGTCGCGGCGGACATTTGGCCGATATTTTGTTCCATACATAATTGAACCACACCATATTATCATAATAAAAAGAAATTACAATAATTTCCAAAATAATTTGTGTTTTATTCAAAATCAACATCGGCCCTTAAAATTTAACCACCCTTTATATTCGGATACGAGTATCCAAAAAACATCAACGAATTGACGAACAATAAAAATAATCAACAAAGACGTTTTGTAAATAATTTTTGGATGTGTGCTATTCCACGACTTTCGATAAGCCCAAAACCGTTATACGGCTTGTAGAATTCTTGGTACTCGAATATTTTATTATTGCTTTCGCCTATTCTCATAAAGATACTAATTTTCCCAAGAAATGGTACGAATAATACCGAAACTTTTTGGCGTTCCAAATTACCCATTTATTTCTTTGTCCCATCTTGCATTTCATTAATTTCTGATATCCGGTTATCGGACTATCCGGATTTTTCGTTTGAACTTCGGATGCCCGAGTGGTTACATTTTGATTTTCAAATAAGCGAACGTCAGATATTGATGTCACTTTGTTTTATACACTTTGAATAAATATAAATTTTTCATCTTCACTTTCAATTTTATCATCTCTATGTCCTTCTCCCTTTACATCTTCATCAATACATAGTTTATCAGGCGATTTAAGAAATAGACGTTAGAATCTTATCGGCGGAAATAAGAATAATAAATAATTCCGTCGCACGCGGCGGCATCGACTTCCAACGTTCCCCGGATAATTTAGGTTAACTTAACACAATTGAAGCAGCAGAAAATACACAGGTGATCGTATGCTGTAAAATAAATGAAAAATAATGTCAAATAGTTAAGCTAAAACAAAAAACAATCCCATACACATTGCTTGACTTTAAACCAGACTTTACATATAATGCAATTTTTATTTTTAAACAACAAAAAAATAGATTATTATTTGAATAATAAAGCAATGCAGCCACCCTGATTTGATTTCGCCATAGCTGCTGGCATCGGCGATGGAAATAAACCAAGGTGTATCCATAGAAGGTGATAGCAAGATAAACAAGGCGAATCCGCTGTGTATTTTGTTTGTGTAATTTTGCGTGTGAAATGCCAAAATCTGAATTCGCCTACTATTGCTCATGTATTTTGTTAGTGTAATTTTGCGAGTGAAATGTCAAAAACTGAATTCGCCCAGTTTGCTTATGTATTTTGTTTGTGTAAACAAAACAACCTAGCGAATTTAGAGAGAAGAAAAAGCACTCAGCTAATAGGATGCTATCACCTTGTATGGATTCGCCTTGAAATAAATCTATCGTCGCGAATGGTGCGTCGGGCGAAATTCGTTGTGCGCTTTGGTTGTGCGTATTTTCATATTTTATTTTAGACAGCGAATGTTCGCGACGAAAAATTCGCCGTTCGTCGGTATTACGCGTAAGTTATTATGAAGCAACGATTTTGCGATTAAACTTATAACTGTTATTTCTCAAGAACGACCGGACTTCGACTTCGGCCTTGGTCGGTTCGGTTCGGCTTCGGCAAAAAAAAAAAATCGAACCTTTGCCAATTGTCACTAAACCACAAATTGATGACTCTTCGTGATGAACATCAGCTGCCAAGTAATTGTAACGTTTTTGAATATTGGTTTCAAAGCTCATAATCGTATTTTATGTTGAATGAAATTGCTTTAAATTATCTGTCTGGTCCTCCATCGACTGAGCAACGATTCAGTGCTGCAGCCCAGCTTTATACCGATAGGCGAAATAGGTTGCAAGGCGAAAACTTGGATAGGCTTTTACTTTTATATTACACTATACAATTATTAACTACTGTTCTTTTTTAAAAACTACAATGATCGAGAACTTTTAAAATTTCATTCATTATTTATTATTTTAGATCCTGAAAATATTCGACTCGGCTTAGGCACTAAAAATCGATGATCGGTCGTTCTCTAAAAATTTAATGAGACATAAAACTAATCACGTAATGAAAATTTTTCTAGCTTTTCTTCTAGTTTTTATAGCTATGTATATTTTTGTAAAAAATTAAAGTTAAATTAAAAAAATATAAAATTTTTCACCACGTTGTGCTTCTATTATTTTGAATACAGGTGTATGTATATACATATGCATACAGGTGTGTATAATTAGCGTAAGTTTGCTTTTGGCGTACAGCGATCACTGATCGGTAAAAATTGTTTAGAGTTTCCATCAATAAATCAAAGAATTGCCGAAAAACAAAAATATTTCAGTTACGACTTATAGAAATAAAAGCCCTGAGGTGAGATGGGTGAGCAAAATTGAATGCTGGTGTTTTTTTTTCAATTAAGCACGTATGTACATTAGGGTGTCTTACTAAAAACGCTGCGATTTTTATACCAGAATTTGTTATGCCTTAAGACTTCCGCAAAATACCTCCAAAAATTATTTTTTTTATAAATATAATAAATAATTGTATTTAAAAACAAAGACTTGTTATGATAAAATAGTTTTTTCTTAAACCAATCTTCAAACAAAAGTGAAAAATCTCATAATTATAGCTCCACAAAAATTTTTTTTTCAAATTTTATGCAGAGATTTTATGCTTATGCTAATCTGATGAAATTTTTAAGAAAAACGACTTTAATGATTCATTTTTGTTTATAAAAAACTGCTTTTTTGGAGTTATTTTCAAATTGGTTTACCTGACGTAAATCTTAATATATTTCCAAAATATTTTGTTTGATGTCTTAAAATATAATATAATGAATTCGGTATGCAGTTTTATATTTTTTTTATTTAGATCTAAGTTGTAAGAAATTACCGTTGATTTTTCAATTCTGTTACATGCGTTTTCCGATATAACAAAATCCGAGCATGCGTTATGGACGAATTTACGGAAGAGCGTTGGTAAAAAATTAAAAAAATAAAAAATCAACGGTAATGCCTAGCCAATTGAAGCTTGCAGTTTATTATACTAAAATTGAATAGGCTATAAAACTGCATACCTATTTTTTTTTTTAATTCGAATTAAAAATTGTAAAATTTTATGTAAAGTTGGTTGAATAAAGTTTGACCGCTCTCTGTTGTAGAATGAACTATATTTTTATAAAAATAAGAATCAAAATTAAATTAAAATAATAAATTGTCAAAATTTGTCATTATGTGACAATTTTGGTTATTAGTTTTTGGGCAGCATTAATGTTTTCTGACAAAACAATCAAAATAGGCGATATTCATTTCGGTTGTACTTCATCACCAGCGGATAATCTACAAGAATTGTAAAAAATTATTACATGACAACATTCAGTTTTTTTTTTTTTTTTAGTTCGCTGTGCGCACAAATAATACATAGTCGACAAATGTTATTGAAAGTGTTTTAGAGTTTTCCTCTTTATTGAAGTACTAAATGATCGATCACATCAGTCATTGGTGCGGTACAAGGTATGCTCAAAAATATTTTGGTATATGAAAAATACAATATTACAAATTGCACGCTCGTAGTTCCAAAATAAAAAATAAAAAAACACTAAAAAACGGAATGTAGGATTAATACTTACAAAAATATGATATTGTTGTATTCGTTTGTTTATTGCTTAAGACAAACGTTATAAAAGTAAATAAATAATAATTCATTGATAATTTTAAACTTCTCACATTTTTTTTTGTGGTATGGAATACCGCATTTCCTTTTGCATCACATAATTTTTTCTAATTTTTTATATTATAGTACCAATTGAGAGAGACCTCTCTGATTTTGTTCAATGTTTTTTTTTGATTTGCCGATTTCGAGGTATCGAGTTTTGAAAAACATCGTTCCAATTTTCAAATGCCAATAAATTTGCCTTTGTTTCGAAATTTGGAATATCAAATTGAAAGAAAATTTAAACCTGCATTTGTATAAAATTAAAAAAAAAAATTAATAAAAAATTAAAAAAAAAAAAATTAATACAAAATCATTCATTCCGCAACTGTTGAGCCTAATCCGATAATGGAATAACAATAAAAAGGTTGAAGACTTCATCATGTCCGAAAACAGCACGTTCTTTATTCATTTTGTCTCAACATCGTTTCATAAATTTTCAACTGAGCTGACGTATTTTCCTTTTCCTTCTTACGTCACACCTTTGTGACCTTCGCGATACGCTAAGGAGAATTATTTTGCATAAAAGTCCAATTTAGTGATATTTACAATACGAATGGTTCCATTTTTTTTAATGCCCAAATATTGTAACCGATATATTTTTCCATTTATTCGTATTATTGATTCCACGCGTTATGGGCAATTTTACTTAAATAGTGTAGAAAATAAAGTAAATATAACTTCTGAAACAATTTTTTCAGTTCAATATTTTGTATATATCAATCTATCCGTTCGAGTATCTAAATTAACTTTGCCAATGCTTTTGAACTCTTTTTACCCCATATTGAGGTTTTGTTTCTTTGGCCTTATCAATTATAAATAGATACATACATGATACTGATTCCAAGACACTTCATTAATAATAAGACCTCCACTACCGAAATAATATTACCACTATTAATACACTTCAGAAATAATACCCCCCATTGCGAATGTCGACTGGCAGAAGATAAACGACTATTAGTCGATTGTTGACTATCGCTGATATTGTGAGTGCCGATTTATCGTTCAATTAGTGGCTGTCTATTAGCGTTCTACAACTTCGTGCGATAGATGCAAATTTTTGTCGATCAAGTTTCACAAAACAAAAATATAATCGACTGAGGGCAATTCTACTGCCAGCAGAGCTGGAAAACTATCGATAGTTTTCGATATTAAAAAAAAACTATCGATAGTATTGATAGTACTATCGAATTCCAGCAATGAACGTGTGCATTCGAAATTTTATTTTCAACGCATTTTATTAGTAAAATAGGATAAATTTATGAAATACATTAAATAACTGTTTTTTTTTTCATTTTAGTAGCGACAACTTATATAACAATGAATATTAAATTATCATTAAACAATCGTAGTAAGTATATACGCCTTTGATAAAAATGCAGTAACCCCTTGTGGGTTATTTATTTAATTTAATTTTTTGAAATTGATTTTTAAATTATCCTTTTTTTAAATATGGCTCGTTGTTAAACAAAAATGCTTAGTAATCCACATTTCCAACTACTTACGAAAGTCATCGCAGTTTTAAAATTTTCACTTTTTCAGAAATAATCGAAAACTTTAAGGTGTCTACCTACGTACAAACTCCATTCTAGTACATTAAAGTAATTTGTTTTTTTTTTTGATTGTGCTAAGCATTTCGTTATGTGAAAAAAGCGCTTACCACTTTCAATGAAGCTTTGCTAATATTTGTTAGAAGTTTGAAATTTTGATTAGTAAGGGGTTTCTTAAATAAAGCACTTATTTTTAAGAAAACCTTTCGACCTTGTCCAACCTTATAGTTCTATTATTATGCTTGGCCTTATATTTATGAATCGTCTGCATAATTTATAGAGCTTGAGGCCAGGTTTGTATTAGGGATTAATATGAGAAAACAACAATTTTTCAAAGTGGTAGAAGTGATAGCTGCTATTTCGAAGATCACCGCATCTCCTTATCAGACTTCTTTCTTTCTAGACTTTATCTGGCTTTGAACCATGGTACACGGAATTGGTAGGCGAGCACGCAACCACTCAGCCACGCTAACCGTGTGAAAATTGCTTGTTTTCTATGGTCAATTTCAACTAAACACTGGAAATATTTCAAGACTATCGATAGTGCATAAAAACCATCGATAATTTTTAAAAATGAAAGCTATACTATCGATAGGCTAACGATGTTTTTTCCTGGTCTAACTGCCAGTCGACATTGCCAATAGGGGGTGTTTTAATGGAATTTTGATAGGACAAAAAGTCTCCCTTCAGATAAATCTGTCAGCGATATACATAAACACTTAGATCCAGAATTTCAATGAATTTTGTAGCTGTTTTGAATATGCAATATTAAAATAGATTGCAATAATATCGGTCAAAGACTGAATATTATGAAGCACCTTGATTTGTGATACGCAGTGGGAAGAATAAAGGACCTAGTCTCTGGGTAAATTTTAGCTTGAAATCATGAAACTCTGCCCATGATTTCCAAAATTTCCTTTTCATTTTATGTCAATATGGAACATATTACATAAATTTCGAACTGTAGTTCAATCCTGGTCCAATGTTGCTTTAAATTTATCACATGTTTACGAGTAAAATATCACTAGGAGACTTTCCTTCAGGGCGCGCAGCTGTATCATATTTACTTACTTAATTGGCGCTATAACCGCTTAAACGATTTTGGCCGAACATCTCCTACAATTTGTGGTGTGCGTCTTGATGTTGTAACACAAATTGAGGGACCTACAGTTTTACGCCGACTCCGAACGTCGAATTGTTTTTTGTGAGAAGTTTTTTTCATGGCAAAAATACACTCGGAGGTTTGCCATTGCCTGCCGAGGGGAGACCGCTATTAGAAAAAACTGTTCTATAATTTTTAATGTTACTCGCCCTGGCGAGGATTTGATCCCTGGACCCGCCGAATAAAACGCGCACATTCCACACATTCGGCTATGGCATATTTACTCTTGTATAAATATATTTTCGTATTGTCATAAACATACTACATACATATTCACATACATTCAAATGTATTTATTGTACATATATGCAAAACACTTTCACACACTTTCGTAGCACTTATGTTGTGCGCCCTTTATTGTTCGCTACTTTTAGATTTGTACTTTAAATTTAAAACTTTGTAGTATTTAGAGCGTCGGCCTTCTATTATAGCAACGTGTGACATATCTTATCATACCAATTGTCGAATAAACTATGTAGATTAATTTGATAATACACTAATCGAATACCGTTGTAGAAGTGGTTTTTGCTGAAATCGTTTTTTATTTAAAACTTCATAAATTAAAAAAAAAAAAAATTTATGCCTAATAAAAACGGATTTATATAAAAGTTAATAAATATGTATTGTATGTTATCTATAAATGCGATTCTAAAGTGAAAATTTACTACTGCGCGTGTTTTCCTAATTAAGATTGACATGAGGCTCAGGTGAGAACAACTTTTTAGCGTTTAACTGTCGGAATTTTTATTACATTCATAAATACGTTTGAAAGTTTTCCGCTGATTAGTAACTAGTTTGGCTTTATTATGTGTTGCACCTGACTTAAATACTGCACCTGACTAAATTGCGCATTTAAGCTCAGAATTTAAAATTTTTTTTTTGTTTAAGGGAGTGAAAAGGGGCGGAAACACTCCAGTAGTATTATTATTTTCTGAGAGCTAAGCCTGTAAAAATCAGCGACATAGCTATTATAAGAGTGAGGGGGAAAAATTCAAGCAAAAATTACAGTAAACATTTTGTAAAATATGATTTTTTATGGAATTCTACAGGAATGTTGATGATCTTTATATTTACCTAAAACATACGCTAGGTGGCGCTGTTTCACAATGTTTGCTATTTTTTATGGTTTTTCATTGAGAACATAGTATTTTTACTGTTTAATGGTAACAAATACATTTATCGATATCTAAGTACATATAATTGATTATAAACTTATCCTCCATCTTTATGAAGCAACATACATGGTAAATTACACTGAGAGGTTAAAATACCAAGAATCCCAAGAATGTAGTATTTTAACCTCATTTACATTTTCCAAATTTTTTTGACATCTTCTTTGTACAAGAACAAATTTTTGTAAAGATAAATGAAAAAACGGATTTTGTAATAAAAAATATATTTTTTAAATTAAAAATGTAATTAATTGTTCCTATAAAAATCAAATTTTTATTATAACACATTTAACACAACCATTTTGATGGATGACAATGATATTTTTGTTAGAAACATTAGTTTGACAACGGAGCATACATCACAAATGGATTCCTCAATAAAATACTGTTGTTTTTTTTAGTGAGAAACCGTATTAATAGGATACACTGTACGACAGCGACTTCTATCGTAAGATTTTGCTAAAAGTAAACATCAAAAATTAAATCATCGACGGCGAAAAATAACTTTCTAGAAGAACACCAGAAAAATTTTTTTTATAGAATTTTACATAATTTTTTCTGTATACTAAAAGTATAATATATTTAGATATTTTTAAACAAAAAAACAACACCTTCTATAGGATAAAAACGCTTTCGGAATATTGTTTGGGAGGTGTAAATTCCCGAACTACTCCACAAAAGCTTTTGAAATAGTTCCGTATTTCAAGAAGCAGTTTTTTCACTCATAATTATTATGGGAATACATTTATTATATAAGTGTCGGGATAAAAGTCTTTTATGAAAAAATTTTTATATGTTAAATTTTTTTTATTAAAATTTTTATATTAAAATATTTTATATTTTAAATGTCATAAATAACAGTTTTTGATGACTTCAAAAATTTGGCGTGCTGATAATACTACCCGACAAGAAATCTGGTCTATGCCAACTGATTATCATTTCATATTTATCCGAGTATGCAGTCAGAATATAATAAACTAGAAATGTTTCTGATATAGGGTCAGAATTTCTCAAACGGAGCTACATATGTATATAGCAATATTTAAATTCTTTTTAATCTGAGAATAATAATAAAATTCTACCCGATTTTTTTATGTGCGTTTACTGAACTGCTTATAACTTCTTCTTTCCTTGAAGTCTAAAAGAGAAACTAGAAGTAAAATTGCTCCATTACGTTGTCATTGATATCGGAAGGAAACAATTTTCTGAAATTTAAGTAAAAATTATGCAAAAATGTCGTTATATCTCAAAAGCTGTTACACTTTTTATATTCTGGCTTCATATTCGGATCCAGCAAAAAATTTTTGCGTTTCATATACTTTTGTGCGCATTTCCGTCTCAAATTTGGTTTTGAAATACTGAAATACATGCATGACAAGGGGTGCTGGGGATTCATTCCCAAATATGTGTTTCATGGTCTTGTTTGAAAAAGGACCACAAAAAATTAGAAGCTATATTCTCTTCCGACAGCCTATACTTGTCAAGTGATGTGACTCAATGTCCATCCGATGGTAAATATTTAATCGATCAAAAAATCTTTAGGCTTAATCGGTGAATATCCTACACCGAAAATGTCTATAAATCTGAAAGTGATCACTAGCTACTTTAAGTTTTTAAAACAAGAAGTAATAGTAGCAGCAATTTCGATAAAAATATATTTTGTTTTTGTAGAAAGAGCTGTTATCGTTTTATTTACGTTCAAAGGTCAGAAAATAGTGACGCTTTGGCGATAAGCGATAAAATTATCTTTCAAATACAGGCATAGAGTGTAGGTGCAGTGCTTACATATATGTACAGTGTTGTTCACAAAATTAATAGCTAAATGTGTTGAGAAGTTTTGACAATTTTACCCTTCCCAAATTAATTTGAATTATTTTGTATTTAGCTACCATTGTGAATAAATACAAGTGAAAAATCTTAACCCATAGGCGTCAAAATTCGGCACAGCTAAAATCACCAGGTGTAGCAACCCATACCACTCTTGTGCCATTTAGTGAGCGAATTCCTATGTCTGACAACTAATAATATTATTTATATTTGTGACATTTAATATCAGCCGCCGACATCTTTAATTTAGAAGAATTCATACTTGTATTCATTCACAATGGTGTATATACTGTTTGATTTTGTTTGGTAGCGAACTTATAAAAATAAAAATGGATAAAGTTAAGCCAAAAATTTAATTATTAATAATATTGTTACCAGAATCATTAAAATTATGTTATGTATATATAGTATAAATTAACAAAATAAATAATAAAAAAATGTCAAAAAGCGTCAACATTCTTAGTGATGTGCAATTTTATCTGTCACTGTCCATCGACTATAGAATTAATGCGTTTCAAAATATGATGCAATGTAATAAATATTGCAGACGTGTTACAGAATACTAAACTTTGTATATAAATACATTAAATTCGACTTTTCAAGCATGTGGCAACCCTTTTCAAAAGTGGCTGTCAAAGTTTTCCTCAGCGAAACAAACCGATTGATACTCATATTCAAATATGTAATGTGTTTGTGTATAAATAAATACAAATTTGACATTTCAATTAGGTGGCATCCCTCTCCAAAATATATCCTATCCTTTCGACACTAATATTTTAATTGTGCATATAACTTGTGTATAATATAATTTAATTCGACTTTTCAAAGAGGTGGCAACCCTCATAAAAGTTAGCTACGAACCTTCGTTCCGAGGGGAACCGCTTGACATCCATATTTTAGCAATTAATAAAGCTTGTGTATATTTTAATTAAATTTGACTTTTCCAACAGGTTGCAATCCTCTTCCAAGCATAAAATGTACTGTAAGACTTGTCCTCATACCTACTTACATACAAAGTTTCAAACTTACTAGGAAATTTATAAAAATTCAATAAATTAAAAAAAAATCGTATCGGAAGAAAAAACTGGATCAAAAATCAACAAGAATTTCTAGCTACTTGAAACTTGCACTTTATTATAGGAAAATTTATTGGGCTAAAGAACTGCTTACTTGAAAATTTTCTAAATAAAGGCTAGACATTTTTATGAAACTTTTTTACTTATATAAATTTGTCGGATTTTAATAAAAACTCCGATTTATATGGTTTTTGCTATACCTATATTTTTATAAAAAATTACTAAAATTTAATAAGGAAAGATAAAATTTTCAAAACTTGTTAATACATTTTGCGTCTATCTTTGTAATCAAAGGTATACATATTTGCCTATATCGAACATTTGTATGCATCTAATTTCATTTCGGATATGCAACATACATACATTGCACATTTCTGATATGCAATTCCTAAAGCAATTGGCTGTCTAAAATATGTGCCAACCAAAAATTAGCGAAACCAATTTATGTTGCACGTTATCATAATTTCATATTTTATATCACTTGAAATGAAAAGTGAAAACTGTCATTCAAATTTCCACATTTTCACATTTTCAGCTATCCAACATGAAAAGTGAAATTTATTTAATGAACAAAAATAAGTGAACGTCTAATAGTCCAAATAGCTGCAGCTTAAATTTCAACTAGCCGCGCCTGCGTAAAATAACAAGATAAACTGCGAGCATTTGATTAAAGCAACCAGATCAAATAACACCGTTGAGTGGAGACATTCAGCTTTGATATACATATGTATGTACAATCGTAGTTAGAGACGTGCATATGTATTTACTTACAATATGTATATTCATTAAAGTGTCTCACATTGCATAAAAAAAGTCCACTGTTTTCACTCGCAAATAATAAAATTTGGTATATTTCAGATGTGATTGTTAGTGAAAAGAAATATATGTACATATTATTTTAAATGAAACCCTAGCAATGTCAATTGAGTGAGTTATTCAAGCTTTCTTGAAAATTGCAATAAAACATTGTCTGAAATTGCTTCAAAAATCTCATCACTAATGATAACATTTGTCTCTACATTATTATATTCTTTAATAATATAAGGTAGATTTTTTTTTGTACAAATTTGGTTGAGCCTGTATGATCCATAAGCAGTTATGTTATGTATATAATTTTTGAGTTAGGACTGACTGCAAAAATAACATCCCGATTTCAAGGCGAATTCATATGTTTATATGGTGTTACAAGTGCAAAAGTCCCATGTATATTGTTTTTGCTTCTGCGTAAGACTTGTCAAAATTTACATGAATTTTGTTTTTGCTATTACGGCTTTTTAAAGTTCAGACGCAAAATCAAAAACAAAAGACATGTAAAGTCAAGGTGGATCCATAGAAGGCGATAGCAAGATAACCAAGGCGAATCCTTTGTGTATTTTGTTTGTGTAATTTTGCGAGTGAAATGTCAAAACCTGAATTTGCCCAGTATTGCTCATGTATTTTGTTTGTGCAAACAAAAAAACCCAGCGAATTCGGAAAGAAGAAAAAGCATTCAGCTCATCGGATGCTACCACCTTATATTAATTCGCCTTGGTTTTTCTAAGATAAATAAAAACCTACATAAAATGAAATCTGGTTCTCCAAAAGTAGTAAATATTTCTCAAGCGCCGTTTCATTTCCATTAGTCTTTCTTTTGTTAGTTGTTTTTCTTCGGTCCAGATAATTCCGTTTTGTTTTTAGCGCACGTTGGTATTTAGTGAAATTTAGAAATCGCTTAAGCCATGCCAATCTGTAGGTCCGTCCGTGCAATGAATAACCTAATATTAAGATATGTATCTCAAAGAAACATGCGGGGACCAAGGTAGGTTAGTGTTGAAAATGGGCAAAATTGCGTACGGATGGGCAAATGAAAAAAGTTTTATCGATATTTTTAAACAATGTCCCATGCAAGAAGCTTAACCTATAACTATCGGTTATATTAGCGGGAAAATTAACTCAAAATATTGACCAGTTTGACGGTTAGTTTTGTATGGGCATCGGATACCATATTACCTCTCTTCTTTGCTTTTTGCATTTATGAAAATGAATTCACTGAACTCTTTGTTTTCCTGTATAAATTGGCTTTTTCTCATCGTTTGCAGGACCTTGTCCGACACTTTTTGCAGAGCCGGTATATGCAGCTTAAAAAATATCGTTATTTCCAGATATCTTATTTATTTTAAATATATCGATATTTTGGTATATCAATATTCTGTATTCGTTTTTTTCTGATATAATATCGATTTTTTGATATATCGATATGTTTTACACAAGCCCAAAATTGGATAATGACCCCTTCCACATGACGGAGTGTTGCGAAAATCAAAAAATGCGATATTTCAGTAACTATAAAAGATTATTTACACAACTTCGACATACAGGATTATTGGTTTGAATCAAGGAATTCGTGGTTTAATTATTATTTCTTTTAATATTCCACCAAATTTGTTACACTATAAAACATAATTTGCTTTAATTTTACATGCAGAATCTTTGAGGGATAAAAAAATTTTGAAAATGGTCGCGGCCCCGCCTACTTTATTAGAACAAATATGTTATACATACATATATCTTCGTATCAACTTTATCAAACTCAATCAAGTTTGGTGCATACTTTGCATTTGCAAGCATAATTTCAAATATTATAAAAATCAGATAAAAGCCACACCCACCTTCATGTAACGGTAATTTACAAAAAGGAATTTTTTTGGAAAATTGATAGAAGTTTTAAATACATGAAATTTTATGATTCGCCTAACCTTTTTTCCGTGAGGCATCATGTACATATATATATATATGTATAATATATAACATGTATATACACTTGCGGTCAAAAAAAACGCACCACCAAATATAATTGAAATAAGATCACATTAGCAACTTGTTTATAAAGTTAGAATATTAAGGTAATTTTTATTTGTTTGGCAACATAGTGTAAATTGGTTATCCACAAAAATTTTTCTCGGAAATGGTTTTTATAAGGAATAACCAATTCGATGATATTCATGATTAATTAATAGAAATCAATGTGAAGTTAACTTAAAGCGACTAAATCATTTTCACCACTAACGATAGAAATATAGACTTCAAAATAGGCTTTCCTAATAACGAGTCGTTCGTCCTTTAGCCTCAATAACTGCCTTAATTCTTGAAGGCATGGAATTCACTAGGGCCTCATTTGATTTCCTTATAATGGGACTATACCAAACCAGTTCTAAAATCTTTATCAATTGACTTTTATTTGTTGGCTTCTGTTTAGCAACTTCACACTTCATTGTGTGCCATAAGTGCTCAATAGGGTTTAAATCTGGCGAGTTTCCAGGCCAACCCAAGCGTCGAATCCCTAGATCGTTAAATGTATTGGCCAACTAAAAATAAAAATTCAAGCTGAATATGACCAATATACACCAATATTGTATAGATGTTTTACATAAGATTTGTTTCCAATCAAAACTCACCCATTCCGCACGACGGCATGACGCCGAGTCATCCTGGAAGATTTGGCGATCCGTATAAAAATAATGCTCGTCAATTGCGGGTAAAAAAAAATTGTTAACCACTGTCGCATATTTTTGGGCATTCATTATTCCATCAACAAGATGTAGAGGCCCCGTTACATGGTATGAAAACTAAAGCCAAATCATTTGACTTTGAGGAAACTTAACTTTCTTTACTACACAATTATCCTGGAACCTCTCACCTCCTGAACGGCGCACGTAAAGCAAATTTTTTGAGCTTAGCAAATTCTATTTGCTTTCGTCAGATCCCAATTTTGGTACTTTTTCGTGCCTTCATTTTTTGTGATTTCAGTTGACTTACGAGGACGACTTGATCCTTTTTTACACTCCAACACTTCACTATTCTCTTTTTTTTTTTGTAAAAGACGAACAATAGTTGAATGGCTACAACCAATTCTAGCTGCTATTTGCCGAGAAGATAACTTTTCTTCATCTAATGCTAATGAAGATAGTCTACCAAAGTGGTGGTGCGTTTTTATTGACCGCAAGTGTATGTAAATATATAGGTATATCACAATTAAAAACTTCATACATAAGTATACTCATTGTGCAAATTATATGTAAAGGCGAAAGCTTTTAAATAAACGACATAAAAAACGCAAATGCAATTTTTACGCAAACTGACGGAAATTTGCATTTTTGCTGAAACGGACATGAGCCGGCAAAATGTATTTACTTATGGTAACTATAGTTCACAACTACTTATGTATGTATGTATGTGTGTTCATAGGCAAGCAATTTAACAGCGGAAGTGGTGTATGATAAGTGATGACATCAAATATTATGGAAAAAGTTAACAATCATAATTATTTATATTATTTACAATACTATAGATAAATATTTAAACCCATAATTTTTTTTATTCTACGTACTTTTTCTATGATTCATGTCGTAAAATTGAATTATTTCAAGGGAATACAGGGTGTTTCATGCTCGAGATTTTTTATAATTCAATCTCAATTTTGATCAAGGCGAATTCATACAAGGTGATAGCATCCCATGAGCTGAATGCTTGTTCTTCTCTCCAAATTCGCTGGGTTGTTTTGTTTACACAAACAAAATACATAAGCAAACTGAGCGAATTCAGCTTCTGACATTTCACACGCAAAATTACACAAACAAAATACACAGCGGATTCGCTTCGTTTATCTTGCTATCACCTTCTATGGATACACCTTGCGTATGAGTTTTCAAAAGCCGTAAAAGCAAAAACAAAATGTGTGTAAATTTTGACAACTCTTACGCAGAAGCAAAAACAAAATACATAGGAATTTTGTAGGTGTATTTATAACACCACCTTATATGAATTCGCCTTGATTTTGATTGTTGGTACAGTTCACAGATAATTTTTTAAAATTAGTTCAATATCTGTATAAAGCTAATTAAAATTCACTGTGAAGAACAATTTGATGGCCTTACAGCAAAAATCATGTTGACGAGCCTTTACTCTCTTGTGATATTGTTTGGTGAGATCTGTTGATTTCATTGGGCCATTTGTTTCGAAAATGCAATTAGTAACGCAACATCAACAAAAATTTGTTACATTTTTTTTATATTGATGACCAATTTACCTCGGGTTATTTCACGATAATCTGCCTTAATTTGGCCTCAAGTCCACCGGATTTAATGCCTTTAGACTTTTTTCTTTCGAGTTATCTTACAGAAGAACAGATCTATGTATATTAGCAAATCATTTGGTCGTACAGAAAATATTTTTTTTCCTTTTCCTTGGACAATTTGTTACCTATAATTATATTAAAAAAATGTTCCACCTTAAAATAATAAATGATAGGGTTAAAAACTAAAGAATTAGTAATTTCGACTGGACTTTCAAGAACAATGCTTAATAGTGTAAGTTGGGTCTGCCTGCTAAAACTGCTGATCAGAAAAAGATTTTCATACCATGAAAAAATTTTACAATCGATTGCTGTGCTTCTTTGCTACCCCAATTGCGAGAAGCAATTAAAGAAAAACATCGACTAAATCTTTTGCTTCTTAAAACGCGCCGCACAGTGTTTTTTTTGTGGCACGAAATTAATCTTTAGACCATCGAGATTCAAACATTTAATGATCCAGTTTTAAAAAGAAATGTCTGGCTAAGTAAAGTTCACAGTTTATCCCCCAAAATATAATATCTTGTCTTAGAAGAAAATTAGCAAAATTACTAAAAGATTATACAGCGAAAACAGATGAAATTGGCGAATATTTACAAGACCATAAATAAGAATATTTTGAAACTCTTACTAAAGAAACAAAAGAGGTACTTATAGAGACTAACCTATTTTAATTATATTCGCAATAAATTGAATTCAGTAAATGGACTATCTTAAACAAACCAAGCCTTCGAAATATCAAAATTTATGCACACATCGTACTGTGCGAAAATTTCAGCCAGTCCTTTAGGAACCTTGGAAGTCAATCCAAATGTCGAATTTGGCATTTTTTCTTTTCTAATTAGTGAAATATCTTATTTGTTATATTTTTGAAAAATATATATGTACATATATGTATATAAGAAGTAGGCGGGGTTGTTGCCCGATCTCTATAATTTTCAAGTGATAACCTTTCATAAAATAAACTTATGTACCAAGTTTCGTTGCGATATCTTATTTTATTATATTTAAATTAAAATAAGTACATATGCCTTAGAATTGATTAATATAAGTCCAAGGGAGTTACCGGTTTTCACAATTTTTTAGAATTACTTTTAACTAATTTAAACTAAACAGGCACACGAAATTTCACTATATTTGGAGCACTGCTATTTTTTGGCAAACAATTTATGGAAGCTATACCACTGTGCGTCGTTCCACACAACGGGTGTTTCCAAGCCTTCTCTTTCCGATAATAATTGGCCCGTTTCATTGTACCCGATTTGCAAAAGAACGCTTCAACTCGGATAAAACTTCCTTTAGTTGCAAAAGCAACCCTGTTGGGATCTTTCATGAAAAATGCGCTTGGTTTAGTGCTATTTAAGAACTAAAAACAGCTGTGCAAACAAATTTTAGGGTGACGTATTCATATTTTTAAAAATATTATGGAAATAAAAACGAATTAGGTTTTAAACTGAAATTTCCCATGTATTTTCTTAGGGCTAATTCACAATAGCGCAGATTTCTCATCTCCCAACACTACATCTCAGGTCGGATATCATTTTACCGAGTTGGCAAAACTCGCATATTTTTCCCCGAGCTAGTGTTGTTGCTTAACATGCAATTCGTTATCCTACCTTGTATTCTTTTGCAACTAGATTACAAAGAAACGAACCCAATATAAGAAGCTGTTTGAAATATACCCTTAATTTTATATTTCAGAGCTGAAACTTATTTTTTCATTTTTTTTCCTTACAAAAACACCATTTTTACTTTAATGGTGCGTCGTTTTAAGTGATTTTAACAAAAGGTAATATAAATTACGAGTTAGGCGTTAGGAAAAATTCACGATAATCATTCTTGACACAATCTAACCTAACTTTTCAGTGCTCTTGATTCTACCTGATTATTTAAAAATTTGGATTTGATTTTCATCCATTCGCTCCACGAGGCATAGCACATTATTTATTTTCATCGTTTTCACTGAGAAAGTTACAATATCGGCTCATACCATATTTCTCGCATTCGTAACATGCGATCTATTTGGTGAATAAATCAGAAACAATTGAACCGCTGAAAGAAAACACTTTACTCGAAACTGCCGAGATAGAGCAGTGGCTAGAATAGCGTTGGAAAGATTTGTTTTTATTGAAATTGTACGTTCAAAAAAACTAGAAGAAGAGCTAAGAAGTCAAAAAGCTAATTTATATCTGAACAACGTTATTTAAGTTTTCCACCGGTTTAGGCAAATAACAATCGGATGATATACACAGGGGTTTAGGTAAAAAAAAGTTGTAGTCCTAAAGAAGATACTTAAAATTTGTATGAACACTTTGAAAAATGTAGTATAAGAGGAAATCAAAGCGAAACCGAATGAAGTGATACCAAATCAAGTAGAAATCTATGAAAGAAAAGATTGTGATTTTCGATAATTCAAAAGGCGTTTGGGTGTTAGGATTTACTCAAAAGGGGAGTTTACGAGCAAACCTGATGCTTCAAAATATTGAATACAATCTGTAAACCCCATATGGTATTGAATGTGATAAGGTGTTTTTTGGTTTGATTTGAAATATTTATGTTTAAGCCATGAAACCAAACCTAAATTTATTAGATTAGGGGATAAAATTAAATTTTAAAATCTAGCTCCGAAAATTACAATCTGGTCACACTGCGGTCGAATTTCAGCAAAATAATGACTAAACATATGTATATTGTAAAAGGACCCTGTACGCAAAGCACATTGTATGTAAATTTGTAACAGTTGTATATATGTACATTAATATTAGGGCGGGCCAATTATTTAGTGCACTTCAATTGCAAAAAAATAAAATAAGTAATGACAAATAAAAGATAAATAAATAATAATAAAAAATAAATAAATAATCACTAAAAAATAATAAAGAGATCGGGGTTTTACTATTTCTGAAAGTAACTGAAAAAAATCCGCGGACTCGAACCTCATTTTTAGGGATATGGTTTCTTGAGGAAAAATATTATAGTACCAGAATCGCGATGATGCTTTGCACTTTTTTTCAGCGGCATACAATTCGAGCTACCCTAATACATATTTACACATGCATTTAATGATAAAAAATTTTCTTTGATTTACTATCACCGCTGATTTTCAAATATGTTTTTTTTTTCTTTTTCAAATTTTTTATTAATGAGTTTTAGGGGGAAACTACAGTTAAACACCTGCGTATTTCAAGGCCATAACACTCGTCTACATTTTTTTTACAAAAAAATATCAAAATTTTTTGTTTTTACATTAATAGATCACAAACTGAAACGAAAATTAGTTAAACCATTTTGTTTTTTTTTTGCAAAGTTGTTATTCAGGCTTGAGCTAACTAAATCCTGAATGCGACTAAATCGAAATGCAAATTTTTGACTAGTCAATTTTCATTATTATTTTTTGCTTAATAAAAATTTTTCAATTTTATTCAAAAAATTAAAGTTTAACTAATTTTCGCATTCAACGATCCTCAAATAGCAAAAAAAAAACTAAATATTTTTAGCGCAGTATGTATGAATTTTTATTTTGTAAACTAGTGTAATTTAACAACAATATTTGGCCATAACTAATTATTTATGTACTGTACATATTGTATGTGTGTATTTTCTGAAAGTCAATTATGCGATTCAAATAGACAATGTTTATCTTACTCTATTTAACGCACATTCGATTCTATCATAAATCAACAACGACGAATGCATAGGTACTTTTTGTTTTTCTCACTCCTCTCTCATACTCATATCTACATTTTCAATCAATTAATTTTCTTTTCTCCATCTTACAGGTGGCCTGCACAAATTGGAAACGTGTTCTAATGATCCTCACTGGAAGTTGGCAAAATGGTACCGATCCATTACAAATACCCGGCTCTTTGGCGCATTCGGTGGGCATGTTTCAAAAATTCAATTCACTCAACGATGAGGAACGCGCTCAGGTGCTCTCCGAGTATACACGTTTCATATTGGTGCGACATCCATTGGAACGTTTGCTCTCCGCTTATCGCAACAAATTGGAGGGCACTACGGCGAGTGCACGGTATTTTCAGTCGCGTGTTGGCCGGCAGATAGTGAGGGCATTTCGAGCTGGTGCTAACAATCATTCGCGTGAAAATGGTGATGATGTGAGTTTTACGGAATTTGTACAATATCTGCTAACACCGGAGGTGAGTCGCACCAATCAATCATACAATGAACATTGGGAACCTATCTCGAATCTCTGCAATCCCTGTGTGATGAAGTACAATGTGATAGGTGGGTATTTGTGATATGTACATAGATCATGTAAT
This sequence comes from Anomoia purmunda, assembly GCA_951828415.1. NCBI lineage: Eukaryota > Metazoa > Arthropoda > Insecta > Diptera > Tephritidae > Anomoia > Anomoia purmunda. The sequence continues at coordinate 113,591,773 of OX639994.1, read as the reverse complement.
ATACATACAGTTACTCAAATAATTGACCACATGGTGAGTTTTTTTTTTAAATAATATTCGCAATGTTTTTAATGGTAAGTTTTTTCGTAATGGTTTTATAAAAACTTAGTTTGCTCTATAAAAAAATTTAAAATCAAGGCGAATCCATACAAGGTGGTGTTATAAATACAACTACAAAATCCTATGTATTTTGTTTTTGTTTCTGCGTAAGAGTTGTCAAAATTTAAATACATTTTGTTTTTGCTTTTGCGTATGAGCTTTCAAAAGCCATGTAGGTACATATGTAAATAAAAAAAATCAAATCAGCTGCTCTTATGCCATCACCTTCTATAAATTCGCCTTGTTTAAAACTTTGTACACAATTTCTAAAAAAATGTAGCAAATTTTCAACAAACTTTTTTATCAACATTTTTTTATCAGAATTTGTTTTTTTTTTAATTTTCGGCAATGCCGTTTTATACCCAATTAAATTAAATTTTATTAGAGGTTGGAAAATTTAGTTGATTTTTGAAAATTTTTTGAAATTTTAGTTTTGGAAACTTTTCATTAAACGCATGCAGTTTATATGGTAGAAGATGCGGTAGACCGCCAGCACAGGAATTTTTTTTAAATTCAACTTGCATTTTATATGCCTTTTGCCTTTTGAGACTTGCACATTATTATGCTAAAAACAAATGAGCTATGAGTAAAACTGCATACCCAAAAGTTTTCTAAATATTCAAATTAAAAAGTTTGAAATTTTTATGATAATTTACTGAATTTTAATAAATTTTCTACCGAGCTTGTAATTCTAATTTTAATACTTTTTATTATCGAACGAACTAAAGTTTTACAAAAAATTAACAAACAGTATTAGTACGAAAAACATTGCAAATATTCTTTAAAAAAATCACAATATGGCTAGTTGTTTGAGTCACTGTAAATATTCGTATTAATTGACACCACAAAACATGCTTTAATCATATCATAATCGTATATCTTTTTCGTATAGGTAAATATGAAACCTTATTAGATGACTCGTCATTGGCGTTGTACTTAGCTGGCGCAAATAATCTAACATTCCCCACTGGTCACAAGCCCTCGAGTACTCGCTCTCATTTGCGTTTATATTTCGATCCTCTGCCGGTTAGTGCGATACGACGACTTTATGAGATTTATATGGAAGATTTTCGTCTCTTCGAGTATGGACTGGATGATGTGCTAGGCTTTGAATTTGGCTGACACTATGTGTGCATGTAAATGTAGATACATATGTAAATTTTACTATAGCTCAAGTTATACTCTGATGAATTTTTTTTTTGCATTATGCCAAGTAACAATGTTTTCAACAATGACGCTTTATTTTTTATAAATCTTTTGTGATGTAGGTATGCATTTCTTATTAAGTTGTATTTTATAAAATGTTTTATGGATTTTACTTAGCAATTAGACTATGTAAATTTGTAAATTGTATGTAGCGACACTTATAAGTAAGTTATGTTTTTTTTTTTAGTACCAATTAGTTGTAAATATAAGTAGATAATGTGTAAATTAATCTTAAGAATAGAATAAGCTTTACAATGGCGTAATATCTAAGAAGAATAAAGTTAGCAGATTTTTTGCTACATTCACTCATATATAACGTATGCATGTATTTAATTGCAGTTTTTCACCGTATCTATGAGATATTTTATTGGAACAAAATTATGAACTTTATTAACTTTTTCCCCCTTTCCTATCTTAAAGCATTGTAAGAAGGAAACAAATTCCCCGGGAGTTACTATTCAGAATAGGGCTGCATATTCACCATAAAATTTCGAAAATCGAGTTAATTTCTTTTTTAATTGTACCATTGCTAAATATTTTTACAACAAGATTAAGAATCTTAATACTAAATAGAAGAAATGAAAGGTTATAAAATTCCCTATGAATTGTAGCATACATTAAGTTTTGGTACTCCTAATACTTTCTGAGAAATTGTTTAATCATTTCAGATTTCATTTTATTTTTTATAACTAAATGAAAGCATGCAAATTTTAAGCAAGAAATATTTGAAGAACCACTTATTTTATTAAAATTTTTTCTTTTATTTTAAAGGCAAGAACAGCCTGCAAAAAAGCTAAAAAATCAGACTACTAACGAATAAAATCGATAGATAAATAAAAACAGTGCTTATTGCTCAAATGAAAATATCCAAGTCACGAAATGTCTTGTCCTATTTTATGAACACCCATCAGCTCAAGTCTGCTTACAGTGTTTTGTTTTACAATATTATCAATGTTTCTAATTTTAAATATTTTTTAAAATTCTTTTTAAAAATATTGGCCAATATGTGATATAAATCAAAATTTAAAGCAGTTTCAAGCGCCTGACATTTTCCTTTGATTTTTGGCATTTTTTTAAGCACCGCCAGCAGAAAAATTATCAAAAATCGGCCAATCTAGCCAGTTGAACTTTGCAAATTTTCTTAAAATTCTTAAATATTAAAACTTTTGATTTTTATGTTATATGCAATTGATATTATAAAAAACATACAAAAAAAAATTCAGCAAAGTGAATATTAAAAAAATCACTGTATCATTTATACTTATAATTTAACGTAATTTTTCCAACGAATTAGAAACATATCCAGTTGCATTCGAATTTCCATTTTGCATTATGACTCTCATTCACTACGATACAGCGTCGTAAGAAAAATTCTGTGCGACAGAAAATTTGATGCCTAACGAAAATATTCAGTCGACGTAGCCAAGCGTGTGTAGCGTGTGCGCGCTTCATTCGGTGTGCCCCGCGTTCAAATCTTGACCGCGGCAAGTAATATCAAAAAATTATAGGAAAGCGGGGATCTAATAGCGATGGCCCCTCGGCATGGAATGACAAATCTCCGGGGGTATTGTAACAGTAGAAAACATTCCCCATACATTTTTGGGGAATGCTGCTGAAGTGACAGTCCTTGGGCGGATATAAATCCGTGTCGTTCCGGTGTCGTAGAACCGACCGTCGTGGGAACGTATACAAATTAGTATTTAATGCCGCTTGATTTGGCATATAGTATAGTTCTTAGCAAGTGAATTAAGTTTTGTGTAAAATTCTGAGGAATTTTCTTCCATACTTTTACGGTAATTCCTGTTCCTGTTTTAACGCTGTGTAAGGTTTGAATCATTATTCTGTCTAAAGCAAAACTTTTCTCATATATTAAATTTAGTTAGCTGTTGATTATGGCAAGTTATTTTTTAAAGTTCAAAAAACTTCCCACATTATGACACCGACACTGCCAAGTTTCGTTCAAATTCTTGTTATTTAGTGCTCCACCTCGTTCATGCCAAACAAAACAACGCCCATCCAACACAGAAAAATTAAATTATGAAAGTCCCAGAAGCCAGAAGATTGGTTAACTTACTTCTGTGTGTACAGCAAGCATTTGATGATTTTTCGTTAATAGGCTGTGTTACTCAGAAATTCGATTAATGCAGTTTTGGGTTGGACTGAAGCAGTTTCAGCCTCTTTCAGCTCTTTTGTAGATAAGATATTTTTGGGTGCTCGATATGTCTAGTGATCCCTCTGTTTGCCTATGATGTAGAATCAAGAATGATAGAATACAAGATTGCGCCTTCCCGCGGTGAAATGACAGATTTCGCCTTTAGTAAACAAGAATACGGGAGAGAGAAAATTGAACAACTTCCTATATTTCATTGAAAAATGTGTTCTAATTGTTCTAAAGTGTAAAATATGAATTTATAGGCAGACATTTAATAAATAAATTCGCAAAATACTAAAAAAAGTGTCTCTTTTTCTTAATTTGTGAAAAAAGCTTTGTCTAGTTGAAGTTGAGAATTGTCAAACCAAAACCAAAGTAGCGGTACTTCTAAAGGCGTCACCTTCAGTATTCAGTACACCGTGATGTAGAATTTTTCGTTGATCTTTACTTCTTGCTGTTCATTTTAACCCTTTCAGTACATCTTTTTACTGAGCCGTCCAAAAAATCTAAAATTTTACGCGATACCTCTTATTGGTTCCCTTAGCAATAATAAATAAAAAAAATTCAAAATTATTTTCGGAAAACCGTTTTTTTCAATGTTGCCATATGGCAACAAAATTCCTTAAAGGTACAGAAAAACACATATGTATATGTAATATTTGAAATAAACATGTTTTATTCGATTTATTTTGTTTTATTTATGACATGCAATGCTGGCAATGGAAATATAAAATCAGAAATTAAAAAATATATAAACATACATACGTACATATAACTTTTTTATAAACACTTCAATTTAAGTAATTACTAAGAACAAATCAAAAAGTAATGAAGATAATGATAAAAATAATTAATACTGGAAATAATAAGAATAATAATAATAATAGAAATTAATAATATTAAAAATAATAATTCATTTTTTTATTAGAATAGTTGTAGCTTGCATAATGGTAGTCCTTGAAGCAGTCCCGAGTTCCATTAGGGAGGCATAGGTGAATATTTCATTTAGAACACTTGAACCTGGTATATCCTGAACATCCGTTGATTTTGCATCTGGCTTTCTCTTCTGTATGCTCCGGCCAATGTTGGTTTCCATCATATCGTATGGAAGTAGCAGGCGGTGTTTCATTTGTTCGTCTTGATTTAGCTACACGTTCTTCGCTCAAAGCCGCTTTTGGCCGCCCACGTTTTCTAGAACACTCATTTTTGTTGGACAGAGCAATTAGCCCATCAGCAACATCTTGTCGGAATTCTAAAAGGTACATGTGCTTTTGAGTATTTAGGTCAATGCTGAACAAGTCTCTTTTATATTCTAGTCATGAATTGCATATGGCCATGTCTATGAAGTGGTCAAACACCTTGAGTGTCCATTTTCGCGATCGTATTGAAATACGGTATAGTTGCAAAACTTGGTCTAGGAAATTTTCAGAAAAATACTCCAAGAAATAAACAACAGGGACTTTCATTTCAATAGTTGCGTAAGTCTGAGTAAAACACGTATTGGGAGGAGTCCATGGTGCTTTCTTCCATCGGAACTCACATTTTTTTTCGGAATGAATTTTGAAACTTGACCTGAAATTGAGCTAGGTTCAGCTATTGGAGCTTCACCCAAACATACGTTTTCTTCGACGTCAATATTTGAAATATTAATTTCATACTGATCTTGCCGGGAAAGCTCTTCGATCAAAAAAGTTTCATTTTCGTCAAATGCATTTATTAAATTATCAAAAGTTTCTGTTTCTTGTGGGTCCTCTGTGTCGGATATATAGGATATATCCGAGTCGTCAAAATTTATCAGAATTTTTTCGATATCAGAGCTTCTTTCATTTTCCGTGACTTGTCTAAAAAATGTTTGCTAAAGCTCAAAAAACGTCTAATCGCTATGAGTTACAAGCGCAAATGAATGCATGCTAATTAAAAATTGGCCGCACGTTATTGAGAGTTTGAACACCTTAAAATGCAAATGTTGCCAAATGGCAACATATACATTTTAAAAAATTAGAGCGTCCGACACAAAGCTTTATAATTCAAAATTTCGATAGTAGTCTCTAAAGCAAATATTTATGGATGTATTTTCATCAAAAATCTTTCAAAAAGTTATAAAATATTTTTTCCAGCTGGAAAACAAAAAAGTGCCTTTTATTGAAAAAAATCGCAATGAAGAGACTTGGTTCTTTCAAATAGCTCTATGAACTACAATACACTAAAAAAATGATTTTTTGTAATTTTGTATTTTACTGAAAGGTTTAAACAACATAATTACTCATAAAAATAATAGTTTTTTTTTGAAATAGTGGAAACTACGCTGTCCCAAAGATTAATGTTGCCATATGGCAACAATATAGCGAAAGGGTTAAGAACCTTGGTTTTTATCAAGGCGAATTCATACAAGGTGGAGTGAAGAAACAGCTGAGTTTTACTTTTTTTTCAATTCGGCGAAGCGGGTGTAATGTCAAACTAGTTTTGTTTGTTTACATTCTAATTTGTGTGTTTACATTCTAGTTCAGATTTTGACATAACTCCCGCTCAAGGCGCAACAACAAAATACATACGTTTTTTCTTGCTATCACCTTGTATGAATTCGCCTTGGTTTTTATATACATATGTATTGAAAGAACTATCGACGTATAAAAATAATATACTTTCTCATTTTTTAAACCACGGCCTATACTCGAGAATTTAAAACACAGTATCTATCTGGAGGTTAAACAAATAGTTCCAAAACTAATTTTTTGATTACCTTAACCGATTTTCTAACGCTCGGACAAGATGCAAGTGGCCAATAGGTGAATAATATAATTAAAAAAGAAGTAAATCAAAAAAGCTAGTTTACAATGGTGAGCATCAAAGTGGCTTGGTTATGAGCTAAATATATATCAGTAGCCCTGCGCCAACGCGCAAAACTCAATACATACTTACATATGTATGTAGCTACATAAAAACAAAAATTACGTCGAAACAATTTCAAAAAGGTTTTACATCAATTGCCGCACCCGGCAGTGATACACATCATTCTTCCATATCTACCCAAAATAACATTTGTCTTGTGAATAAACAAGCACTTGTACCACCTGACCTTGACGTCGTTTCAAGCCCATTGGTTTAGTGACGTTAACAAATTGTTTGCATAGAAAAAAACCGAAAAACACATTTCATATTTTTGCGTGGCAAATTTTAATTTGTGATGTTCAACATCGCATTTGGTTCAGTAACACAAGTGATAACTTAAACAAAAATGCATTTTCAGACTTGGTTATCGCATTAAATTGATCATTTACTTCCGCATTCATTCGATTAGTCAGAATAACGTTGCTTCATAGCTCTATACTTTTTGAGAGAATAGAGTGCCTCTACCTCCTTAGCTACATAACGTCCATGGGCTATTAAAGCCATTATTTTCTTGGGATCAGTTTCATCCTTATGCTTTAGGAAAGCATCGCGAATTTGTTGTCGGTATTTCTGTGGTCCATTTGGGCCGGGGTACTCCCTGCCCAAGAACTGCAGCTGCATACATAAATTGAAGAATACACAAGATTATATTCACTTGCTCATTTGTATATTGGATTTATTACTTACATGCTTGTATAATCCAATTACTTTCGATCTCAACTCAGCTGACATTACCGGTTGGAAAGCGAAGATAATTAATAAATATAGAACTTCTTACGACCGCTCCACACAATCGCTTTTATCAAATAATTAATAGCGTAGAGCGTTGCCACATAAACTTTAGAAAATCCGCCAGACCGTTTTATCAATAAAGTTAAGTGTTCTTTGGTAATACCATCTAATATGGTACGGGGAGTATGTTTGCTATTAAATATATTTTTTAAGAATAATAAACAATTAAATATTGTTACCCGAATTTATCAGCACCACTAAGATATTTTAATGTAATTGGCTTGGTAGAAAATGTGGCAGCTGCGTTTTTTCTCGTCAGCTGACTTGCATGGAATTATCGATAAATCTGTGGTAGAAATGTTGTTTAAATACACCTTTTAACCCACCCCACACACTGCGTGATATTTAAATACAACTCGCAATCTAGACTCCTCATAGCCAATGGTGTTAAAATGCAAAACTTGATTTTTTAACATATGATCCTTTATTTGAAAGACATTATGCATATGGTAAGTATCAGTTTGACAGGGAGAGTTTTAATGGAATTTAGTTTGGGTTGAAAAGCATAATCGGAAAATTATAGCCCCACCACATCTTAATAGCTTCGGAATTTGGTTTTCCTTATATAATTTCAAATATTGATTTATAAAAAATGCGGTATTTATGTATAAAAAAGTTTATTTTATACCAAATACCGTCTAAATCTAAGTTTAAAATTTTATGCAAATGTGGAAAATTTAAAAAAATTTGCAACAAAATTTCGAAAAATTTTAATAAAAAAATAGCTTCCCCATTTTCGTTCATTTTTGAAAATTGTTTTGCTGGCAGTTTCGCCCAGATATTTCCATATAAAAAATTTCGAGCAAGCGTTATATAGAATAAATACCAGAAAAAAATTAAAATTAATAAAACAACGGCTATTTGCAGCCATTTGAATGTTGAACTTTATTATATTAAAATTTAATTCGCTGCTATTATTTTCATTAAACATTTTGAAATTTTCAAAAAAATTTAAACTTCGATTAAAACGGGGTTTGTTATAAATTGGACTATTTAAAAAAAGTGAGGTAATAATTTTGCGATGGGCCTTGCCTGACTTTAAGTTTTACTGGGAACTTTGAAGAAAATAATAAAAGGTTGAAAGTTATTGTCATCTATTTGAAAATGGCCGGAGATTTCGACTTTGTGGGAATAGTAAAGATGGATGTTTTTATTTTTTTAGCGGCTACTTAGATCCCACAAGGCCGACTTAGTCATGGTCATTATCATCGAACTCACTATTAGTTGTTACGACGAGTCTGACCAGAGGGTGGGGGCTGTTAGATAAGCAGATTTAAAGGGCGGTTGGTGCAACCTTCTCATGTTGCACCTGGATGGGGAATGTCTGAGTTGATTCTCATTATAATAAGAGAATATAAGAATTGAGCCTAAATCAATATCCGAAACATAGTTGGGTTACAGTAACGCCGGACTTTAATCACTTTAACGGCATTCACAGAACGAGAATTGTAGAAGGTGGGACGGCTATCGTTGTATGAAGTTATACATTTGGGCTCATTGGATGTGTTAAGCACATTTGTAATAATAGGGACGGGACGACACCTTATGGTATCTCTACTTTAATCCTTCCCAGCTCAGATGCTTAGCCTCTAAAGTGTACCGACAACCGACAACCGACGACCGCTGACTATAGAGGTAATTAGCAGCACACCGTTTCATATCATGTAGGGGAGTTGTCGGCTTTTTCTCATCCAGTAGCATTGCGTGGCTTTGGGCCGTTTCTCGACTGCGTGCTAAAATTTATTTTTACGATTTTGTTAGGGGTCGAGAACGATTTCAATTAAAAAGTGAGCAAGACATTGAATTTTCAAAAAAAGATAATTTATTAGAAATGATAGTACTGTATAAAAACAAAAGGATTTTATGAAAAATTGTATTTCCAAATTTGGGAAAAAAAACTCTGTACTAGTCGAAAAACTGAACAAGGGTTATCTATAAGCTAAAGCCAATTCATGCTGAACTCAATTGTGCTAATCATTTCTCAAGCTTAGGTCTTCTAAGCGAAGTTTCAATGTTTTTTGTATTAGATTAGCTTATTTCACTAAAAAATTTATGGTTACTAGAAGTGGTTACAATTTTCGGTAGTAAAATTTATCGGTAACATGCAAAATAGACCCCTAAACGCAAACAGGTTACTCATACGACGCGTCAAACGGATGTCTTATAAAACCAACAGTTACCCATGTGACCTAAGTACAGTGATTTAAAGCTAAACAAATGGAAAAAAATGTAGAAAATCGGTGTGAAAAGATTAATGAAAACAGATGAAGATATTCCATGCAATATGAGAAACGAAACTGGTCTGCACATGATGAATTTTATACTTCATAGAAATGTCAATATTTCAAGACAAAACATAAAACGGTCGTAGTGCTACACGTTCTGTTTCGATGCCATGTCATTTAATTGCTTGCAATGGGGTCGCCACTTCCTCCCAGACTGCGAAAGCGGAAAAGCGTTATAGTTTGATGAGTGATTTAATAGGATAATGCGCGAAATAAAATCGACCACTTTGCTATGGATATTGGTATCCATTCAATAGTTTCAGAGATTAGTGAGTTCTAATTGATAAACAGCCAGACAAAAATGAACGAACTGATTGAACGTTACCAGTGCGGACTCAGAACCTGGTAAATCCACCTTTGGCTAGATATTTGGAGCGGAGCGTCAAACAAACAAATTGACACACCACCATTTTTTGGCCTTAAGAACCGTTTTTGATAGCACAAAGAGAAGCTTCCTAAACTTTGTTGAGGCTTTGTAGAGTACCGTTGAGATCTTACGAGATTTTAGGCAATTCGTTGCACTCAATATTAGAACTGTCAAAGCGGCATTGCCCAACTTAGAGAAGAAGGCACAAGAAGATGGTCTGGCGGTGAACGAGGACAAAATAAAGTACATCCTGGCAATACACAAAGATATATCGAACAAATATGAGAAAGCCTTGGAAACCTGCAAGATAACTATTCTGCGTTATTTCTATTTATTCTTTATTATTCTAGTTGTTCGTGAGGGCGACAGGCTTAGAAATAGAGGAAATTACGCACTATACGTGCTTTATATGATATGGACTTAGTTAAACCCATACAAATTTAACGATTGTGTTGAAGGTGAAAATATAATTTGACTCACAAATCCCAACCAAGAAAATAAAAATAAATAACTGTCATTTAATAAATAACTTCGCAAAGGAGTAACGATTGGGGAAGGGTTTTGGTCTCGGCCCAGGCGGACAAACTGTTGTAGTGCTAAATAAGAAAAAAATAAGAAAGACATAGAAATGAGTAAGCTAATTTCAAAGATTCTATGGGAAAACACCCAAATAGAAGAAAAAATCACAAAACAATCAAATTTGGGAAATAAAAATTAGATAAACCAATTTTTGTTAAAAAAAAAACTAAAGTGACAACTTTGGTCCTTGCATTAGACCACTAGATAGACGAAGCAATTACTTAGCAGGTTTGGTTTTATACATTTTCAACTGAAATAAAGTATTAATCAGAGTAGATGTGTTTTTATTTTACACTCGCTTAGAAAATAACTTGAATAATAGCAGGGTACCTTAAGTTTTATGGCCAAAACTGGGTTAAACTGTCAAAAAGCAAAATAGCTCGCAGAGAAAGAGATCAAAATGAAAGGGAATGATTTATGGCAGCAGAACTGTTAAAACTGTCAAATACAATCAAACGTCAACTTTTGTTTATATAAACGCAATAAAAAAATTAACAAAAATACTTACGAAATCTACTATTTCTTCATTACTATCAATTTGGTTTCAATTTTTATATTTTTCCAAATATAAATATGCAGATGTGTTTACTAAACTTTTAATTTGCTTTCACAACACTGACTAGCTGCTCATTTGACACTGCCACAATTAGTTAGAAAAATTCTTCGGGTAAAATCTGGTAAATTCTGACAAAGAATCTCTTTCATTTACTCTCCCAGAGAACCTAGTAAATTATGGCAAAAATCCAAAAATGATAGAATACAAGATTGCGCTGATTGATCTGAAATTCAGAGAGTAACTTGGCTGTGACGTCACACCAGATTTACCAGCGGAAAGAAATGAAAGGAAACACGTTGGCATACATCTTAGAAAGAATACGCACTGAAATTGTTACACATGCTGGAAATAATACACATGATAGCGAGTATACATACATACATACACGGTTTTTGTAAATAAAATCTGTTGTGACGTAGAAATTCTGTCAAAATTTCCAAGCGAGCGTTAGCGGTACCTTCTGTATTCTTTTCACCATGCCAAAAACCGGCTACTTCTGGCGGGTTGATGAATACAACTATTGTTGTAGCATTGTTAAAGTGAAATTATTGATCTAAAAAATTTATCAACATTATTTTTATTTTTTTTTTTGGTTGTTCGGTGAATTACTTAAAATCTGTGAGTTACTGAACCATCGTTTAAACTTACCATTTTATTTTATACGCTAAGCAAAAGAACTTAACAAAAATTACTGTATAGTTTTGAACATTTTTATTTTAACTTATATAAATTTTGTATTTATTTAACTACAGATGTTTTTGTATTGTTTGAATTTATTTCTGTTTTTGCTTTCTTTTTAATACATCATTAATACTTAATTAAATTCACAATAATATTCTGCACATCTGCACATGGCATAAAATAAAATTTATTTCATTATTTGGTTTCTTAATTACAGTTAAATTAAATAAATTGAATAAAAATCATTACTGTCCATCCACTTCGTCCATTTCAATTCAGCGTTTAACAGTTGCGCTATTAGTCGTTTGCATTAATTTTTGCTTGTAATATGCTAAATATTACAATTTATTTTATGTAATTACTATGTAATATATGTAGGTATGCATTTGGTATGTATGTAGGTATGTATGTACTATGTATGTGAAAGTATTTTACATTAAATACAGTATGCAACAAATGTAAATATGAGGAATGGTAGAAGCATAACTGGTTTGGAATAAATTGATTTGAATTGAATTGAATTGAATTGAACATAAAACGCTATTCTTTCTAATGCTAAGCTAAAAATGTTGTACAACTAGCTTCGTCAAAATAATATCGTTAAGCGATAATCGTTTAATTAAAATTTGTCTAATCTAAATAATGTACCTTTTCACTTTCGAGGACCACTGTAATCGTAGCATGCCTTTTATTTTTTTGTTTTTCTTCTTCTAAACATATCCATTACATTTCTTTTGTGTTAATTCTTTTTAACTACTCCATTTATTCCCAGCTACTTTAATCCTTTTACGAGCATTGCTTAATTACCTAATTTTCTTTTATGTATGCATGTAGTTACATATATTTTGCCTCAAACTTTTATACTACTGAAACTTTGTGCATTCCGGTACATACATACGTGTGTATGTGTACAGTTATTTTCATATGTATGTATATTTTATTAATTTATTTTCATTTTTAACTGATTAATTCATACTATGCGGTGCTGATGATTATGTATAGATGTTTATTTGTGTCCCATTTCCATATTTGGTAGCTTGCCATACCTCTAAGTACTATTTATTATATGTATGTATGTATATTGGTATACGGTTTCATCATAAACTCCACTTGTCCTTGCTATTTATAAATTTTTTTTGCTTTGAATTTTATATAAAATATAAAATTGATATTCTATAGATTTATAAAAATTGTCGAAATATGGTTCAATGGTCTTTGTTTGCGGCTAAAATTGCTCAACCTGTCGTCCCTCTCTTTTCAGTAACGCCAATCAGTCAATAAAGCTAGGAAAAGTCTTTTAATATTTCTGTTTTTTTTTTTTTTTTTAATTAAAGTATAAAGAAAAATCTGAAGAACTTTGCTGTTATCTAAAAAATTATCTACATTTTACCGGTCCATATAAGAGAGGGGGTATGGTGAATTGCTGTTACTGTTCCGAGCCATCAATTCGGCCGCTCAAAGCTGTAATATCTTTGGGTTTGAGATTTTCTCTACGCTTGGTATATGAGTTATTTGATTTGATTAGATTCTTCGTTAGACTTTTGTTTTTGGCCTATGTATGTACTTAGATGAGCGGTTTTATGTATGCGAGCGTGTAGGTGTGTTTTTTTTATATGTATTATTAATATGAATGTATAATTTTTTAGAAGTGGTCTATACATTTTTCTAGAATTTAGCTCTTTGGTAATCATTTAAATTGTATGCACTCTAAACACAACGAGTACTCGATTATTTCATTCTTTCGAAACAAAGAGTGAGTCTATGTGTGTGTGAGTGAGAGAGAGAGAGGTACTTAAGTTCGTTTTGTAGAGATGGAAGTTCAACCTAGCGATTTCGATAATGTATTATCACACATACGTAAGTAATAAATGTGATTGATGGTGCGCTGTTATCACAGTTGCCACTGTAGTTGTCTGTTTTTTTTTAAATCAAAACTAATTTGTTTTGTTTCAATTGTTCGAGTTTAGTAGTTTTTTCTTCTATTCGGGTTTTTATTTATCGTTTGACTCACCAACCAAAATGACTTTTAACGAAATATCGTGAATTCTAGCAAGTTCTGGCAACTACTGGCGAATTGGATAACAAAGCTAGTATGTGTTAGGGCGATGTTATGCAAAAGGTCAAATGGCCCCAGTCACGCATTGTTGTTGCTTTCACAGCAAAAGGAAAGATTTGAGAGTGATAGCTGATCCGCAGGAACCGGACTCCAACACCGACTCATATTGGGATCATAACAAGGTGTCGTCAGTAGTTAAGTGCTTTTTGTAATTTTGACAAAATTTGGATGATTATTTCATACTAAAATCACATAACTTAAAGAAAATAGTACTAGAATTACTCCATTTTCTATTTCTCAGAATTTACAATTACTTTTTAAATTAATGAATACATTAGTAAGAAATTGGAGTAAAAACGATCAACAAATTTCATCGCTTTCTACTACCTTAAAATACGCTAAATATCCCAAAAGTGAGGTTAAGTTGTATCGATAAATCAAAAAAAAAAGTTGAATGAATGTTTTTTTTTTGGGGTTTAGGCGCAAAATGAAACAAATTGTAATTATTACTTATTTGCTTCCTTTCGGAGCAAAATTTAAAACTTTTAATGATACATTGCTTTATTTGACATTTCTTCATTTGTACACGGAGTATAAATTATTATTATTTGCATAGGAATTTAAATAAATTCCATGTTGCCTTTGGTCAAACTATTCCTACAATTTGTGGTATGCGAGTTTATGGTATACCATAAATTGAGGGGCACAGAGCTTGGCAACGACTTGGAACGGCAATTGATTTCTTAGAAAAGTTTTTCCATGGCAGAAATACACTCGGGTGTTTGCCATTTCCTAGGCATATTTATACCACGGCCGAGATTTGCACCCACGGCACACCGGACGACGCACGCGCACACTACACACTCGGCAGCTGGATAAATCTTATAACTGTAAATAATTTGTTGTTCTCAAAACGTTGAATTATTGATGCCACTGCTGTGTTTATTTCAACTATCGATCTCTTACACTTTATTTAGCCCGAACCCTGATAAAAGCCATTGGGCAAAGAACGTAGAACAAAAGTGCCACTGTTTCTTGTGTCAAAAAAGTAGTACTAAATTTTGTTATTCGATAGCTGTCACTTTTTCTGCAAGCTACACAGATAGTATCAACAGAACTGCTACTTGAAATTTTTTCATATCAAGAAGCCGCTGAATTATCAAACTTTGTTTACTTTTTACATTTCATTGTAATAGATTTAAAACTGGAACGTTTTGATTGGGTTTGCGCGCCAAGCAAGAATAAAATATATGTAAGGGCTGTATTTTTTCTAACGCTAAGTTTACTTCTTGACTCGACTTCCAAAAAAAAAAAAAAAACGTTAGAAAAGCGTGGTAGAAAGCTTGGCAAATTTCTTAGGAACTCTGTACGGCATGAAAATAAAAAAATGATAATAAAAAAAGCAAATATTTTGATTTGACGCCAATGTAAAATTTTAAAATGTCACATGTTGCCATGTTGTCATTTCGTGCCATATTTGCTTGTCAAAAAAACCAAGCATAAAAGTGAAGTGACAGTTTGCATAACATCACCCTGAGCACAAACTTTTGTGGTACTGAAAGATAAACCAATTCTCCATACAGCGCCAACAGAAGAGCTTAGATTGCCAATTGTTTAACATTTTTCTCATTTAATTCACTAAATTGGAAGCAGTGACAGTTTGCATAACATCACCCTGAGCACAAACTTTTGTGGTACTGAAAGATAAACCAATTCTCCATACAGCGCCAACAGAAGAGCTTAGATTGCCAATTGTTTAACATTTTTCTCATTTAATTCACTAAATTGGAAGCAGAATAATTAATACCCAACTGCTAACTCACGGAATGTAATAGAAAAAATGGTTTGCGGAAATGCCTTTTTAAAAAGTTACTTATGTGATTTATTTAGTTTTTCGTACAGCTTAACGCCAGTTAAATGTTTTTTTTTTGAATTTAGTTAATACTCCTTTTAATAGATGCAAATAAATTGGGCTTTTGTTACGAGACTTTTGGATGGCTATGCTTTCTCATTCGCGGGTGGCAACCGTGGTTATAACTGAATGTTGAATATGCTGTGTATGGCATGTTGTTGTTGAAGTGTTACTGTTTTTAATATGTATTTTGTTTAAATTTCAATATTGTACCATATGCATGCAAATAAAACAAAATAAAAATTTTTTTTTTTTTATATTTGAATTGTTTTTTATTATTATACTCGTATTTTTGTATGCAGTTATCAATAATATGTATGCCTCATTGCAATCAAAATTAACAAACTTTTATATTTAGTGTTTTTTTCTCTAGTTTTTTTGTTTTGTAGTATATATGTAGGTAGGTATTGTTTATATATATTTTTACTATATATATATATATATGTGTATATATGTATGTATGTATTTTTATTTAATTTTTTTGTTTGTTTAATAAATATTCATTCATAATACATGTTTAGTGCAATTACTAAGTGTAATCTAATTTTTGTTTTATTACTTTTCATTCCATTTCATTTTCGCTATATATTTTTACACCACCGAATTGCAGCTGCAAAATTTTATTTTCATTGTATTAAATAATTTTTTTAATTTAATACGCGCAAATTTCGGTACGGATCGCTGCAGCCACTATCTGGTTCATACATATAACTGAACTTTCTTTCTTTCCTTCGTTTCAACTTAAGCGAAATTTTTATTATCTTAATTATGCAATAACAGTAGTTTGCATTTGCATTGCAGATTTCTATATGTATGTACTTGTTAATGTATAGCTAGGTATTTAGTAAGTGTAACTGTTGTTGTGTTTTTTTGTCATTATTTGTGTGTTTACATTGTTTTGTAATTTTTTTTTTATAGATTTTCTTTTATTTCAATATATTAGTATTTAGTTTTGTGTGTTGACCTTAAATTTATTTATACAGGACCAAAACATATATATATATATATATTTAAGTATATATATTTTTTTATTAGTTCTAGTTAAAAATCAATAGTACCACTTTTGGAATTTTTTTTTATTTTGTTGTTTGTTTTCCTTTATCACTTAAAATAAATTTCAATATTTTAAGTTATATTCGTTTTTTGTTACGATTGAATTAATTATTTTCCTTTGTTTTGTTTTCTTTAAATATTCTGCCTGCAATGTCTGTCTGTCTTGTGTTTTTTTTTGTTTTTTTCTTTATTCTTAATACAATATAAATTAGCAGTAATAACTATTATTGTTCTTAATATGTCTTTAAACATTTTAATAATAGTATTAAATATGAGTTTTCAAATTCTAAATGCTTATTATTTAAACTTGTTTTAATACAAATTTCAGCGACTTTATACATCAACAAAATTAGCAAACCGTACGAGTACATTTTAACGCTATCGATGACCGAGCAACAATGTTGATGAGTATGGAAAATATTTTAAATAAAATTGAAATAAAAAACAAACCAAATATGTGAAAAAGAAAGTGCTGAAAAAGATAAACGATGTTAAAATGTAAATTTTTTTTCATACTCGTAAAATAAACTTATTTCCATACTCGAAGAATGCGAATAATAAAATATATTAAATAACGCAAAAAATATTCTCAAGTTATATGTACGTTATTCCGACATCGATATTAATCGAGTCGATCGAAGGTTTAAATCGAGTAATCGAGTAATCGAGTTTGCATTCAACAGCTGATATTGTTTTGATTTGATTTGTGTGTCATTTTCGAGGGATGAGCAATTGCAAAATATATCGATAGGCGATAGTTTTTTAACAATATCGGTATAAACAGAGTAAAAAATATCAATATTTCAATATACCGATGTTTTCGATATTTATACCCCAAGACGCAATTACCTAAAATATTGTCAAAATATGTCATAGTGAAAAAATAAATCATATTTCGAAGATACACAGTTATGTTCGAAAATAATGAAATTGAGCTCAATGAGAGCCTAAAAATATCGCATTTGATACTCTGAAATAAATATCGAAGATCCATATTTCGATACTAAAATCTATCAACTCATATATCCATTATTTTCTGAAAAAATATCGTTATTTTGCATCCAAACCCATCATTTTCACGTTCTTGTACTCCACGCGGGAGTCCGCAAGATCACGAAACAGAACAAAACCTATTCCCTTACCCAGAAAATGGGCAATAGAGAGCCAAAAGTGGTTCGCATGGGATCGTAAGTGTCTTCGTCTTCGTGCCCGACGCAGCCCGTTTTATTTTCGGGGTACGGACGCCGTGTCCGAATTGCTATCAGCTGCTTTTGGTTTACATCCGACTGCAGAATCACAACAACAAATACAAATGAAACCGATGATTTGTCGATGCCGGATGTGAAATGTGTTTTTTTTTGCATTCCGCGACTTCTGGGTATTTTCTTCTGTTTGAGAGAAAACTTTTCTCTAACGCTCTAATTAAAGAGTACAATTCGGAAAATAACTAAAACCGACTTATTCCCATTTAACTATTGCGACTGAAATTAAGCCGCAAAAACTGGGGTTATTCCCGCTCATGATAACATCTGCCGTTGCCGTTTTTATATCCTACTGTGTATCGGAAAACGACCGTACATTTTTTTATAGTGTGTTAATTGGGAATAACAGGGTTGCATGTGATATTTAACTCTATTTAGGTTTGATTTTTGGAGAGTAAATCGAGTTCAATTAGCGCCTTGATCGAGAAAATTCATTAATTATTTAATTAGGCTGCATATCTGAATAATTTATTAAAATAATAATAAACAAAAATACTGAAATAAAGAAATATTATAGTGTATGAAATTTTTAAAATATTATAGGTATATATTTTTTTCTTCTCACCAAAATTCTGAATAGCATTATTAACAAGTACAATGTTTGTAGTTCTAAATGTTGACATTCACTGCTACAGTAATGTGTAAAAGTACGTATACAATAATGAAAAAAAACAAACAAAAAAATTGTGAGTCATACACCTACATTTTTTTTTCAGTGATATTTAAATTATTGTTTTCGTGGCTTCCATGAACCGATGATATTTGCTTTTTTTGCAGTCATGCGTGAAGTTTAACTTTCTACATAAGTACATTTTTTTGTTTAATAAAGATTTATTAAATATTTCTTTTACTTGCTATAATAATTTATAATTTTTCTAACATATTACATGATGTACACAGACATAAACATACGCAATGGAACTTCTAGATTTACATACTTTGATAAATGAAAAATAAAAACATACAGAATTATTTCTATGCGGAAAATAATTTAAAAAAAATTAAAAAATCGATTAAATTTTTTAAACATTTCTTTTCCGTATTTATAATAAGAAACTATGTATTGAGATTATTTCTATTTTTAAACATTTTTTGTACACAGGAAATTCATAATGATTATGGACAGCAATGCATCTCTATTTTATGTACACATAAATATTTTGGTTTTATAATTGGGCTTTCAGTAAGTATCAGTTAAGTTTCGGCAGAAAGCATTCGATATTAGTTCAAGTGCTTTCGAAAATCATGTATGATAAAAAATAAATAATAAAAAAAATTATTTAAATCATATTAACTCAAATTATTCAAAATTGAATGTAAAATGCAAAACCTATAACGAATCTTTACAAATAGTACGAGGTTTTGCATTTTTTAAACTGTGCTCCCTGGCCCCTCGACATTTCCGATAAAATTAAAGATTTATTCGCAATAAGCGGAATAATTCAGAGTAAATCCCCATTATTTAATTCGCTCTCAAAATTTTATATGGAAATTGGCATAATTAGACAAGTAATTTGTGGAAGAATGACAAATGGGAGAACGAATTACGTAACGTGGGAACATAGTGTAAGTTTCTAACCTAACATGAATTACTTAATTCAAAAACAGCAAACTATTGGAAATATTAATACTTTTGTAATGAAAAAAAAGAGAATAAATAATGTGGCATTTAAGTAATTTACACTGAGCTGAGGTATTTAGGACTTAGCTGGCATTTAGGGATCTATGGTATTTTTTTGTAAAGCGATTAAATATATAATGAATATATTTTTAAAAATATTAAATTAAAAACTCTGGTTTTTCTGAAAGAAAAATTGTAGAATATCAGCTATTACACTCTATTCACTCTATTTACACAAGAAAAAATATTTCACCACACCGCATGCTGTATTTAACGCTTTTAACAGCGATATTAGTAGTATTCTGGCATAAATTTTGCTAGAGATGGTAACAGTAAACGGTAGCAAAATCTGATGAGAATGAAATTTTTGTGGATGAACAAGATATAATATCGTTGAAAATTTATGCCATGATATTTTACACTGAATGAATTAAAAAAAAAAAACAAAGAACACTACATTAAATTTCTTTTCAAAATGAAAATAATGATTCTGAGCACAATTATTTTGCCTTTTGACGCACGTAAATTAAAAATTCAAATTAGAAAAATTAAAGTTGCCAGATAACTTAACTATTGCATAATTCTGATACTTTTTGTTTGATGTTTTCGAATGAGAGATGCCATTCCTTTTCATTTAACTCAATGCCTCATAAACCATCTTCATTTGCTATTATTTTTGCTACTTAAATATTTTGTTAGTATTTTAGTTTTGTTTTTTATTTGAAAATTTCCTTATACTTTTGCTTCATACATACATCTGTATATATTTTTAACAACATTATTAATTAATTAAAATTTTAATACAATTTACATTACCATTGGAATTGAGACAAAAAATCGCAAACATTATTTGGAAATAGAAATTCTTTTATTTATTGTTTGCACTTTTAAAATTTTTTATTTTGTGGTTTTGGATTTTTAAGTATTTCTTTAATTTTCATTTATTAAATTTTAACAGTTGAAACAGCATAAATTTTAGTTAGAAATTATTCAACTTAACATTAATTATTTTTTCTTTTCTAACAAAATCGAGCTGAAAGCAGAAAATAAACAACTTTGGAAAGACCATAAAATTGAGACGTCACTCAATAAATAGTAATTGTGTATATAGTACAATATGGTCACAATAGATACAATACAATAAGTTTTATATCAATGCATATAATTTTATATAAACATTATAACAGGAAGTCAACAGTTACTGAGTTTTTTTTTGTTTTAGATATACATACATACAAATACATATGCATTTTCGTAAGTATTCAAACATTTTGCCTGATAGTTAGTAGTTTTTTTTTGTATTTTTATTTTGTATTTGCACCGACTCGACTTGACGCGGCTGAAGACCGAAAGACTGTACACGGTAAGGGTCAGTTTATCAATGTAATTTTTTTGGAAACTGAAAAAATTTTTCAATTCTGACAATTGTCACTATTAGCGACTCTGACTAGTGACAAGCAATAGCCATAATTACTTAAAATTCTTAAACAAAATTTAAATAAAAAGTAAACGAAAATTAACTAAAATACTAGGTCCGGGCTTAATGCCAAAATATTTTTGAATAGCGTTGCCACTTAATTTGTTTAACGAAAATTACTAACCAAAATTTTTAGTTGAAGAAATGTATCAAATTACAAATAAAAAGTAAAGTAAAATTAACTAAAATTCTTGACTAAAATTTTAAAATAAAAAAATTTAATTAGAATTCTCCGAATTATGTAAAAAATTAACACGATAATACCTCTATTTTCTCTTTTATTATTGCTTATATTAAGCAGTTATCAACTAAGAAGTTTTGATATTTTTGCCAATTTTTAATTTGGAACACTTTCGTTTAACATAACCTATAAACAAAGGTGCAGTTCAAACATTGTGCACATTTAAAGGATTTAAATTGAGTATCGATTTATTATCTGGAAACCTTTCTTATCGAAATTTTTTCAGTTGCCAAATTTTTTTTTTTACATCAATAACCAGCAAAGATTTTGCACTAAAACACCGATTTGATTCGTTTAAATCGTATATCGATTAATTGAAGTTGCTGAAATCGCTTTGTTTTAAGAAATATTCTACTGTGGATTCAAATGAATAGAATTTTGGATATTTTTCTAAAAAAGTGAAGACAAAAAAGTGTAAATTTTTTTCATACATTTATATAAAATACGCGTAGTGTCAACAATTGATAAATTTGGTCGTGAAAATGTTGTCACCATAAATTTTTAAATTCCTTATCTTCTGCAGATATTGTGAAATAGAAAAATATTTTTATTCTCCTATATAATTAAAAATGATTCAAATTTGGCATCAAAATGTCATCAATTTGAAAATTGTTTATTTTTGTTTTGATTCGTATCGATCTAAAATCGAGTTTTTTTTTACTATTTTCGATACTTTCCCAAATATCAAAAGATTCGAAATATTTACTTGAAATTCAAACTTGTATTGCGTTAATAGTCATTAATACTGACTATTGTCAGAAACCCGTCACAAATTTAAACGTAAAATCCCTCAAAGTTATACCGGCAACATTAATAGGGACCTTTTTATGGGGCAATTAATTTTGGAACTATTTGGCATCCTGCCGCTCATCTCTAGTCAAAAAGGGCCCCTAATTTGCTATATTAGAATAAAAATATTTTAGAAATAAAAAGTTATGAAAATATAGAAGTGTTTCTCTCACATAAAATCGTAGCAGATATTTACTGATTGATATTCGAATCTAACTGGCCTTTTCCGACGCCAATAGCAAGTCTCATCGCATTTGTATTATCTTAAATACTGCGCCTAAAACTCTGTTGCATAATATAAACTTTGTTCCTTCGACGTCATGAACAATGACTGTTGTCATCGCTGTTCAGTACGAGTTTTTTGGTTTAGTTAAACTAGGTTTAAACGCGCAGGCTCAGGGTTAAACTCAGTTTAATAAAAACGCGCTCGCACTGAAAAACTGGCCCTTAGGGGTAGTAGTGTAGACAATCGTCATGTGGTGAGTTTCGCCATTGGCGTGGGAATAGGGCAGTAAATTTAAACGACTGATTTTTGGGGTGGTGAAATAAGTTTACAATTTTTTGCTGCAGGACACGAAACGCGTTTCCTACCACCTACTGAATTCCAACATTTTCATTTCTTTCTAGCTGAATGCCGGCAATATACTAAGTTTAGAAATTCACCGCAAACTGACCCTTACTTGCCACAATTTTTTTACGCTACACACACTGATAGTTTATTACATATGTATATACTTCATTTGGGTTTTCAAAATTTACTTAGGTATTGTTTTTCGTGGTATATTTGATTGTTGGTTTTGAGGTCGAAGTCGAGGCCTAAAATAATGTTTTTTTTTCTTGATTTTTTTTTTGTTGCTTTTCAATATAACGAATAGTATATCCTATTTAGTTTATACTGCGAGAACAAATCATTTCATTATTTTTCTATATGTATATATGCATGCATGTATGTTTGTATGTATATTTTGTTATTCGAATAAGACGTTTTCTATCTCCATAGACATTTTTTGTATGTGGAACTAATGATGAGCGTTTGCCAGTTGTTGTTGTTGTTGTTTGGTACATAAGTAGTAGTATAATATTTGTTTGTTTGTTGTTCTTGTTGTTGACGGCATGGTTTATATGTTTTACTATTCTTTTTGTTCTATTAGTTATACGATCATCATCATCTGTAACTTCTTAGCGTTACATTTACATTACGCGCAACTACTACATAGTACAAGTAGTAGTATATGTAAGTAGGTATGTATGTGTGGGTTAGTTGATTTATTTTGCGATTACTACATGAATTCATTGTATTGATGAACAACTGTTAAAAATTTTTTTTTTGATCAATACTTAATTAATTAGAGTATGTTTTACAGTTACACAAGTACATATACATACATACATACATTGTACATAAGTAATTATATATACATACATATGTATAGTAAGTATTGTATGTTTGTATATACATACGTATTGTAAGTGTTTTAGTGAAAGCACCTTGGCATAACTTATTACCTTGATCTTCACGTGTCACGTGTTCTACACACCACCGCTCGTTCGCTCGTTTGCTCGTTCGTTCGCCTCTTTGCATTCTCTAACTATTTATTCAGTTATATTTAGTTATATGATGATTCCTTCACACCGCCGCTTTACTTCATATTCTTCAGTATCTCATCGGTTTCTTCGGGATCTTTCAGTGTATGCCATTGGGCGATCGGTCGTCGTGGTGAGGCCAACATATCGGACCAATGTCGCAATTCGGTGCCGGTACCCATACAGCCTAATATGCAACGTCCAATCGGCTCAGATGTACCAATACGATCGTAATCCACAACGGTAACGACAAGACAGATTTTCTGATAATATCCAGCAGCAGAAGCAGCAGCAGCAGCAGCAACAAAGCAGAGTGGTGTTTGAAAAACAAAAATAATTGGGATTAGTAAAATATAAGCAAATGTTTTAAGAAAATTTCCTGCATCTTATGCGGTCACAGTTTTACATGTTGTTGTTTTTTTTTTAAGTATAACTAAGGTATTTATGGTTTTATTTTGTTTTGTTTTGTTTCTTTTTTTTACAAAACTTTCGTTACTATTATGGTATTTGATTTGCTTTTTTCATATATTTAGTTTTGTTTCATAGTTTGTTGAAGAAGAAGAGTTTTTGTTTGTAGTTGTTATAGTAGTAGGTTTTTCTTAATTTTTTTTTTTAAATTGGCATGAATTTCTGAGTGAGCAGAGAAATGGGAGCGGGGTTGTTGTGCGCCACATTCAACTAAGTTGTATAACTCAAGGTTTTGTGCGATTTTTGGAGGCGGGTTGGTAGGGGGAGCAACAGTTGGTGATTTACTGAACTGTAGGTACACTTAACTATAAATATATATATATATATTTATATTTATTATATTTACTAACTACAAACACTTTAATAAATAATAAAAATCATACATACTTAGATTGTGTAAAAAATATTTATTTGGTGTGTGACAAAGCGTGGAGTCGGTAGCCTGGTAAAGTACTATGTATATATCTATGATTATAAATTTTATCAAATAGGCAACAGCGATATATTGATTTCTAATCGGGGGAAAAACGTAAGTGAAATTTTTTTCAAATACCCTAGAACGGCTAGTTATATTTCTGAATCGAAAAGTATAAAAATAAATATCACGTTTTTTAGGTTAGGGTTTAATACACTGCTTATCATAACTATACGACAATGACTTTTTCACAAATTTCTACTCTTTATTTGCAATGCACAAATTTTTTGTGTGAGTTTTTTATAAAACTACAGTTTATTCTATAAAAAAGAACCCTTATAAAGTCTATCAAAAATTTTTGTTCAAATTTAACCTTTTCATTAAAAATTGCATACTCCAATTTTTCGAAAACTTTTCAGTATGTAGTTTTATAGCTCATTCAATTTTAGTATAATACATTGTGCGAGTTTCAATTCGCTAAAAATATTCGTTGATTTTTGATATTTTTTGTTTCGCTGACGGTGTAGCTAATGTTCTGCTATAAAAAACAAAAATTGTGCATTCGTTACATACATATATGTAGAAAATGAGCAACACCCTTGGCAAAAACAATTATCAAAAATTAACGAGATTTTTGAGCATCTTCAAACAATTTATTATACTTAAATTAACTGGGCTATAATTTCCGTTTAAAAAGTTTGTAAATTTGTAGAATTCTATTGAAATTTACACAAAGTTGAAAGCTTGGAGTTATATGGAGTTTTATTTTATAATGAATTATGTATGTTAAAAAAATTATTAAAAATAAATTAAGTGTCACCACTTGGCAATAAACCCCTGTCGTATAGTTATGATATGCACTATAGTGAACGAATTCTCAAACACTGGCGTGGAAATCTACTTGCCATGGTTGCCAAGGTAAGAGTGAGCTTTTTTCCCTACCCCTACCATCGTCATTCTGTGTCTTTTCTGAACGCTCTCGCAACTCTCCCACAACCCAGAGCAATTTAATAGAGGTAGTGAGAAATGCCTGGACAAAAATGTCAGCCTGACAGCGCATAGTGCAAAATCTGAACTAGCTAAAGAGTTCCTGTCGCTATTCACAGCTCTAGCTCGTCACATGATAGTTCTAGGGAGTCATCGCAAATTCGCTGCCACAGTCAGATCTCGACAGAGTAAGAGCACGAGGTGGTTGTGGGATATCGTTCAGGAAGACTATACATATGTATATACCCTGTGTCCTGACTGAAAAACTTGAATTCGGACAAGTTTTATGTCACCTTTGTTTTAGCTCACCTATGGTTTTATAAATAAGGGTTAATTGAAGAATCCCAATGTATCCCTTTGGAAATCAATGCTTAGTACGTATATGCCATTTAAAAATAATAATTTTATTTAACAGACAGGGTTCCCGTCTTACAAACGAATCCAATAAAAACGATCTAAATCCAAGGAGATACACCATTGTTAAAACAAAGTTACTTCATCCTGACAATCAAAAACTAAGTTATAGTTGAAAAGAATTGTAGTGACAGTAAAATTTGTTTATTACTTAAAAAACATTTATAGAATATGCCCATATGTTTAGTGAGTGTTAGTGAAAACCGTACAACGCGGGTTAATAATGTTTTCGAATTTTTGCCATATTAATTTATAGTAAGTTCCGTAAAAAAAATATATTCTATAATGGTTACTAACGAAATTTCAATAAATGTCACATTTATTTAATCTGGAATTTTCAGCCACTTTAACATCAGTGTAAGTTTTGAACCATTTGCTTAAAATTTCTTTATATACATATATTTTAGTTTTGCGTTCTTGATATTCTCGTACCATTTGATCTTTAGTAATTATTACCTACACTGTGCACGAAGTTTGTAATTTTGGTTTTTTAACAACCGGATCATCTCTCAGATAAAGTCATTTTGACTGTGCCAAATTCTGTGATGCCAAGAATGATAGAAAAGTAAATTGCGCTGATTGATCTGAAATTCAGAGAGTAACTTGGCTGTGACATCACATCAGATTTACCGTTGGAGAAAAATGAAGGGTAGCATGTTGGTGTGCATGTTAAAAAGAATACGTACTAAAATTGTTAAGCACGTTCGAAAGAATACGCATGATTCTGAGTATACACGGATTTTGTAAACAAAATCTGATGTGACGTAGAAATTCTGTATTCTTTTCATCATGTTAGGGCAGTTAAGACAGTTTTTCAATTGTAAATTTCTTATCAAGTAAAATTTGGTATTGCAATTTAAAAGTCTTAAATTAACTTATTTTATTGAAGGCAAATGTGCATTTTTCTTTTAATTTCCGATGATATCGAACATAATGCAACTTAATGCACAACGCATGTCATTCAAGAATACACGATTATCAAAACCGAGTTTGGATGACCTAAGCAGTGCACACATTTATCCAATTCGGTAGAATTTAATCGAATAGTTTCGGAGCTATACATCTATTTTTTTTTAAAGTGAGCGATGCCATGACCTTTTTCCAAAAATTTAAACTGAACGTATATTCAGTTTCTGTAGTTACTGAACAGTCGAACTTTTCGATTCACAATGAGTGAGTGAGACTAGTTCACTTCTCAGCTGCGATTAGACCTTCTTTTGTGAGGTGCTATGAACGAGCGATGTTATGCAAATAATTCATTAACGATTCGTGTCCTTAAGGCGAATATCAAACAAGCCATTTGTGTGATTGAGCCAGGAACTGCCACCAAAATCTAAGTAAACTGGGATTGTTTGCTCTTCCAAATAAACCAATAATGTATCAAAAAAAAAATTTATGATCGCGTTTTTTAGTTTTCAAAACGGACAACTCTTTATGTAGTAAAGTGCGTCGCACGATCCAACAATTTTTTATTCACGTAAAAAATGCATTATGAAAATAGCAAATCTACTAAAATTTGTATATGCATACTTTCGGGCTGAAGGCTTTGAAAATCAGTGTGATTAATCGCGTGAACGATATGCGAGGAAAAGCATGACGCATCTCTGCTAAAATATAAATAATAAATATAGTTCAAAATTATTCTATATGCTTCAGATGAATAGAAATTTATTATAGCCTTGCGACGCTAGAATACCTACATGCTTAAAAATTAAAAGAAATGAAATTTACTTAGATTTTTGTTAGTTTTATAGAAAGTTGCGAACTTCGGTTTATGTTTTTCGACTATGCCAGATTTTTTTATATATAATTATCAAAAAAAAAAATAAAAAGTTGAAAAAATTTGTCCAAAAATTCGTTGTACGATTTTCACTAACACCCACTGTATATGTAGTGACTCACAGTAAAAATGATGGAGTAGTATTTTTTTCAATACTAACAATAATTTCTGTGCTAAACTTTTTTCACCAAATTTTTATGAAAATATGAAGCGTTCAATTGACATCAACCGCAGAAATCAAAATTTTTGAAAATGTTAAGAAAATTAAAAAAAATTCGGCGTTAAAATTTTTGTTTTTTTTTCTCAGAAGTTGCCCTAAGAGACTTTAGATTGCCCTAAGAGACTTTAGATTGGATTCTCGGCTTAATCTTCCTCATTATACTGATCGTTTGAAGCTAATAAATCTTCCTACTCTTTCCAGCCGTAGAGAAATGCTAGGCAAAATATTCATTACTAAACTACTCACAGGGTATATCGCAAGCACATTTCTTATTGCCGAAGTTAAACTTAATGTTCTTTCTCGGATTTCAAGACACTTTATACCTCTTTATTTAAAACAGTGTTAAACCAAATATGAATTAAATGAACCTTTCCAATGTTAATGTCAAGATTTCAACTGTCTTTCCAGCACTTTTGATATTTCGGACTCACTTTTCACCATAAAAAGAGCTGTACTGTCCTTTCTCAATAAATGATTAACGGCGGTATAATATATATTTGATTCAGCTGATGAAGTTTTTTTCTGTAGCTGAGCAGTTTTGGATCTCGACGCTTAACAAACTTTTTCCTTTTAACAACTCGGCACAAAAAAAAAATTAATTATAAAAAAAAAAAAAAAAAAAGATCCGTACGTCATGCGGACTGTGCCCCTCGTGTTGGTTGGGCGGGAAAGAGGGTAACCGTTGGGCTTATTATTAAAAAGTTTTTCCTGTACCCAATTCTAGTATAATGCAGTGCAAGTTTCTTAAAATTTGTATTGTTTTTTGAAAATTTGTTTGCCGACACTGTAGCTCAATTTCTTCCGTAAAAATTATCCTTTCGTGGATGCGTCATTTGGAAGAAAATGAGAAAGACCGTCGGCAAGTATCAAAAAAAAGCATGAATAACATTTTTTTTAGTAATTTGAAACTTGCACTTCTACAGGAAAATATACTACAAAACATATATGCAAATTTTAAGGCCGATTCTTTCAATTTTGTGGTTTATATTATTGAAACAATTTAGTTTTTATAAAAAATTACTGAAAAATTTAACATTGAAAATATTGTCAATATTGCAAAAAATAATATTGCACCATTTACACTGTAACTCACTGTATTAACATAAACGATAAAATATCTGAGGGAACTTAAGCTGAGTTTAGCTCTTAAAACATTCAGATTCTCTGACTGCAAAGGGGGGGAAATTGCTGTAATGCTAAAAAAAACTTAAGCAGTCTACGTATAAAGAAAAAATTTATAATACTTTTTTCGCACACATTTGCTGAAATAATCTGAAATAATAAAAGTCATAAATGTATAATATATTTTACACTAAATTGTTAAATATACAATCAAAGCTGCTGATTTTCTTTAAAAAATTAAAAATAGAAAAGCTACAACAATAAAATGACTTAAATAAAATTAAGCTTTAAGCATTTTCTATACACGCCTTAATTGCGCAAATGTGCGTGTGTGTTTTCGTAATAAATAGAATATAGTACTTGCTGGCTTAGATGAATGCCGAGTTTGCTAAAAATCGCATGCAAATAAAGTATAAGAAAAACAAAAAAAAAGAAAAATCAGCAGTAACGGATTTTCTAGCCTATTTTTTTTTTATCTAGTTAGTAGACTAAAACTAAAACTAAATTTTTCTAGTTTTTAAATACTGTAAAAAAAATACTCAATTCATTTTATGCTTTTGTATTTGTATTATTTGAAAATTAGAACATATTTAATATGCATGTGAATTGCTTGCAGCCATTCGTGGTGAATTAAAGGCAGTGCTTGATTTTGCTTATCACAAAGTTAGCATACAAAAGTTTTTGTATGTAAATATTTAGGTATGTATGTATGTGGTTATGTAAGTTGTGGTAAGTAAGTAGAGTATGGGCGTAAATGAAGTGTGTGACATTGGCGGGCGCGTCACTTGAATGCCAGTGCAATTACACATATACGTAGGTACTTAGATATGTGAGTATGTATGTATTGGTGTCAATGGCAATGAGAGTTAACGTTGTATTGTGATATTTTTTAATTTTTTCATATTTTTGAAATTATTTATATGAACAATTTCTTTCTTTGGAAATGACTTTTTGGCGTTGCGCTTAACTTTGACACCAAAAGAATACTGTTCATTAAATACTTGTAAACGAAAATGTATAATATTCAATCCCATTTATTCGCATGTTTTTGTTTTCCATATTTGTTAATAGTTTAAAGTCCAGTTCAGGGACTTTATTTTCTGTGTGGCTGTGTGTGTGTCAGTGTGTGTGTGTGCGTGTGTGCCAGACCTGGGTTAGAAGGAGGCGGGGGTTGGCGACTAGAGGTTGCCAGCGCAACTGACACAAAAAAGCAACGTAGGTTTTGGTTTTTTTGTTTGGTTGTTGCTGAGTCTAGCCAACGGTACAGACGGTCTACTACTATTTAAACTACATACATACACATACTTTTTTCTTAGTTAAAAAAAATTTTGTATTTGATTTTGTATAAAAAAAAAATTAAAGTGTTTGTTTGTTTGTGTACCAAGGTAATTTGCAAAAAAAAACCAAAAAAACGAATATATATTTTACTTCACCGACAACATATTTTTGCACTTTCGTTTTCGTTTGTTTTAATTTTCTCTTAGTTTACTCCTTTGCGCTAGTTTGCTTTTGCTTTTGCTTTGGTTTAATTATTGTAGTAGCTGTTGTAGTTGGTTTAACTTGTTGTGCAGTGTACTAATTGTTGTTATTGTTGTTGTTGTAGTTATTGTAGTTCTAGTGCTTATTATTGGTTGTTTTTGTTGTTGTTGTTATTATTCGATTTTCAATCGCTGCTGTTATTTATATCGTATCAAATCAGAAGACAGTGTCAAAACAACGAACCCATTTGACGGCCGTCGTTATTGACGCCGACGATATATAAAATTTATATCTATGTATGTATGTATGTACATATGTATGTACATATCTAAGTATGTATTTAATATGTACTACATACATTTATGTATACATTGTATTTGATTCGCGTTTGTAACTCCGTTTGGAGTCGATCAGTAGCGAAGCATTGTATTACTAAATGTAAGTTAGAAAATAAACAGGAGTTGAAGGAGTTAAGGAGTATCCGCACTAAGTAACTGGTGGTAATAAGTTATATGTATGTAGTATTGATTGTTTCGCGGTGGTATTCACTATATTGTGGCAAATGCGCAATTTTTTATACTTAATCCCTAGTTACGCATATGGTGCATTTCATAATTATAGCCCGGCCACATATTGACATACTTTGACTAGTATTTCATATTTATTTAATTCTAATATTGGTTTTTATGAAAATGCAGTTAATTCTACAACAAAAAACGTTTCGAAATTAAAGCAAGTTTGACACTCGGTTAAAATATGAAGCAACATTCAAACGGCTTTATCAACATTTCTCAATTTTCAATCAGAATTTTTACAAAAACTTTGAGTATGCAGTTTTATAACCCATTCAATTCTAGTATAATAAAGTGCAATTTTAAAGTGGCAGCAAATCAGCGTTGATTTTTGATGTTTTTTTTTCCTGACGCTATTCCGGAAATTTATGAAGGAAATGCGCCAACAAAATATCAAAGTTGCATTTTATTGTAATAAAATTAAGTAGATATTCTGAGAACTTATGAAAATTTTGGTGAACATCTTTAAATTATTTTAATTTTAATTAATATTAATTTAATTTTTTTTTAATTTTTATGTTAATTTTTTAATTTATACAATGTTTGAATAGGTTATAAATGTGCGTATATAACATTTTTATTTTAATTATTTTATAAAAAAAATTTCATATAAAATTTTTTTAAACGTCTTTTTTATATAAAGTTTGAATAGATTATAAATGCGAAAGTATTCAACATGTTTTTAAGTCGGATAAAAAAATGTAAAATTTTTCCGATTTAAAAAAAATATAAAAAAAAAATTTTTTTATTGAAATTTCAAACTTAAATTAATTTTTTTTAATTTACATAAAGTTTGAATGGGCTATAAATATGAATATCCAAAACCGTTTTTTAAATCTATTTATAAAGCTATGTCTTAAATGTGGAAAGTACTAATTTTGTAAATTTAATAAAAATTTTATAAGAAACAAATAAATTGTCAAAACCTGCCAATAAGTTTCTGTCTTATAAATAGGTTTCTTTATGCACTAGATTTCAACACGTTTTCACTGAACTGGCGTCAATTGCCACTTTATTTGTCATAGTGAGACATAGGCCTTATGTTTAACACAACCTCATATTTAAAACATTATTACAAATGCTTGATAATCAGCTGTTATTTAAGTTGATGCTTTCTAAAAACCAAAATCAAAAATCCTGATGGTTGGACTGCTCTAAATAAATTCTATCGGAGGCAACAGTTACCCAGTAGGATGCCATGTGGAGATCTCTCCAATTTTGGTGAAAACATTTAGTTTTCCTCCGAGCCCATACCTACGCAGTGCTGTACGGATCGTTGCTTAACTTTTCGATACTCATCTAAGATTCAGAGTGGAACTTTTTATTCTGTCACAGCTTCGAAAAAACGATCGTTTTAGACTCCTTCTCTGAACTGTATACAGGGATAGCATCCCTGGTGACGAACTCTACATACATATATTTTCATTGACAGCCACACGACTATCGAATGCCCGAAGAAATGGTCGCTGTCCTCAAGAGTAGCAGTAGAATGCCGCCGATCTCTTCGATCTCTTAGCGAGATATCTGAGATATTTCCAACATGTATCGTGTGACGAGCGTTTCTAGTTTTCAGGAAGTAGATGTAATCCACGAATGGAGACTCGGTATTACAAAGCGCCATGAGCTTATTTTAGTACCACTAGGGACTGTCGTCTAACCTAACCTATCATACGAAGAAGAATGCAAAGATTGCAAAATGTAAACATTGAAACGCTATTTTCGTTGTAGAAAGTTTTTCGTCACGTCAGTTTGCATTGGGTGGCCCAAAAATGCATGGGTAAAAAATAGAGTCTCCAATAACCTCAAATGTCCCACCACCTAGGGGTATAATATCTAAAAAATACTCTTCATTCAATCGGCACACTATATTTCTGATCAGGTGAAATCAAAGAATAATGAAAGCTGTCAAATTGTCAGCTCTACCGTATTGCAAGAATAAGGCGAAGTGGTGCAGCCAAAGGCACATTAAGCAAGTAGCAGCACCAGGGTTGACTTTTTGATTCTTGATTCCTTGATCTGTCAAAAATTGGCTTTGTTTTCGTTCACTTTTCATATAGAAATTGATGTATAGGTTAGGTAAGGTTAGAGCGGCTGCAACCATGCAAGTCCACGGATGCGCACGTAGGCTAACAAAGCTCATTGTGATACCGCTGGCTGGGGCCATACGTTTTCTTCTTCCCTCCCTTAGAAGGTGAACCACCGTACGCGATTTACGTAACAAAGAAGATCGGCAATGCTAGCCGAGCTTAGGTTGGCCAGACAGTTTAGAAAATACCCATTTAGCAGTTGGTTTTGAGTCTTGGACAGGGCGGGACAGTGGCAGCGGTAGTATTTGATGCTCTTCACTTCCTCTTCGTCCCTGCAGCTTCGGCAGAAATCGTTTGTTACGCATCCCAATCTCTTCCCGTGTGTGCCCATAAGGCAGCGTCCGGTTATTACCCCAACCAATAGTCTGAGAGAAGGTCGATCCGGGTGAATCAGCGCTATGGATCGCTTTACGTCAACCTTTGGCCAAAGTTGTCTAGTAATCCGACAGGTGGGTTCCATGGCCTTCCGGATATTCACTTCCTCGATGAGTTTTGTCTTTAAACTATGTTTGCAGGAGATTAGAGGCACGCCCGCTTCTAGGGCAGCATTTATCATAGGTAGTTCTGTCCCTTGCCTTGCCAACTCGTCTGCCGCGCAATTGCCGGGAATATCACTGTGCCTAGGGAGCCATGTCACAGTTATGGAACGCTTAGACGCGAGCAGATTGAGAGAACTTCTGTATTTTATATTTTATGGCAAGTTTGGACGAAGAGATTTAATAGCCATATAAGTATAAGCACATATTTTGATTGAGTTTTTGAAAATGTCAACGGTGTGTTTCGAATAAAAGTAAACATTGGTTTCTTTCTCTTTGATTTTCCTATAATAAGCAGCACATTTTCGGCGAAGTAATACCCTGTTTTTTAACGTTTTATTTCTAATACATTCCTCTTTTTTTGACAAGTTTCGACACTAATTTGTTACCAATAAGCTTTTTCTTAATTTTTTTAATAAATATAAACTTGATTCTACAATAAAAACCATATAACTTCAATATTCGAACTTTGTACAAATTTTAATAATCTTAATAATTTTCTATTGAAGTTTAAACAGAGTTAAGATTTTAGATTTATACTATTTATTTTTATTGTTGAATAACATTATTTTAATAAACACTACACTAAAAAATAATAAAAAATGAATTAATTGTCGAAACTTGTTAATAATTCACTGTCGTAAGGCTATGCTATGCGCTATATTAATTTTTTTCTCCGAATCGCTTCCTTTCCGCGCAAATATCGAATTTTTCGAAAACTAAAAAAGTTTACGGCACATTATTTTTTTCTGAACTCTTCTCTATCCAGTCGTCGCTTGCCAGCTTGCCACATATTGTGAATACCACCACTCATACATAAATGTGAGTATATTGAATCGATTGTGTTTGAGCGTGGAGAGTGTCAAGTCAAAGCGTTATATCGATTTGTGAAATATCTAAAAATTCGAGTGAAAAACTCAAAGCTATGTTTTTTTTTGTTTTTTTTTTTGCACATGCACATACATTTTGTGTGCTCAACGGTCGTAGAGTAACATCTATCAGATGACAGTTAGAAACAAATGTACGTATTATGTGTTTTCCACATTGCTGTTATTGAACTAAGAGTTGTCGTGTAATTGCAGCATTTGCATTGAAGTTTTGTGCAACTCACTATTGGATTTTTATTTTTTTTTCAGGGACATTCGATTACTTGCAAAACTACGTGGCCACATAAACTTTGAATTTTAAATTTATGTACACATGTACGAGTACTTAGTAGTAGTATGTGTGTAAAGCCGTTAGGTATGTAAGTACAACTTTTTTTTTATCTACGACAGCCTAAACTAGAAACTCAGAAGGATTAATCGTGCACTGTCCTACAGGATAACATCGTTCCTTGTGATTGCTGTTTTTTTTTTGTTAAAATTTTTTTTGCTTTAATTTTGAGTAGTAGTACTAATAGAAAAGCGCAATATAACGAACTCAAATATTTGATTTTGGTTAGAAAGTATTATAATTATTGTAATTTTTTTTTTGCGTTTCGAAAATAACACAAACAAAATAAATAATTAATTATATTATAACATAAATATTTGGTATCACATTTAAGTAAGCTACACAAAAATTGCCAGAGTTAAACAACATTAAAGCCAAAAAAAAAACAAAAAAAAAACCAAATTATGTGCAAGTCGAACTCAAAGCAAAAACGGTAACAAAAATATTAACAATACTCGTTGTGAGTGAATGTTTAATAGGTTTAATAGATTGCAATAATTTTCTTTTCATTTCTATATACAAAACATAAATATGTTTTCGAATTGTTTTTTTTATTTATTTTATATTTTACAAATCAAAAGCTAGAGAGCTCGACTTCAAAAATCCAAAAAAAACAGTAAAAAAAAACAAAAAGCAATTTTTTTTTTAATTTGAAGCATTTTCAAAACAACATAGAGCGAACACCGATTACAAATATTTATGTATTTTTTTTTTTATTTAGTCTATGGGTACGCAGTGTGTCTGGTTTATTTGCTATACTACTTGCTGAGTCTGTTCGAGTACTTTTGTGGTGTGTTGTATTTTTTTTTTTTGTTTAAGGGACTTTCTCTCAATTGGTACTTAGTATGTACAAAACCTGAAAATTAGGCTTTCAAAAACATGTATATTGAGTGGTTGTTTTGTACGCTATGAGGGGAATTATACGAGTATTTTGCTTGCTTTTTAATTTTTTTTTTGTTCAAAAAACATTGATAAATTTGCAAGTACAAGGCAGGTGAGTGGGAAGGGGGGTAGAACATTTATTTATATAACGTTTTGGTTAAGTGGTAGTAGTGGGGATAATAGTAGTTTTAGTAGTAGTAGTAGTAGTAGTAACGATAGTAGTTGTTGCTTTGTGGTAAAGTAGTATTTTGTAATAGCAACAGAATAAGTAGTTTTTCGGCAGTAGTAGTGGTAGTAGTAGTAGTAGTAGTATTTAGTAGTAGTGGTAGTAATAGTAGTAGTTTTTTTAAGTAGTTAGTAGTAGGATAGTATAATACATTCTCGCATACTTGTATTTGTTCAAATGGTACTTCAAATGAGAACGACTCATTATAGTAAGGGTTGAGGGTGCATTTTTTGATACTTGTCTTCTTCTTTTTCAAACGTTTTCCATTTTGCATGATTGCAATTTTCACATATGGATCTATAAAAATAGAAAGAGAAAGTGAGAAAATAAAACGTAAATAAGATTTTAAATTTCAAATTTCAAATACGATTAGTAACAAATTTGTTTTTGTTTTTGTTTTGCAATAGCTGCTCGGTTTGTTTCAAATTTGATAAATTTTTAATTTCAACTATTCTTTCCACTTTTTGGTTAATAGTAGTATGTATATAACTTGGTTATACAAATTGGAAAATTCAATTTAAAAAAAAAAGCAACTTTATATATATATGAACTATTTTTGTTTTAATTATTTTTTGTTTTTTTTCAAACCAACTTTATAAAACATTGAATAGAGTAAGTAACTGATAATACGATTAAAACAAAAAAAAAAAATTAAAAAAAACTTTAGAAAAATATATTGAAATCGGAATTATTTTACGAATTTTAAAGCAAATTATGAACAAAAAAAATGGTGAACTGAATCTTCATAGCTATAATAAATAAATAGTGACTATTGGCTTAAAGTAGTTATTTTTAAAAACACTAGGGCACTTGTACTTTAACATTAATTTTTGGTAGTATTCTAAGTAATGTTACGAAATTGCTGATTTGACGCTTTTTCCGCATAGTTTGTTTCTTCACTTTTGCAGCAAACACTAGTTGCTGTGCACGAAAATAGATAAGGTTAGGAAATTAAGAAATTGATGCTTATACCATGTCCACACGGCAATGAAAACAAGTTGTTTTCAGAAGATATTTTCAATATTATATATTCCCGTCTAGACAGCATTCTTTTTTACTAATAGGTTTTCCTATTATTTACCTTTTTCACACTTCCCTATTCGTTTACCTTTTTTATTCTAAGGCAATTCGGTAACCGAAATGCACCCCAGAGCTTCATAAAAAAACCCTTCGCTCTATGCAGATCATGCAGTGCCGCTTTTTATAAATATTTCAGTTATTCTCCACACCGATTTTTTCTCATTCTTGTTCTCATTCCGTTTTCTAAACTAATGACGAAAATCATCGATTTTTTTGGCAAAAAAGTTATCGAGCACAGAGTTGCTTATGAAAACACAACGGAAATTTAGATGTTTTCCGATTATCACTATAGATTCGTAATAAAGTTGGACAGTTTTTGCAGGGCGAAAGAGCTCTTTCTTTTGCATAAGCCCTAATTTCTTTTACAAATTTTTGAGTTACGAAAACTTCACTATTAGAAATTTATAGTAAACATAGCGAAAAATCATCATTAAAGAAAGTGGAAATCGGTTAGATGATTAAAATCTTCTAGAAAATTATTCTTAGGACAATTTTATTAGCACTCTTCTCAGAAGATTTTTGGGATGACTCCAAGACGAGGGCTATAGAATAGCGAGGAAATTGTTTAACACTTAGTCTAATTTAGCCAAAATTTGCTCCGAAATAAAAGAGAGATTTGTAAACAAATCATGGAGTGGATAAAACTAACAGACGCTCGGTTTTGCCTCATATTGGTCTAAATGCTTCTGTTGTAGTGAAATCCAAATGTGCATTTGTGTTTACGCAAACGATACGTGTTCATTAGCGTTACAAAAATCTCTCAGGAATGTTTGTGGGAAGAGTCAAAGGCTTCTGGATAAAATTGACGTATAGTGCACTAAAAACGGTCTTACTGTTTACCCTGGCAAGCGAGCCTATATTTTTTTATGTGAGGAAAAGAAAATTAGTAAGCCTCAACCTCTCAGTGTCATAAAGTTCAGATTTTCTGAAAGATATATGATAGATGGGAAACTAACTTGCCAAACTCAAGTCGAACTAAAGATGAAGCGAGCATTGCAAATTTTTGTACGGTATCGGAGTTAAGTGCATAGTTTCTGCGTTAAATAAGCGGCCGAGGAGTCTTCAGGGATGGGAAAGTTGCATTGAAGACCCTCAAAATGGTCCAAGAAGCTAGAGGTTGAACTCTGTTACAAACTGAAATAACCTTGAACTCGTGTTGTTGCCGGGACACTCCGGAGGAGACAATTGGACCTTACCAATTATAGGACGAAGCATATCAGGGACTGTCAGGTACATCTATCCCTCGATAAGCTTCACTACAGAGTCTGGCGGATTTGTGGAGAAGAGGTGAAATCTCACCCCAACTTTTTCTCTTTATCCTCCCCGCCCTTAAGTGCAATGGGCAACCAAGTTCTTGGAAAAACAGTTTCAGATTTCGACCCTACTTCTATTCCATTCCATTCCAAAAAATCATTGGTTGGTCCCTTCCACGTTTTTGGCTGAGAAACGAATCCAAATTTTTTATTTCTAATAAAATAACTTGTACGGAAACATTGAATATATTATCGGTAGGCCTCCACATTGTCGAAAATATTCGAGAGGTATAAAGATTATAAAGCAGGTCCAATTGCAGCTGAGGGTTTGTCTCGTACTGATTGTTTACTTTCATACATATCTCATTACTGGGTGAAAATATCGAAAGCTTAAAGAAAATCGTATTCGAAAAACGTCTTGTATCCATCTCCATGGAGTGGCCGTTTAGATTACATAGATCAGGCTGGGCTATTTCAGGTTAGGTTTTTTCCACCCCAGCTAAAAACGAAGGCACGGGACTACTGGCCTACAAAACTATCGAGTTTATGTCAGTTGCTTCCGAAAAATTAATTTTTATAGTTTACTTTTGAAGAGAAAAAATTCACTGAAGATTCCCCAAGATCAAGATAACATAACTGTGTTTATAGATATTTTTTGGAGTGGAATTGACGATCAATGCTTGGAATATCTTTGAATTGAGTATGAAGATGAAATCGATCCGTCAAAGAATCGACCTTAAGTAAAGTACGCCAACTATTATCTCTATTCGAAATAGCCCAAGATTGCCGAAAATTAAATATGTATCCTGTTATTGATTTGAGCATCAACGAGCACTGAATTGCCAGTTTAACTGTTGGAGGACTAAGAGAGCAGCGTGCTTTTACTGGTTCCGGTTCCTAATAAGTGGGAACGGAAATAGGCTCTATCCAAATAGCTAAACAAATAATAAAAAGTTTATGTGAAAAGCAATTTATTATATTTTTGTTATAAAGTAAATAAATTAAATTTAAGTATCTACGCCTTTTTCTAGGACCAGGATTAATGTAAAACAAGGTGACTAATGTTTTCATTTAAAGGATTTTTTCGATGTTGTCTGTTCTTTGAAACCGGTTTTAATTTAGTCGGAAATGATTTTGGGTTCTGTAAGAATCGTTAACGGTTCTATTGAAATGCTTATTTCAGTATTTTGAACTTATTTTTTGGTTATTCTAAAGCGGTTTTCGGGTATTTTAGAATCCTCGTTCGGTTCTTCTGGAACCATTTTTCGGATGTTATGGAATCGAAGGTTAATTTCTTTAGATCGTTTCTGTGCATCACTATTAATTATTGATATTTTTGAGGTGGAATCGATTATCTGGGCTTACGATGCCATCTCCAACGTGTTAAACTTTCGAAATAGCCTAAGTTTCTTGTGACACTCTAGGCTTATCCGAGTGCGACACTTTCCAAAGAAATGTTTTATATATTAACCATTAGCATTATTTGAGTGATCTGATATTAAGGATCGGTCCTTGCTGCGTTAAGAGTACGGCTATCCAAGCGATCCATGAGATGTGGTTAGATTCGCCAATAAGGGTTTACAAAACTGAGTTATTGGGAGCGCTAATGTCGAAAAAGATACCACTACTGCTGTTTATTTTTGGATTACATTTTCTATTTCACTAAATATGTATGTATATAGATATGGATTATGTTGTATAATTGGATTTTAAATATATTTTGAATTCAATTATATTGGGAAATTTAGTACCTATAGATAAAGTCTATTGTAAGGACATATTTAATTTATACTATACAATGAAAATTTTCAATTTTGAGACTATAATATATCTTAATTTCTATAGATACTACCTAGTATTTCTATTGAAGATTCAGTTGCACCTTATATTTGTTTTTTTTTTGGGAAATCATTATAAATTTACTAAAACTCTGGGAAACTAAAATGAAACTTTTGAATTCATTAATTTCCAGTATAGTATAGTATTTTGAACGAAAATAATAAAACACCTAACTAACTAATATTTAGAAAAACTTCTTTATAATTAATAATATTTAATTATCTGATTGCAAATGGTTCAACTCTAATTCAAACGGATTCATTAATTTTTTATGTTTGTAAAAGCCTAGAAGATTTGGATTTGATATTTTCAGAGACAACACGGTTGGACGGAGGAGGGCGCATTAGGACGAAACAGTAATAGTAGTAGAAAATGAATGCGAGTTGATAAAGTACGTACATAAAGTAGAATATGTTAAGTTTTGAAACGTGCGAGCCCTCTACTTAATAAAATTGTAATTTTTATTAGCACTTTTGCTAGTTTTTGTTGTTGTTGTTTTTGCAAATTGATGCTTAGCGGTTTTAAGGAAGCTATATTTCATTTACATATATATTTACAGTTATATACTGGCATACATATACATACATACATATACATATGTATAATTAATTTAAAATGCTTAAATACATATTTTGTTTTTGCTTGTTTATTGTTGAACAGAAGGAGATAACTAAATAAGACAAAAAAAAAGAAGTTATGAAAGCGCCTCGCCGTGTTGCCATTTGAAAATATCGATGATTTTTAATGAAGGGAAGGTTGAAATTGTTACACTTAAAGTGAGAAAAGCTGAAAGAAATCTGAAAAGTATATATAAAGGCAAATTTAAATGTTAAGCCACTAAGCTAAGTTGGAAATATAAATGGGCGTGTTTGATAGATATTGTAATTTGGCTCGTAGTAGAAACAAAAAATGACTACTTTGTACTTCGCTTAGACAGAGAGTGGTGCAAATACAATGTTGTGTTTTTTATTTGGCACCACAGCGCTAAATGCTTTTGAAAAACTTACAACTTGGAAATTGCTGTATTGCCGAATCAGAATTTTGCGCTAGCGTCGTTAACGTTTGTTAGTTTGAGCTTATATGGTAAGGTTAGTTTATGTTATGTTCGAGTGGCTTTCGCCTAAAAGAAGGTGTATAGCGAATCGTTTAAGCTATGTGGTCTCTTGTGGCATCACTTCGTTCGTTTCTCGCTTACTTTTCTTTAAACTGAACCATTGAATGTGTTTTTGGCCAGAGTGTGACCTTGATCAGGACAACGAGTTTTTGGCTCCGTTTGCCTTTTTATATGAGAAATAAGTTCTGAAGCTCATCTATTATTTGCCTTCTCAATAAAAAAAAAACAATATTAGTCGGTATTTAGTCGTAAAAGAAGAAAAAAAAAACAAGGTAGTGCCTACCAATTGCAAACAAAGGCCACTCAATAGAGATGAAGGTTCCGAAACTTTTTTACTGCGGTCAGTTTAACTCGGGTAAGTGAGAACTGCAGTTTCGAGATAAATAATTAAACCGAAATCTTGTCCTTTCGAATCAACTGCTAAAATAATTCAGGAGTATAATATTAGTTGCTTGACGTCTTCCTGTTTGTTGGAACTATTTTGTTTTTTTATAAGAAAATAAAGCAGTGATTTAATCCAATTGCAGTGCAGCCAACTTGAAGTTTCATCTAGTTGTTAGCTATGTTCCAGAGCTTCAGTGGTATTGGAAATCTGATACGCTCTGACAAGAACACAAATTTACCGCACTTCTTCCACTTCCTTTTGTGTAGACTTTTTAATTGTAATAATGCACTGATAAGACAGAGGTTGTGCACTCAGGCCTTGTGGAAGGTTCCATGCTGCTTTTGTTAGTTTAAGTCAGTTTAGTTTAGTCTAGTCCATTTTAGTTG
Source organism: Anomoia purmunda (assembly GCA_951828415.1). Lineage (NCBI taxonomy): Eukaryota > Metazoa > Arthropoda > Insecta > Diptera > Tephritidae > Anomoia > Anomoia purmunda. Next base: position 113,549,712 of record OX639994.1, on the reverse strand, counting down.
CAATTAATTTAGCTTAGTTTTAGGTTTTAAGTTCAGTGTAGTTTAATTTAGTTCAGTGTAGTTTATTTTAATGTAGTTTAGATTCGTTTGTTTAGTTTAGTTTAGTTATGTCTAGTTTTTTAATTAAGTTTATTTTAATTAAGTGTAATCTGTTTAGTTCAGTTTTCTTTAGTTTAGCTCCGTATTAGTTTTTTAAACTTAACGTATTTCAATTTAAGTAGTTTAGTACAGTTCAGTTTAATTCGGTGTGAATTAAATTTAAAGTGTAATTTTGCTATATTTAGTTAAGTTTTGTTTATTTTATTTCAGTTCGGTTTAGTTTAAATTAGTTAAGTTAAGTGTTGAGTTTCGTTTATTTTCATTTAGTTTAAATTTGTTTGATTGAGTTAAGTTTAGTTTAATTCTAATTAGTAAAGTTATTTCTTTTAAATTCAGTGTATTTATTTATTTTAGTTAAGTTCAGTTTTGTATAGTTTTTGTTTTTTAAGCTCAGTGTAGGTTAATTTAAATACATTTTAGTTAAGTTCAATTATATTTTGAGTGTAATTTAGTTTAGTCTTGTTTAATTTATTTTAATTTAGTTAAATTTAGTTCAGTTAGTTTAGTTTAGTTTGGTTATGGTTAGAGTGTAATCAAGTTTTATTTGTTTATTTTAGTTTAGTTTAGTTACGTTTTGATTTGCTGTTTAAATTCAGTTTATTTTAGTTAAGTTTAATCTTTTTCATATAAGTTTTATTTAGTTTAGCTTCATTTTAGTTTTTTTTTAAGTTTAGTGTAGATTAATATAATTTTAATTTATTTATTTAAGTCCAATTTTTTCTTGAGAGTAATATTTGTTTAGTTTAGTTAAATTTATTTTAGTTTAATTAATTCAGTTTAGTTTCGTTTAATTTAGTGTAGTTTTGTCTCTTTAAATCAGTGTAGTTTAATTTACTTCGATTTAGTTAAGTTTAGATTTATTGAGTTCAGCTCAATTTAGTTTAGTTTATTATAGTTAATTGGAATTTAGGTTAAATATTTTTAGAGTGCAATTTAATTGAGTTTAGTTTAGTTTTATTTATGTTGTTTTCGTTTGGATCAGTTTCATTTAGTTAAGTTTAGTCTAATTCAGTTTATTTTGATTTATTTTAGTTTGTCTTAGTTCAGTTTCGTATAGTTGAGTTTAATTTAGTTTAGCTATGTCGTGTTTAATTTAATTTATTTTTTTGTTCAATTCAGTTTAGTTCGTTTTCTGGGTTTGAGTTGCTACGGCCGTATTAAATTAAATCGAGAACAATTAGTTTTACGCGTTTCTTTGCATTCCATTCAGCTCAGTTCAGTTTAACTTCCTTGAGTTCATTTTTAAAACCAACTTGTATTTGTACCACCCAATGCGTATCATTTATGTTTTCCAAAGTTTGCGTTTCATACTAAGCCAAATTACGTAGAAAAAATACATTTTAAAAGTACTATGTAATTTTTGTGAAGCTAATATTTCATATCAAAAGGCCCATGACTAGTTTTATTTAGAAAAAAATTGGTTCAAACAAAAGTGCAAGCAAATTGTAAGAGCATAAATTTTTTTTATTTTTTTTTTCGAGAAGAATAAAACTAAAATCGGCATGCATATTTAATATACTTGAGAGCAAAATCTAATTTATATAAATAACTTGTTAAATAAACAATATTACAAAAATAATTTAAACACATTTTGAGCACAACATTCAGTGTGTACATATAGTAGTAGTTTTTCAGAAACTGAAAAACCGATGCAAAGATCGACAGCGATTTTCGTAGAATGCAACAGCAATAAGTTTTATAATTTTTGTATTCTCTATGTCAGAGAAAAATTACAAAACTTTAGCATTCTTAAACGAAATTTTAATATAACGAAGTGAACTGTCAAAATCTTTGCATCGCATCGGTGCCACAATTTATTACCAGACAATCCGCCAACATCCATCTTTTTCAAGTTCTTTGCCTCCAAGATGACTACAGTTAGCTTGCCAGCAGTTGGTACGTAACGCAGTGAGAAGCAGATGTCGCCAAGCTTTTCCTGTTTAGTTTTAGTTTTGTTTTGTGTTTTTTTTTTTCAAAATTATTTTATTTGAAAGAAATACAAATTGAATGAAAAGAGAAGGAAAGAGTAAAGGTTTCATGAGATTTGCATTTTTTGTTTTTATTTTTTTTATTTTTTATTATTTTAAACTATATTTATTGCACATATAATTTGCTCACATTTAAAATATTTAATTTAACTAAGCACACAACATACAACATACATACATACATATCATTTGAGCTACAATACATAGAGTATTTGGTTGGGTACATACATACATACACATCAATTATGTATATGGCGTTTACACAGTTTTTTTTTGTTTAGTAGGTATATATGTATCTAAAATTATAAATAGCATATTTCTTAGTTACTTTATTAACGTATATTTGTATGTAGTATTTGTATATAGATTAATTTGCTTGGTATAATTAAGTACTGAATACAAACACACCGAAAAACACTAGTAAATTACACAGGTACATACATACATACATAGTAAGTACAATTCGGCAATTTTCGAACTTCAACACTGCTAATTAAGTTATGTAAGTGGGTAGGGGGATTTATTTTTTTGTTTTTTCTTTTGTTTTTGGTTTTAGTTTTATGTTTACAATAAGATTTTTTGTTTAATCTAATTAGAAGTTAGAGCGCTACCTCTGCCAAAATTACCCACACATATCAAGCTTTAACCGCAAAAAAAGTAAAGCAGAAATACTGAAAAATTTTGTTTCGCGTTTAGGGCTCGATATTATTTTACATTAAATTTTCTCTCAGATTCAACTACTATCGATCTCTAAACTCGTTTAATATATAAGTAATTCTCTCCAAGACGTCTTAATCATAGCGCCGTAATTTTGCAAAAATGTAAAAATTACAAAATCAAGTTTACCGAGTTACTGGCGCTTCTGAAAATGAAATCTCATACAAAATAGTTTCACTATTTTTTGTCCAATTAATTTCAAAGAGAATCATCTATCCTTTTTTTACAAAACAAAAAAAAAACCGCAGCGCAGTGATTTATTGTGAAAGCCAACATTTTTATAATTAACGGGAATTTAAAACATAATTGGCATCAAAACTGCGCTCTAACGAACAGGAGGGAAAAAGTCGTCCAGTCGATTTGACTTCTAAAGATTTCATCCAACTAAAAATAACAAAGTTTGACTATCACTTAACAAAAATTTAATTTACAAACCAAATCAAGTTTGTAAAGTGACCGATTGAATGGCGCGAAAGTGATCTATCATAGAAAAATCCTCACATTTTCTTCACTTAATTCATTAATTTGAAAGATATTTAAATAAACCACTGCATTGCTCTCACTCTGCACTATTTTAGTTGAGTGCTGCAAATTGGTTTTGAACCGAATCGTTTTTCGAATCGAGCCACCATATTTTTCGAAATGCGAAAATGACATACCGAACCGTTTTTATTTTGAAATGACCGAACAGAATTTCGTCTATTCGGTTTTTTCTATTCGGCTAGGCTTATGATGCGTTACATTTGAATCAAATGGCGATGTAACAGCTCCGAAGCAAGTTTGTCTCCAAGCCCGATTTGACTAAGGATAACGGAAAATCGTAACAATATACATCAAAACTTATATAATTTATTACAAACCACTTAAATAATAATACCTTCAGACTTCACTATTTCAAGTATTTACGACAGCTGATTATAAAAAGTGCCTTGAAATAATATGTTTTTAATTAACAAAGCAAACTTTGTACAAATATCTGTCTTGAATTTTCTATTATATCGCGCGATATTAGGCCCGCTTTTTTGTACCTGAGTTGCAAAAGAACGCTCCAACTCAGTTAAAATTTCCTTCGGTTGTAAAAGCAACCCTGTGCCCATATTTCAACAAGGATACCATTTGCTTAGTACTATTTAACAATGGAAAAGAGTTGTGGAAACAAATTAAAAGAATTAGGTCTTAAATCTAAATTTCCCATGTATTTTCTTAGGGCTCATTCACAATAGCGCTGTTTTTTCACTTCCCAACACTACATCTCAGGTCGGATATCATTTTACCGAGTTGGCTTAACTCGCATATTTTTCCGAGTTAGTGTTGTTGCTTTACATGCAATTCGTTATCCTACCTAGTTTTGTTTTGCCACTCGGGCCTATTGTCGAATCACAATCACCGTACGTACCTACGCTTGGTATTAGCTGTGTTTGATAACAATTTTTTTACGAATCGTTAAACATTTTTTTGTTTTTGAGTTCTTGAACGCTTTGTTTTTTATAAAATTCTTTGTTATTGTACAAAGCTATTGGAATTCTAGGTAAACATTTTTTTAAGGTGTATGATACCCGCTGGCAGTAAAAAAATAATCGAATCGATCCGCAGAGCTATTTCTGTGGTATATTTCGTCTTAATACTGTTTCCACCTATTGATATGATCCTTGATATTTACACGCCAAGATTATCATAATTTTTATTATTCGAAATCTATATCGTTGCTGTTTCGTTGTGTATATGTATATTGCTTGATGTTATTTCCATTTTTATCACCACTGACATCTAAAATCCCGGCCACACTACCTATACATATGTAGTAATTTATGACACATTCTTAATTCATGGGCAAATTACAATGGAACTAAGTAATTTCGCCTTGTAAAATCTGTCAATAAATCAAGAACGAAATTACGAACAAATAGTGTCGGCTCTTAATTTTATCGATAATAATCGACAAATTTGTTCTATTGTAGTATGATAAAAATGGACCCATTCTCTCGCATTTTTTTTTCATTTGATCAAAGCACTAAGCAACCCTGTGGCTACAGAGTTGTCAAATAAACTAAGAATGGCAAATGTGGAGTAATTTGGACGAAACTAGGTACCTTCTAGTGTGTCCGGTCATATAAGATAATTGCCACTAATCTAATTCTTATTTGTATATATGTATATGATGAAAAAAATATTCAAGTTATACAAAAATGTACTCCTTTTTTTTTGAATATTGTAGAGTACGCTACCAGACAATTAATTAATGTGAGTAAAATTGTCACATGTGGATTTATAGAAAAAAACAGCTTAAATAACGTAACATATGCTTTGTGGTCTGAAGTAGTTATCGAATACTGTATTTCTTCAAGCTAGCATTAGGGGCGAACATTAGAGTACTCGATATATAATTTTTATGGTCTTCAATTAGATAAAGTGGATGAACAATAGTAGTGCGATACATTAACTTTAAACGATCCGACAATCGCAATGTTTGTCGACAATATTTGTCGTTTGCACTAACGATTGTACGTTTCACTAACTTATTCTTAACGACACTTAACAGCTGTCTCAAAGAACTAAAGAGTGGCATCTTGGTCAAACTGAATGCCAAAATGGGCGAAAAACACCAAAAAAAAAAAATAAAAGAATAAAAATAATTTTCAAATGCAGCAGAATTTCGAACTCTCCTCTGAGTAATTTGATAAAATAGCCATCAACCCGATTCCAAGGAATATCTAGAATCACCTGCAAATATGCCTTGATTTTCGTTTTCAAAATTCACTCTATTATGAATCGGGTTGTGCTCCATGGTATTTAGGTTTTATATTTAAAATTTTTTATTTATTATCGTTTACCTACATAATAAAAATAAACTATAGTTCTGTTTTTATTCTTGAATCCTTGATAAAAGTTTGCTTTTACCATTTGTACATTAATTGAGTGGTAGATATTGATTGGTTGCCAGAAGCCTCCTCATGAATCTTTGGCGCCAAAATTGATTCATGAGTACAATCGACGGCCCCAATAGTGCCTCCCACAAAATGCGACGACACTGAAGCAAACATTTCTTTAGTAGTTTGACGCTGAGAAATTAGGTTCTTAGCCTGGAGTCTGGAGTTAACCGGAATTGAAATTCTGTTGCATTCAAATCAAAGGGATCCTCCACATCTCGGAGTAAACGTCGATTCACTGTTGGAACACTTACTTCTTCGTCACCCCGTGATAAATCATATGCCAATCGTTCAAACAACATTATTTATTATTCCGTTTTTAATTTCAAGAAAACAAATCACCGAATTTTAATCAAATTTTTTGTCGTTAAATTTTCGATAATCACCTTTGCTAAAGACAACAGCTGATTCGGCGATAGCGAAAATCGTTAAAAAATTGCTGTATCGTTAAAATTTTCGTTAAGATGACTTAACCATGTGAATATCGTTAAAATAAGTTAGTGAATGGCACCACATATGTGATTGATACCGGAGAAAATGTAGCAGAAACTAATTTTTTTTCTGTAAAATTTGCAAACAATCATAAAGTCGTTAAGGAACACAGTCAATTACATCCTACAAGCTCAGAGAGTTAATGATTTTAACGACAGCCGTGTACAAATATATGGTTAGAAATTAAATGAAAATTTGAAATTGTTTTTTTGAGGCAAACAATTGATGTTCAAACCTGGTATATTTAAATGTTTTACAACTAACTTGATATTGAATTTCTTTTGTTTTTAATATAATGTTATACTCAGTTTATTGCTCACCTAAATTTAAATAAAATAATCCCAAAACTCATGCCCATATAGCTCGATAGGTTACGTGTAAAAACTAGAATATCACACCAGCTTTTCCACGGGGTTTGTACATAGATGCTTACTTAACCAAAATAAAGATATGCGTGCGTCCACTTGAAAAAGGCCCAATTCGGCGGTATTGGAGCTATGCATATAGGCGTCTTCCTGGTTGATTTCCGAACATTTTGAGACAAATTAGACCATCCTAACTGAAGAATTGAGAGAAATATAGAACTTTGAAAGTGAATATCCGAAAAATGACTAATTGAGAAAAATCAATTTGAAGTTGAAAGTTCGATTTTTTTCACTTCTACTCGGACGTTAAATGGGTGTTCGTTTGAATCGAACAGGTACATAGTTAGCATGAGAAAAAATACCATTAGATCATTTTTCAATCATTATTATATGTGAAACAACTAATTAACATCAACTCGACAAAGTGGACCCTTTTCTAAATATTTGCTTTTTCAACTAATTCAACCGATGATCACAGAAAATTATGAATGAGTTAACGTTTGACCAATGAATCAGGAAGATGAAATGGACTCAAATGAAATGGACTCAACAGTGAATATTTTATTATAATTAAAGATGAAACACTGTTACTGTTTTTAATTTCCGAGCGCCAACCGTCTGGTGGGGATTTTTTGAAGTAAGAATTTCTTTAAGGTCGCTATAGTAGGTCATTGCCTCGAAAATGCGGCAAGAACTATTTCGCTGGCACTTATGAGTTAAAAGTCCAAAATTATCACCTTTTCTTTCAAAAAAAGTCCATAGAACACGGAAATGCTTCATATTTCTACAATGCGACAAAGTGGGCCCTTTTCTAATTTTTTTTTTTTCAAAAAATAAAATTAATTACTTCTATTATACCTAGGAAGCTAAATTTGGTGTCATTCGACGCGTAAATGTATATAATTTCATAATAAACCATATAAAAAAATTACGAAATTCGATCCATGTATCGAAAAATCTATATATCTCGGAAATTAGATGCGACAAAGTGGGCCCATTTTCACGTGGACGCACACATATATTTATGTAACATTTAAAATAAATCTTTTTCAATACTAACAAATAATATAATTAAAAACAAACAAAAAACAAAAACAAATATTAACATACAACACAACATTAAACTCTCACAATCATCGATTTTAACACAGATATGTAAATATAATTAACTGATATAAATATGTATGTCTGTATACATATATGTTGTATTTTAGCACAAGTATACAATTTAAAATAAAGAAAGCAACTAGTATATATATATTGAAAAAAGATATTACAAAATATATGTTTGCAGGTAGATTGAAATAAAGTTAAAGAAATTAAGAAATTTTACCACGCACACCTTAGAGCTTCGATTTGGTATATTTGGAAAAACAAATAAAATGAAAAATGAAATATTTTATGTTTTCATTGTTTAATTTAATCTGTTTTCACTTGTTTCGTTGCAGTGTACTGAATTTAGTTTTTTGTTTAGAGTGTAATAGTGAAGAGTGTTTCCAAATGCAAGAATTAAGTTCAAATCATTTTTCACAATCCACTGCAACATTTTACAGCAGATTCAATCTCATTCACATTTTGAGTGTAAGTGTAAAAGGATATTTCATATTTTCTTCAAACTTTTTATATATACAAGTAATCTGTACTCAGCGAATTTACATACTTAGTTTGTAATGCTAGAGAAGTTTTGATTTACACGGTCTAACTAAGCTGAATTCAAATAAGTTAGTATAACTAGAACAGCTACCTGACTTGCATTTTTTATGCGCTTCGAAGTACATTCCGATTGCTCTAATGAGCCAAATGTATGCACAAATATCAAAGTATATCAATTCCTCCCGTTTTTAGAGCAAATCTCTAATAACCCGCGAAGCCAGAGCACAGTTTGAGAGCCACGTTAAAAGCCTGTTCTTTTAGTTTCTGCGCAAATTCCAGGCAAATGAGAAATACTCTCAAACTGTACAGGACTTGTCTGAAAATAAAAAAAACACAATTTCTAGCCTGTGATGCCATTTTGTTGCTGAAATGGTTTAAGAAATATTCCCAGTATTTATCAAATCAAAAATTTCATCAACTAACCAATGTTTAAATTCGGACATTATGCGGAAGTGAGAAATAAAAGATACTATCTCTGAATCGTTTTGATTTGAAGAAACATTTACTCACAAACTTAAAAATTACTAGATTGAAAATATAAGCAAAATTTCTTCGATTATGGAAATAGTTCAAATTTTTGTTTAGAATGCTTTGCTCCTGAAATGTTATCGATTCGTTCGTTTGGTCTTCTAATTCTAACCTCAATGTTTGCTGGTATTACTATAACAACTAATATAATGTTTTTTTTATTTGAATCAGCCCAAGGCGAATTTATGTCACGTGGTGTTATAAGTACAAAAACAAAAATTTACACTAAAAAAATATGCGCACAATGACAGTATGATTTACAACAAACACATCATTTTGATTTAACGTTCATCAAGCGAATTCAATCAGCTGGTTGCTTGATCAACTTCACCTTGTATGAATTCGCCTTGAATCAGCGCATGAATTGTTAAATTTAAATATTTTGCTTACATTCTGATTATTTACGTTGTCATGGGAACTGAATTTTCCATACTTTCTGATTGAAGTAATCAATTGACAATTTGACAATCGGTATTCGAAAATCGAAAACAAAATCGAAATTATTTTCGCTATGTTACTAGAACGAAAATAATTTCGATTTTTATACGAATTCGCCTTGCCTATTAGAAGAATAAAGATTAATAAATCACTATGAAAGGGAGTGGCTTTATATATTTCTATCGAAATATAATGTGTTAAGAAAGTAGTTCCGCTTTTTAAAATGAAAGAAAGGCTAACAGTTTGTCTTCAGAAAATAAATCATAACACTTAGATTATCAAATCCAGGACATTCTGGGAAGTACTTTGACTATAATGCAACATACGCAATATTTTTTCTTAGACAGACATGAAAAAGCCCAAAGGCATTGTACAGGGGGCAGACAAATAACTATTAATATTATAATTTTTTTGTTGAAATAAGTGAGCGACTTTGATTTTATCGCTCGTAATTGACCAGTACCAGCAGAACTCCCTTAACATCTGACAGGCTTCGTTCCATCTCTAAAGTTGGTCTATCAATGCTATAGCTTTGTGAAACCTGTTGTCATGCGTACCGCTGTGACCAGCCGAATTCTATAGACAGTTAATCTAGTGAGTGCTAAAAAGGTGAATATGCAGTGACGTATATTTATTTTTATAACTCAGAGCGCATCAATTATTTTTAGAAGACCAAACTTCCTTAGTTTTTAGTAACATCGCGCATACATTAAGAAATAATTATACTAAGGTAAATCGAAACTCAAAAAATTGCATTTCAGATATTCAAAAGCTCTTATATATTTCCCAAGAAAACATCTACATTTTAGGCTACATCATTATGCTAAAATAAAGTTATATTGGTTTGAAAATTAGCAAAAAATTTACCCAAAGATATTCTGTGTCTAAAAAAAACCGATCCAAAAAGATATTCGGTTTGCCGTAAACAAGCTTTAATGTTCCAACTTTGGTTCGTTCGATTATGTTGGGGAAACTTCAGAGCACCTCATCTGGCCGGCCATGCCAAACAAGTTGGTTGGTGTACACCTTTCATTAGACGTCAATCGTATTTGAAGCTCGTATAGCCGGGATAATGGTGATATAAAAACACTAAAGCAATCTTGGGGTCTGATTATCATTGACTTCAATTAACTGAATTTCAATATACTCGTGTTCTTCAAAATAACTTAATATCTACCATATTTTAATGCAAATCCGAATGTGAAGCTTAAAAACGATACAAGTGGCATTCAATTCATCACTTCTCTGCTCGTCTCAAAACAACTTTGTGTGTAAAAGCAACAACAACGATAGCTAGCTAGACTCGGCAATCGCGACTACGGCGACACCTCATTAAACTGGTCAAACCAGTTGCATTCATTGCTGCCAAGTTTTTCGCAGAAATTAGGCCAGTGCGATTATCTTAGCCATTGTGAATAAATACAAGTGAAAAATCTTAGCCCATAGACGTCGAAATTCGAATTTCTATGTTTGACAATTAATATTGCCTATTTGTGACATTTAATATCAGACGCCGCCATCTCTAGTTTAGAAGACTTCTCACTTGTATTCATTCACTATGATCTTAGTCTTTGAAAAAAATAGCGCATACATTTTCGTCGTCTGTGGTCAGCATTACAATGCCGAATTACTTATGGGCCGTTTACATATAACTTTCCTCGCTTTGCTTGGCAGTTCGAACTTTAACAACAAAGCGTGAGGCGTAGAAGGTCAGCTACATAGAACGCCTTGACAGTTTCTGCGTTAGTAGTTTGTTATGAGTTGCGATTTGTGTTTGTTCAGAGTGTTTTGTTTAAAGATAGAATAAAAAAATGAATTTTACTGATATGATGGAAGTAGTAGTAGTTATGCTACTAATGTTTGAAATTCGCGAGTGTCTGTAGTGTGTATACGCACGCCAAACTAAAAATAAAATGGAAATGATAACAGCTGATTGCCAAAGCGTACAAAAGTTGAGAGTTGCCCATAATTTTGCTTCGCTTTGCTTTGCTCTACTTTTCTCGCCTTGTATTTAGCAGGACTCATATAACATCATGTATTGAACTTATCTGTCAAAGCGAAACTCTGAAGCAAAGCAAAGCAAAAGTCCTATGTGAACGGACCTTTAATGCTTCCAAAGCGTTCATTAAGTGCTTCCAAATATCTGCTGTTACTTTTTAATTTATTTAATTTATGCCAGATGTTTCGAATGGCGAAACGAATACGGCTACAATTGGATACACTGTCTTTCAACAAGAGGGGTTTTTGTTGATTAAAAAAGAAAACTGGAATTTCAATAATTTGCAATTACTAACCAACAGCAATATTTGCCAATTGCCTACCTCGGCTTTTATTGCAGACTCTCATTCTTTTGATGAATATTTTCATCACATTTTCTTAAAACTACATACGTCTGTGACGTATTTAATACTGGTGCGCCGCAAATGAGAAATGTCAGAATTGCAAACAACAATACAGTGGGTGTCCAGTACAACAAATGATATAATCTCCGAGGTAGAGTTATATTGACGTTGAAATGTGTTAATTCATTTAGTGAAAAAAATTAAAGGAAATTATCAGAATTCAATAAAAGGAAAATGAAATGTTTGTGATTATAGTTGGAAGGACTATAACCATATTTGGTATATCAATTTAGTAAAATAAATACGGCTTGTTTATTTAATTGATAGTGCTGTTATCTTCATAATTAACGAATGTTGACGAAACTTCGTTATACAAAATACACTTCTTCAAATATTCCCTATTTAAAGATACTAATGCATTTGAAAAATCCCTTCGTTATATTCCCATTTGGTATACTGGACAATCACTGCACTTTATCAACAATTGCACCACTGTGACGTCAACACATAGCTGATCACAGCTGATCACAGCTGTCAAATTCACTATGAGCTATCGTAGCGGTGTAAAATGGGCGCAACCTTTGTATTCCCGCCATTGTGCAATATATAAATAAATTGTTTCACCAGCTGTGTGTCATTTCGCACCATTTTGGTGAAAATAAATGTTGCCCACATCCATGTAATTGATTTCAGGTACAACAAAAAAAAAAAAAAATGATACACGTAGTTCGATAGGGCAAATCATTCACTGAAACGAACGAACTACCAGTTGTTGTTGATAAAGTGGTTGTTTCGCTATTTCTCTTCGATCTTCGATCTTCGAATCCACAAATACGCCAATTACGTTCACGATCAGCAAATGTACTAACGTGTGTCTTTAAATTTCTGAAATTTTCCTAGTTATATTTATCATGAAACAATTTTTCTACACTGCTACATGTCGGTTTGCCTCACTAACATCATAAATATATAAATAATATAAAAACTATGTACATATTATGCAGTTCTCAGTTGATTTAGTTCCTACGATTTTTCCACATATAACTTAGACAAAGGGCTGACTATATTTTTAGACCATAATACCGTGACTCTGTGTATATTTTAGTCGAAATATGTGTACTGAAATGAATTCGATTTCAGTTGTTAGCAGTAAATTTGTATAGTGTATGTGAGAGTGCATTTCAAGCATGACAATGTTAGTTAGTTAAAAAATTCAAAAATGCATATAAAATATTACAAGTGAAAAGTTACATATTTTTTTGTTTGTTTGTGTGTTTAAATTCAAAAATGTTTAAATTTACGAGAGAAAATACTATGAATTAGAATTATGTAAAATTGTATTGGCATTCAAAAACTAAAATCTATTAGAGATGACACAACTATATGTACATACATACATAGCAAATATTTAAAATAGGAATTCCCCACAATCTTCGGGAATATTTATACCTATAGAAGTTTCGAAAAAATAGCTACTTTAATGCCAATTGCAAACTTTGATTTTTTCACTACGTTTTTTATTTTTTTTTATATATGTATTTATTATATGTAAGTACGTATGTAGTATATTACGAGTATCTAACTAGCGAAAGTATAAGAATTTATGTAGACTTAGAAAAAAAGAGTAGATTAAAGGCTTTCCACTTACCTAAATGGCTCAGTTTTTACGTCTTTTTGTTGTTGTCAAGTTACTTTTATTGAATTTGTTATGATTTGAATTAGTGGGTGGGTGGGTGGTTGGTTGTGTTAATGAAAAGAAAACCTATTTTTCTTTTTTGATATTAATTAACTCAAACTTGATTAAAACTAATAAAATTTAAATTTAATATGATTGTAATTTGTAAATGAAAAATTGTGAAAAATTTGGAGCAAAGTAATTTGTGAAATTTTTGCCTATCTGTTATCTGTATATTTTTGGTAGTTTCTCTGTCTGTGTCGAAGCTCTTTATTTTTATTTTAAGCAAAAGAAAACTAAATTTAAATTATTTGAAATAAAAAAAAAATTTAGTTGGAAATTGCAAAGCAAGCTTTTTGGATACAACAAACGCTTTGAAAAGTTCTTGAAAAATTTAGAATCTTTGATCGAAACCGGATGACATTGAAACACTCAGAGAAATTTAGTAGATATGAGAGCGGCTTCAAGCAAGGAACGTAAAGGGTGGATTTTTAGGTACCAGAACAGAGTAGCCGACACTACTGCAAGCTCTTTCCAAGTGATATCGATCTAAATCTTTGCTAACTTGAGTGAAAAAATAATAGAAGCATTCGAACAGAACATAAATTAGTTTAATGACTTTTTCAAAAATAAATCTTAATTTATAGCATGGAGAACCTTACTCTAATTGTGTAAAAGAGATATAAAATTGACGAATGTCTCTATAAAGATTTACATAGGTACCAACAATCTCGCTTATGAAAAGCGAAAAACTGGAAAAGGAAGCGAAACGAATGGGTGTGGAGGTGAACAAGGTTGATACACTGGGACCTCCTGTTATCCAATTTACTGTTTACTGTTGACAAGTTCAATTTAAAAAAACCCACAATAATGTCAGCCTCTTGCAATTTTGGGCTGAGTTTGCAACTGCGTAGTAAAGCCGTCTCATATCATGCCCGTGCTATTGTATGGCGCAGAATCGTGGACCCTGCTAACATTGGATGAGATGACCATTGGAGGGCTTGGGAGAAAGATTCTCCGAAATATTACGTCTTTTCGACGACGAATACCATAGAGGATGATACGACGAGCTTTACCACGACATAGAAATAGTCTAACAGGTGGCACTGTTGCCTTAACAAAAATCTGATTCAATACGAACCTGTCTGATACGGTCTGATTTGGCTCCTGCTCGAAATATGTATATATATTGTCGTACAGCGTACAAAATTAGCTTATTTTTAATCATCATTGCAGTAACTAAAGGCAAGACAAGCATGTCTTTCGATCACTGGGTGTATGAGAATGTGCCCTACTACAGCGTAGCACTAAAGAAACCTGCTTTGGATCCCCAATGCTGGATCACAGATATGCACATTGACACAAGATACAACAAAAATCTAGCAATATCGACTTGCTTTAATGTAAATCTTGAGAATGGTACTAATATTGATTTATTTATATCTCTCTCAGATAGAAAGCAATGGGGTTTAAAAAGATTGTAGAGTAAAATATTTCGAAGAGGGTTGCCGCTTGTTAAAAAATACATTTTCGCTTTAAATTAAGGAATTTAGGGGATTGAAATATGCATCACAGTATGGACGCAGAAGATTTAAGAAACTTGGAGTTTAAAAATATTTCGAGCAGGGGTTTCAACTGTTCAAAAAGCGAAATTCAACACTAGGGTAAGAGATCAAAAAGCGAAAATATAAATCTTTTGACAATTCAAATTTCAAATTCTATGGCGGACCCATGCAAAATAAAAATTATACCTTAAGAATTGACCTGCCGAGGGTCTGAAAAAAATTTTGCTAATCAGTGTAATTAAAGCGCTCGTGTATCCAACATCGTAAGCAGACAGCAAAAGAGTATACATAAAATAATAAAATAAAAATAAATTAAAATTAAAATTAAACATCAAAAAATATACGCTGACGTTCGATCGGTTAACATAGCTTAAAATATTATTTTTTGTTTAACAAAATTCGGAAAATCGAATAAGTGCACACACAATTAAATTTATCCATACAACTGGGTAGTAGTAATTTGAGATAAAAAAAAGGTTATCATAATACTCGTATGCTTAACAATCGGGTTGTACAGCGAAATACATCGAATATGTAAGAAAATGTCGAATAGTTTTTTTTGTAGTAAGTATTTAGTTACTTATATTCACATTTATTACTAAATATTAAACATTACCAATTGAAAAACAACAAAAACACGATTATAAATACTTTGTTAATGAGAGACAACAACGAAACAAAACAATGAGTACTTTCGAACAAATTCGAAATTTGATGAGTACTTACGTGTAAGCCATTGCGTTAACCAAGTTTACATAACGTTACAGTTGAGCGGGAATACGTAAAAGATTTTTAACATATCGAATCGAAGTGGTTGTGGTTGGTTGGTTCGATTGGTCGATTTGACACGATGGGAAGTAGTTTTGAAGTTTTTGATTTGATTTTCGATTTAGCAATCAATCACATTCATAATTCACAATTCGCAATTCGCATTGTTTTTGGTTTTTGTGTTTTTTTTTTTTTGATTTGACAAATGATGTGTAAATTCGAATTGAAATGAGTTGAATTGTCGATATATTTTTTTTGTTTGTTTGTTTTGTATTTTATTTTCAGATTTGCAAGTTCGAATCGTTTGTTGTTTTTGTTTTTGGTACGATTTGAAACGTAACAGTACAACAACAGTACGAGTGGGATTTATTGAGCGATTAGCGATTTAGCGATACGAACGGAAGGAATGTAACGTGTTATAAAAGACAAAAGTAATTAAGAAGAAAAGAATTAAGAGAAGATTAAATATTTTCAGTATTTATTAAAATCTTTTTGTTTTTTTGTTTTTTTGTTTTTTTTTCTTTCTGTGAATAGCAATAATAATTTTTTTTTTTAAATAAAATTTGTATAAGTAATATAAATATTTTATTTGCATAAGTAAATATGTTAAAAAAGTAATTTATGTAGTACATTGGAAATGCGTTGAAAAAAATTATAATGAAAAAAAGCAATGCAGTTTCGAAGTGGAAATAGCAACTGTAAAGAATTTACTTAAATTGTATTTTTGGTTTTTATATCTTCAGTCTAAAGAAATTATGGAAAGCAACAAAATATAATAATCTTAGTGATTAATCTAAAAAGTTAGAAACTGCTCGTTTAAGCAAAGCATGCAGTTAATGGATTAGGTAAATTGTTATTAAATTTTCGTATTCATGAAAATGTTGGTATGTGTTTTTGACATAATATAATAAATAGTATTGGTATATTTTCATTGTGCTAATTAATAACGAAAAAATCTGTATACAAAAAAAGTACCTATAAAATAAAAACTTTGTTTTGTTTTTTGTTTTGGTAATATTTCGAAATTTGAATGCATTTAAAAAACGAGCACGAGCACAAATATTTGCATCGGCGATTTTCAGATTCATTCACATGCCAGGCTTTCAATTTCAATTTCAATTTAAATTTATAATTTTTTTTTTTGTTTTGTTTCCAATAAATTATGGCATTTTTGCAATATATTCACGAATTCAATATTTATGTAGTTTTTTTTTAGTATTGGCATAACAAATGTGATTAAATAAATGTGGAGTGTTTACAGAGTAGGCGAAAATGTTAAGTATTTCGTTGAGTAGGTGTGTGCGTGTGCGTGTGCGCCCGTATGTGCATTTTCGTGAATTTTGTGTGAATTATCGTGGAAATATTGTATATATTGTACTTTGGGGCGTGGTTGTGGAGGTTTGATTGCATTGTTTTTTTTTGTTTTGCAGGAAAATCTATAAAGGTATTTTCTATAATTTTTTTTAAATCAAAATTATTGGGGATAGGAACTGTGGCCAAAGTCATGAGCCACTTCTACTTGGCGTAAAATAAAAACCTGTGATGTCAGGTAACTTCATTAAAATTTTTTTTGCAAACATTTGGGTACTAATGAAATAGTGCTCTTAATTGTTGATAGTTGTTGTTATTTAAAAAAAAAATTTATGAATTAAATTGGTAAATTACGCAAATGTTAGAAAAATTGATTAATCATATGTGCACATTAGAGTGGTACTCAAAAATCAAATGCAAGACTTTTTCGAAACTCACTCTTTCAATCGGTAATACCACGTTAATATCACTTATACTTTTTCATTCCGTTTGGCGACGATTGAGACGTGTCGCACTAGGTTGCACGTTCAAATTACTCTTTCAAGATTTTCAAAATTAAAATTATTATTCTTATGTATGTATATTATAATAAAATATTTTACATCTTCAACTATTAGTAGTATCGATTTAGTTTATTAGATGAAAAGTAACAAAATTTTATTTTTACTCGTGTGTGACACGCCTTACCCGCTCCAATCGGGACCAAAATTTAGAATAAATTTATGATAACTTCGACTGTAGTAGTATCGACGTAACGGTTGAGCCCTAGAATGATGATGTGAAAATTTGATTCGTACATTTACGTACCACCCTAATGTTCATACATACAACATCATATGTACATACATCAGACTGGGGAGTGAAACAAAATTTCCAAATTTCTCCGCCCTTTATGTATTTTGAAAGTTTACTTTGAGCGTATTTTAGTCTCAAACAAATTTTCGTTCTTGGCGTGTTCGAAAAAAGGAAACAACCAGAATTTTCCTAAAACTGCTTAACTTATTTTTATTGACTCAAAGGTGTGATATGAATATCGCTGAAAAGATAATTTTTAGTAATATATATCCCTTAAGATCCTTTTACCCTAGAGCACCTCCTTAGCCTACGAAGTTCATATAACTCAATTTCTACCCAAAGTAAGCAACTTTACTCTTCATGAGGGTCAACTTTTTCGTAAGAGTGACACTTCTTTATTTGGACGCATAACACCAAATTAATAAACAAAAAAGTCACAACATATTGGACTCGCAACAGAAGTAATTTTTTTTTTTTACCCTAAAATCGTCTAATACATAGGAAGCTTTCAAATTAGTTATTTTTATAACTAAAGCTGGGGCCGTTCCAGTATAATCTACATACTTGGAAATTATTACCTATAAATCTGACACCTTAGATTTAATCATGAATTGAGCCCAGCATATATTTTTAAAATTTCTTGCCGTTTTAAGGCGAAGCAGTCAAAGTTGTAAAATTGATTACTAAAAATGCAGGGAAAACACGCGATTTGACAACAAATCGATTTTTTTTAGTGGAGTGGAGATAAAGATAAGTAAATACTTTTAAAACGATACATAGCTTTCAAGAATATGCCTTTAATCTATACCCAACTGTGGGCATAAATAAACCAGTATATGTGACCGCGTCTAAGAAAAAGTAACGAAGAAATGGAGAAAAATTATCTTTCGAGAAAAATGAATCAAGCTTTGCAATAGGAGTACACAAAAATCAAGAACGATGGCATACAGGATTGCGCCAATCCATCTGAAGGCGACATCATTAAAATGAAAGAATGAGAGAGCAAAGATGAAATTCTAATGGAAAAGAGGACGAAGCGAAAAAAATGACAGAACGATTGTAAGATTTTAACGCGTAAAAAATTTCAGCATAAAAGCATAAGACTCTTATGACGAATGGGTGGATGCTGTTCAAGAAAGATAGAATACAAGATTGCACTGATTGGTCTGAAATTCTGAGAGTAACTTGGCTGTGACGTCAGACCATATTTACCGGTGGAGAGAAATGAGAGTAAATACGGGTGTACATGTTAGAAAGTGTACACACTAAAATTGTTAAACACGCTGGAAAGAATACGCATGAGTCCGAGTATATCTATGTACATACATGAATTTGGCAAACAAAATCTGTTGTGACGTAGAAAATCTGTCACAACTTCCAAGAGAGGGTTAGCAGTATCACCATCTGCGCCACCTTCTGTAATCTTTTCACCATGGATGCTGTTAAATCGTTAAAGAGAGGATTAGTGGTCCACGCAAATGTGCGTTCATTCGCAAAGTAAATAAGTAAATGACAATGAAGAAAATCGCGCAATATTGTTTGCACATTTCAATCAGAAATATTTGTATTATGAAATTTTCCAGCAGATTATTTACTAGAACATGTAAACCGCTAACCATCACTCAAATTAATTTTATTCAGATTTTCCAAAAAAGTGTTCAAAACGATTATTTTGCGGGAGAGCTTATTGGTTAACATGCTCTACAAAATCATTTCACTGTGTGCTTCCAAATATTATATTTCGCGTAGATAGGGGATTTTATCCTTTCTTCTAAAAATTGTACTTGAGGATGCAAAAGGATTAGGAGGTTTTACTATATGGATCTATTTGCTTTACGAAGCCGTAGTCTGGCGGTCCGCTCTAGTAAAACGCCAGCGTTTAAGCAATTCACAGAATACATCGTATAAGAGGTGCATAAATGGAACTTCACCTACTGAAACACTGAATGCGTTTCTATATCTGCGTCAAATTGACGTAGTTGCTCGAGAGATACATAGCTGCTGTTACAACTTTAAAACTCAGAGAGGCAGCCTCTTGAATTCATGGTCTATCTGGCCACTCCGAAATTTTAGAAACGATGGAACCTCTACCGACATCTTTTAGTACTAACTGGTATACATTAGTCAAATAAATACCTTCAATAAAACACGAAATATGTGCATTACAAAAAAAGTCTCTCACTGAATGTTGGCATCATTTTAGAATAAAACTGGGCGTCTGCACACCGAGATATTGAGGGTAACTACAAGGCAGGAATGGTACGACTGCCCGATCTCGTGGTCCTCTTATGATAAAAAATTCACAATTGTTAATTTTTTTTTTTGTCGATGGCATGCTATGAACTATATGAAGCTGTCGCAAACTAAAAGTCGATTTTTTTAGTGGGTAACACTTTTTTCTTAGACGAGGTCACATACACGTATAAAAAAATATATATGATATATTCAAATGTGAACAGAGTCAGTAAGTGTTGTGAGATATTTTTGTGTTGTGTTTGGTATGTATTGAAACCAAATCGGTTAACATTTGTTTTGTGCAATTCGCAAGAAATCCTAATTTTTATTCAACACGGTAATAATTAAAAAAAAAAAACAAAGAAATTAGGAAAAGCAAAATTTGTAAAAAATATTTTTGTAAAATTCGGCATTGCTTGCTTTATGTGCATCGTATTTTGCAACTCTCAGCATGGTACTATACAGAAAATTTTTATTAAATCTATTAAAAAAAAAATTACAAACTAACATTTCAAAATCGATACAATTCTATTGCATTTATTATTTAACCAATATCGACGTTTCCATGCTGATATTTAGGGGTGGGGGAAAAATAAATAACAACGTTGCTGGACTTAAAGGATTTAGATGATTCTTATCTCCCGGTGGAGTCATGAAAGAAATGTGACGATGAGGAGATGTGATGATCACCGAAATAGCTATAATTTCCACCATACCTGACTGTTATTGTCTTTTTCCCAAAATACGTTCCTTATACCGGCCTTGATCTCAAAAAATTAATATTGTAGATTTAATAAATTAAGCCAAAAAAATAATATATGTTTTTATGGTAAAGTTAAAAGCAATCGATTATGAGTTACATTCGGTGAAAAAACTAACTAAAATGGCGCTTGTAATTCAAAAAATTATAATTTATTAAAAACGGAAATTGGGTTTATTAGAAATGCTTCTGAAAAATCTTCTAAACTAATTGGAAAAAAAGAATAATGAAATAATCGAAGCAATCTCAAAATATTTGGGCAAAACTCCATTTAATTTTTTGGACATTTAAAAGACGATCATGGAAAAAATTATGCAAATTTTGCTCTTCTACACCTTTTTCAGTTTCAGTTTAGAAAGTTGCAATTAAAGTTCAGAATTTCCATTTCAAAATCGTAAATTTCATTTTAATTTTAGAAAATGACAATTCAAATTCAGAATTTTCAATTAAAGTTACGAAAATTACAACTCCAATTCAGATATTCAAATTTAAATTCAGAAAGCCCCAATTTAAATTCAGATAGTTACAATTCAAGTTCAGAATTTCCATTTCAAAATGGAAATTTCATTTTAATTTTAGAAAATGACAATTCAAATTCAGAATTTTCAATTAAAGTTACGAAAATTACAACTCCAATTCAGATATTCAAATTTAAATTCAGAAAGCCCCAATTTAAATTCAGATAGTTACAATTCAAGTTCAGAATTTTCGCTTCAAATTCCGAAAATTCCAATTCAAATTCAGAATTACCATTCTAAATTCAGAAAGTAACAATTCTAATTCATTTTTCATTTCCAATTTGAATTCAGAAAATTACAGTTCAAATTCAGAAATTTTCATTTCAAATTCAGAAATTTACAAGTTAAGCTCAGAAAATTTCAAAATAACGTAGTTCTGAAAACTGTTTATACCTTGATATATACACATATATTAAAACAGTTCCTACGGAGAATAAGGGAAGAATGAATCTTTTACTGTTAACACAAAGAAAATCAAAACGACTTAGCCACTTTTGGCGAAATGATAACATTTGTTATAAATAAAGTCTAAAGTAACTGAATATGATTTTAAAAAATCATAATTCCCAAACAATGAATTTGGGATAATAGAGGAGAAAAAACTGATACAATTTAAAATTTGTGAAGTGAAAAATTTTTAAATTTTTTTTTCGAAATCACGATATAAAAAAATTGTTTCTAAAAATACCATGTTTAATATTTTTTTCTTTCAGCGAGATTTTTTTGCCTAAAAACAGAAGATCGGTAATTTTTTTTACAAAGTTATGCTATTCAAAAAATAAAAAAATTCATTCGCCAATTCGAGTTTTTAGACGAATTTTTAAAAATTCACAATGAAAAAAGAACTCAAAATCAAGTAAATAGAAAAAATATGTGTCTCATCGATTTCGCTGTGGAAACTATTAAGAAATTCATGCAAAAAAAACAAAATAATCCCTAACTCTCACTGCCCCGCAGATTTGGTATAAAATTACCCCGAATGAAAATTCGTTCCATCAGCTCTTTCTACCGCAGTTGAATGTCGAATACAACTGATAATAAGGGCATTCGATTTTTATTATCGGGCATGAATTAAATTGCCTAAATTTCGCTTAACAGCAGGCACGTTCGACATAACACCAATTGCAGATGAGGAGTCCCTGCTGCCTCGCGAGTCCCGCGCTACTTTGGCCCAATTAAGATCTGGATATTGAACGCTGACATACCCAACACATTTCCGGCATGTGGAGATTCTACGCACGATACCAAACATCTATTCACATGCTCTCTCAAATCTACTCATCTAACCGCCACTCCCTCTGTCGAAACAGCATGTTTCGTGGACCTCCCCCGAGATGAGTTTGACGATAACGATCATGGGTGAATCCGTTCTTCACAGGGCGTGACTAGCGGCTACAACAACAGCAACATAACATCAGCTACTTGCCGACTTCGAATAGTTCAACCGGTATACATTACAACAAATTCTGCGGCCTAGTCTCACCTCGTTTTGGTCGAACAAATGGACGAGGGGTTTTATGCTCGAAAATTTTACTTGCCTCGCAATTCAGAAGCATTGCGAAGTGTGTGCTCCATATCTCAATTTCATTCTGGACATCGATCGATGGACAGTTGTCTAGCTGTGTCTTTCCTAAAATGATCCAGTCTTCAAACTATTGACTTGCCGTCTTAGTTTTTAATAGAATTTTCGAGGTATATATCTTTTTTTTATTTTTTATTTAAACCACCTCTCTTTTATCTCTGCATCTAACGATTCTTTAATACTAAAACCGACAAAAATCCCTCTGTGCAAAATTTATAACCTAATAAAGCCGTAAAAAAAATTTAGATACAGATTCGTTTTGATGGTTTGGCACTTAGTTTGCTTTTGAAATTAGGCTGTTTTTAACTACTTGGTTTATTTGATACTAAATTTATGCGCCATGGGATTAAATATAGCTAGTGATCAGTTTATTTGAGTTATTCTGCACTTTCTGATTATAAAAGGTTATATTTGCTAAATGAAGAAAACAAGTTTATGTTTAGTTATATCCCGAACAAAGTTTTTTTAGATCGTCTACTATGATTTTATATAATAAAAAAAAAACATAACCTTACATAAACTTCAAACAATCTTCAAGAGCTATTGAAGAAATAGTTTTCTATCTTTTCCCATTAATTTCCAGCAACGTTGTTAGGAACAAATATTATAAAAGGCACTATGTACAAAATGTATAAGGTTGGGTTAATTCACTGCAATTCAAAAGAGAATCTCAACAAAATAATATTGTAGCGTAAATTATTGTATTTTTTACTTATAAGTTTCTTTTCGTTTTTTGTTTTGTTTTTATTTTTTGTGGAAAATTGAGCACAAGAGCACAACGTAATTGATAGCAATTCAATCATATCATTTCTATTTTGAATTGCTTTTAATGTAGTATAACTGTACAATTTCATAACTTAATATTCAATAATTTTTGTTTTTTTGCAATAAAATTCAAACACAAAAATTTAACTACAATATTAACAAAGTGAGAAAAATGCAGAAATATATTTATTTGTTAAATTAGTTAATAAAATATTGTATTGCAATAAAGTGAGGTGGTAAAGTATTTGAAAAAAAAAAATAAGGAAATTAGTAATAGTAGTATTTTTTTTTAGTACTAAAGGACTATTGATATGTTTTTTTTTTTTTGGTTGTTTTTAATGTATTTACCTTCTACGAAAGGTCGGTTCAAATCAAGGTTATTTATATTTTTTTGTTTGAGTTTGAGTAGTGATTACGAGTAGTAGTAGTAGTACGAGTAGTAGTAGTAGTAGTAGTTGTAAATAGAAGGGGATTGGAAAAGAAAAACTAGTTTAGAGTTTGATTTAAACGATTTTTTCTTTTTAATGTTGGCACAAAAATAAATAGCTCAAACACTCGGTTGTGAGTGTGTGAGAGGCTAAAAAACAGGTTTGAGTTAAATAAAGGTGTTTAGTTAATTTGCTTGTTGTGCTGTTGAAAGAATTGGGTATTAATTAAAATTATTTACTAAAAACAGAATTAATAAAAACAAAATTAACTATATTTTTTTTTTGGTTGTTTGTAAATACTTGGAAATGAGACTAAAAATATTTATTACTTTAGCTTGAGTATATATTTTTTTTTTGTTTTTTTGTTTTTTTCGAAATGGGTTATAGTTTGGTCTAAAGTGCGTTAAATATTTATAAATTATTTATCAGTTTATTTAATGCATTTTGAACTGGGTGTGTTGAGCTATTCGAGTAGGTCTTTTCACTTTTTCTTGACTTGTGGCTGTTTTGTTGTTCCTGTATTTTTTTTATTTTTAATTATTATTTATTATTGGGTATTGAAGTAATTTCTTCGTCTTACTATTTGCAGTACGCAAAAGCATAACACTTCCTCACTGACGCCAAGCGAGGAAAATGTCTATAAATTCACACACACACGGCATACTCATTACACGCGAATTAACGGTTACAAAAAAAAAATACAAAAAAGTGTACACATTTATCAAATATTTTATGCTTATAAATTGCAAATTTGAATTTAAATAGAAACAAATACTTAAATTTACGGTAAAAAAAAACTTGAAAACCGTTGTAGAATTTAGTGCTTTCTTTTTCATGATTATTCGTAAGGACTTAAAAATCTATTTATTTAGTTTAATTTCGTTTTTTTTCTGTTTTTTTGTTTTTGCTCATTATTTTAAGTTACATTTAGCAAAAAAGTGTTATTAAAAATAGTAGCAGAAATGCAACATTTTTCGTAATTAAAAAAAATAAAATAAAATTAAAATTAAAATTAAAAATCACATAACATTTTAACAGCTGTTATATAGCTGCACGCCATTATCACATACCTGTCCGCCTTCACCTTCAACGCTGATCAAATCTCGCCATTCTTCGATAGTTTGCGCCAAGTCAATTGTGCATAGCGGTACCTTCACTTCGCCAATTTGGTCGTGTTTGGAGAAACGATCGAAATCGAAAATGGCAAATACGAGCGTCTTGTTCATAGCATCGGCATAGGGTAAACTCTACGTCGGCATAAATGGAAATGTGTAAAATTACGTATGTATAGTCGAAGTTCGATTAAAAAATATGTTTACCTTAAATGTGAATGTTTCATTGAAGACGGGACTTAACGTTTTACGATGTACTTTAGTTTCGAATTTCTTTTTCTTGTCAGGCAGCAGATAGACTTTAACATAGGGATCCGAAGTGCCGCCCATATCAAGTGCTGGCAATTCTTCAGCTTGTATAACGGTGACCGCTAGACTGTTCGAGTTGAAATCATATTCGAGCTGTTCAAGTGAAAGAATAGAAGAACAAAAAGAAAGCAAATAGATTTGAAAAAAAAATGGAAAAAGAAAGTATGCAAAAAAGTTCCGCAGTCCAGTGAGTTGAAAAATTACGAGAGCAGCGAGTTAAGAGAAAAATACGTATATTAGTTTAAAAAATATTTCTTTTTTTTATAGAAAATACATAATGATAGTTGTTAGATTTATGAATTACTTAATGTGTGTCTAATTTTTGTTTTTATTATCAAGAAACGAGGTGTGAAATTTCTAGTGACTCGATTGGGAAAATATAATGTAAGATTTATTGCAACTGTAAGGTGTGATATTCTAAATGAATTTTATTAATTTTAAATGCGTTTGAAAAAAATCATCAAAGCGCGTGTTTGATTTTTAAGTAGCAGAGTGTTGCTAGAGAATTGTAATGAGTGAAAAAACAAAAATTGCAAAACATTAAATTTGCCTTAGGATTCAGAGTTCGGATACTTTCAACTTTAATACAATATCTTCGGTTAGGTTAGGTTATTTTGATATGTGGTAGTGCGGTATAAGCGGTCTCACTTAGAACCATAAAAAAGTAGTCCATTGTGATACTACTTATTATTTTGCACGACCACGTGAGAAGTGAATAGGATAAATGCTATATTTCTATAACGAATTTCAGCGATTTTATAATTTCCATCCTAAGAGCTCTTTGGAGCCAAAGTGCTTGAAAAGTAGAGCAGTTGAGGAGAATTTGAAAGGAAAAGTGCGACAAAGACGGTCAGAAGTTATATTAAGTCTAACTGCTTGAATTCCTATCGAACAAGGTCGCACGAGATTCGATAATTGTTGGCGCACAGAGTTCCCTTAAACGTTCGCAGCCCACACCGTTGGCCAGAGGCTCACTGCATGTCGTGGTACTTGTCCAGTGCTAGCTAAGTCGATAAAGAACCCACATGCCCAATAGAAGTCCGCAAGTGGTCTAAGGAGACCCTACCCCCTCCTTACACGTAGCTATAACCTCGAGGGTGTCGTCCTGCCGAGCCAACTATTTAGGCATCCAGTCTCCTGCTACGCTACTGTGACCTCGCATCCAAAACAGTCAGAAAGCACAAGTGGGATGCCAGCAATTGCGGGAAGTTGGTTATCATTATCTTCAACTGAATGAGACGATCTCTGTCTTGTTAGGATTAACAGGAGTCTCACATTCCGTGGACAATCTTTCCCGACCATATCCCTGAATAAAAGTTCCCAGAATCGAGCCCAGCTTTTCTAGGGATCTGACTATTACCCCGGGCGGGACGTTATCGAAGGCCTCTCGATATGCAGGTAGGCACCATACATTCAAACATTTCGCTTAGCCAGTCTAGCAAGGTAACTAAGAATCCTACTAACTCCTAAGCTAAGTTTGAAAATAATATAGAAAAGGGCGACAAAAAAGCGGATTTTTGGGAAGTCGTGGTATCATCCGAAAATAGTCATTTGAATTTACACCGCCGCCGTAGTTCGTCCAATTTTATGTCGCTGGTTCCTGATCTGGTGGACCTTTGGGATCCAAGTCAGGTTGGGGACGGAGAATTTGATAGGTCTGCTTGGACCTATGGAGAGTAAGGTGTTGGGGTGGGGTATCTCAGACTCTTTGGGAGAAAGGAAATCATACCCCTGCTGCAATTTGCCAGAGTTTTCTAGGCAGAAAAGTTTTCTATCACTAAAACTTGTAGGTTTTTTAAAGCGTAGCTGTCTATGTCATTCTTAAGAGGAGCTCTTAAGTTGCTTTTTCCCATCTTCCCAGTTAGTCGGCATATTTCACAACAAAATAAAAGCTGACTAAGCAATTAAGGAGTCTATTGAATGGGGTTTGTAACCAGCTATCAATAGATTTAATTTGGTTATCTGGGAATTGCAACTTCACTGCAAATGAGGCAGAAGATCAGCTAGGCGGAGAGTACTCAGTGACAAAATGAGGTCTCGACTTCCATCTCAATATGACCAATAAACGGGAACATTTACCTCCCCCACCTTCAACAATCTGCTCAACGACAATGATTAGTTGGTAGAAAAATTAACATGATCCAAATATAAGTTAAAGAGTACATCCATTCTTCTTCTCGCGAATATTGTGGCAGTTCTCGCAGAACATTGGTTCATCGAAATTCATGCCAGAAAACTTGGTATATGCTCCCAATGATTGCTGCAAAAGTTGCAGGGATAAAAATGAACAGAGGGCAGTTGAGCACCTTCTGAGCGGATGTCCGGCATGTATGTGGAAATGTAAGACCACTCGGAAGGAATATGAGAACGATTATCTACAGAATTTGTGCAAACAGAGTTTCAACCACATTCTAGAGCTAGCTGCGACGGTCACTTCCCCTTCTTAGCCACAACATTAAATTATATGCGTTCTATTTCTTCGTGAAAAGCACACGTCTAAAAAAAAACACCCTTTGTCTCTAGCAACACTGACATCGATTAATATTTGCAAAATTAGATCCACTTAATGTATATATGTAAAGTTGAATTTTTATTTAAAGGAAGGAGTTTAATAATAATGGACCTAAATATAAAATATTAATGTAAAATTTTGTGCAAAAAATGAAAGTAAATATTAAAAATACTTGATTTCTAAATATGTATGTATATATTTAAGTCAAAAAGCTGAAATTGAAATATTTTTTTTTTTTTTGGCTTTTTTTTTGTAATTGTTGCAACTTTAATATCCCCGTTTTCTACGCTCCAGCGTGCTTTCTTAATTTGTGTGAGTGTGTTTGTTTTTTTTTGGCAGACGTATTATACATACACATACACACGTACATATGTACATGTACTATGTAATTGGTGTCGTCACTAGAGTGTTCATCTTGTTCATTTCGAACATCGGCAAATTTTGATTAAGCTCACGCTCTGCTTACCTTAAAATTCAGTCTTCCCAATTTTTGCTCGCTCTGTTTATCCTCCTCATCACCTTCTTCGGCATTTTCGGCGAGTTCCTCCATATCAGGCTGAACCTATGACATACCAGAACCCAATAACTACTACGATATGATAGCATTGTTGATACTTACTTTCTCTTTATACGCCGATCCTAATAATTGTACAGATTTCATATCGACACCCTTCTTACCCTTACCATCTTTGGTTCGTCGTTTCTTCAAAAAGCGACGTACACAAAAGAAGAGTATACCAAAGACGACGAGGAATACCAATATGATAATGGCCACAACACCCCATGTCGGTAGACCGGTCTTTTCGGCAATCACCTCGGTGACCACTTCGCCGGCATGACCAAATTTCTTCAAGGTGGACTCAGTGGTTGTGGTGGACTCCTCTGCAAAGTGATAATGTAAATTGATTATTAAATTCATTATGTTCGATATTAATGAGTTTATAGATAATGTTTGTGTGTGTGTGTGTGCGAGCATCACGAGTGTCACTCACCTTCGGGTTCTGGTGTGGTTTTCGGTGTCGGTACAGTGGCTGGTATTGGTGGCTGTATTTTTTGATCATCCGATGCTAGCGTTGCTTCGTTTTGGTTTTGTGGCACCTCAGGAAATTCCCCAGGCTGCGTAGTTTGATCTAATTTTAGATCGTGCGCCTCGGCTTCCTGCCCTTCGGTGTTCGCATTCGCGTTTGGCGGCATTTTGTGCTACTGGAAGTAGATGATAAAAGATATAAGAGAATGCCAATTAAATCATTCGAATAAGTCATAACAAGAAATTTACTAGACACGTGTGAAAATGCAAAAAGAGAGTTGAATTTAAAAAAAAACTTTAAATCTTTTTCTGAAACGTAGTGTCAGGGAAAAACTTTTACAAAATTAATCAGGTGTACATATTTTCAAAAAAAAAAAAAAGTCTTCGACATATCGTCGTTTTTGTGTTTTATTATTTTAAAGAAACAATTTCTTCATCACTAGAAAATGTTGCGAATTTAGGTATTTTCAAAAAACAGAAACTTTTTTGATCCATACGTGATGGGGGTTTTGGGTAGAAGTTCTGATTTCTCATTGAATGAGAGAAATTTATCCCAATAATATCAACTGTAATTGGATATCGAAGTCCGCCGGAGGGTTTAAATGTTTGAGAAAGTTTTTCGTTATTGAATATCCCTAACGGTATTCTCACAAAATTTCTGCATACGCATTGCGTATAATTCCTCAGAAAAAAATATAGTAGGATAACAGCTGTGTGGAAATTATCACTGGATATTTGGATAGCAAAATTTTTTTGAGGCGATTATTTTTGCATTACTTTAAATCGAAATACATTTTTGCAGGCTTCTCAAAAAAAAATATAAAAGTGGAGCCTCTGTGAAGGTGATAATGGGTTAAAATTTCGTAAAATAGAATTCTCTGTGAAACTTATAAAATATCTGCACAAATTAAAAACGTAATTCAGTTACTAGAAAAAAAACCGGCATACTTTGTTATGCTTTAAAAATTATAACACTTTACATTGTATGAAAGAAAAAGTTGCGGATTTCCACCGGAATTATAGGTTTGTTTAAATTTGAAGCAGATATCGTCACGTTTATAACCTTTATTAAAACAGTTATCTTTTTATCGTTATTTGTTGTTGTTTTTCCTTCTGAAGTAAAACCAAATTGTTGGCATTTGCTTTGAAAATACCCCACAAATTAAGTTGTGTTTTCTAAGCGATAAATAAAACTTAAGAAATAATGGTTATTTTCAAAGCAATTTAAAAATTATAATGGAGTTGAAAATTTGGCTACTCTTATGCGTTCGTAGCTTTTTGGACTTTAGTTATTGAGATGTTTTAATACCTACAATAATAATAAACCGCCGGCCATTATGTAAAAAAGCCATCAATAAATTTCATTTAAAATCGGCAGCAATTACCGAAACACTTCGGTACATTGTTAGGTGATCTTCATTACTAGGTGGTTGTGGTTTTATTTTTGCTAAAAGTTGATATTGAAAAGGAGGTGAATTGCGTAAATTGAAGATATTTCCAATTCTCGTAATTTCTTGGCACGAATCTAAGAGTTTATATATGCCATTTTTTTGGGTTTGAATCTCTCACAGAAACCACTTGAACAAATTTGAAGCGTACCTTTTATTCAGACAATTAAATCTGAGCCGAAGAACCCTTTTGACGTTCACACACATAGTAAATACATATTAATACCTTATATACACCTTATATATGTGGGATGGTGAGCGGATTTAAGGGAAGTGACATCTGGTGGACCAAACGCGCGTATCCAATTGAACAAAATCTAATAAGCAACAGGGACTTAACGACACCGTTTAAACTTGACGAACGGAGGAAGACAGCGACAGCGACAGCGACAACGACAGACAAAACGAAGAAACAGAAGTTCTGGATTCGACAAAGCGTGCACTATTTAATCCGGTAGGCATCGCAATCGCATTGACGGTTTCAGCTTAAATTTAAATCTGATATAAATGAATGTTAATCAATAAACTTAAATATCAACCAACGGTCGTTTTACTACAGTGGTGTTAGGAGTGAAAAAATGCATTGAAAATTAGTAGGAAATGTTTGTTATTTGATAAAAAGATAAGATAATTGGTTGAAGGCAGGCATTCTCCAGCAGAGTACTTCGGAGTATGCATCTCCCGAGGGTTTAGTACCAAAACAAATAACGATAGCAAGAGGATGTGTTGTGACTTTAGGCGTATAAATAAAAAGATTATAAGAGATAATTTTCCAATGCCTTTAACAGATGATGCAGTCGATAAACAGGGCGCATCCGTGTTCATAACGCTAGATTTAGCTAATCTGTTTTTTCATGTACCAAATAGAAGCAAACTCTCGTAAATATACGCCGTTTACGCCGTTCGTGACCCATAGACAGATAGATAGATATATATTTAGAGGATTGTACTTCGACCTTTGAAATCCATTGTGCCCTCTGCTCTTTACAGTACCCCGTCTAATCCCAACTTCTTTAGGAAGTCTAGTATGATAGTTGGTGGCAACGAGGGTTGGTGGCAACGAGGTTCCTTCGCTGGGCTATGTGTACCCAGGTACCTTTGCCGTCTTCTTGAAATAGCGTCACACTCAAAAAACAGATGCATCGGGGTCTCCGGAACCAAGTCGCAAAAGCGACAGAACTCATTCGACCATATTCCGAGTTTGTGCAGATGACTTCGTAGTCTGCAGTGTTCTGTGAGTCAGAGAGCCTGTCAGTCCCCTCAGACTGTTCTTCGAGAGGTTCACAAATTGCTTGAAAAGTTTATGGTTGTTTCCTCTCTGTAGACACTTATTCTAACGTAACTCTGGCTCTAGTTGCCAGTGTTCTTCCCTCAAGTTCGTTTCATCTATCCTAAGCTCTTTATTAAGAGCGTGTTGTCCTATCGCTAGGAAAGGCTCGCGTCCTATAGGTGTTTTTAGAGCTGCCTCTCTTGCTAATCTATCTCCTTCGTCATACCTTCGATGCCTGGAATCCAGAGGAGCTGAATATGATTTAGTATTGCTAGTGTGTTAAGTCTCTCTATGCATTCAAGCACTAGCGAGGATTTCACCTCATACGATGCTAGAGCATTGAGTGCTGCTTGGATGTTGGAGCTGCTATTTTGCAGAAGTGCAGTGATGATCAAGAGTTCCATCCCATTCAGTACATGAGCCATAAAACAAAGCCGCCAAAGGATAGGTATCATTCCTACCAGCGTGAGATTTTAGCTATAGTGGAGGCATTGAAGAAACGGCGTGTGTATTTGTGGGAAATAAAGTTCAAGATTATCACCGATTGTTTGCAATGACGGTGGGCATTATTCCTACAGTACTTTGACTATAAAATTGGACACAGAGTAGGTGGATGGAAGATTTCTTGCATTACAGGCTTCAAAAAACGCTATTAAAAGATAATTGGATCAGAGCATTATTGAAAGTCCTAGAAAAATAGGAGTGTGAAGATTATTTCACAAAGCAGGGTGTGCTTTTTAAGGATACCATTAAGGAACTTATTGTTGCACCGAGTACGATGTCGGACAAAGTAATCAGGTTAGCACATAAGCTGATGCGCATTGGCCGACCTTCTCTCAGTTGGGGTTATAACCGGACACTTCCTGATGGCCACACAAGTGAAGAGATTGGAATGCCCAATCAACGATTTCTGTCGAAGTTGCTTGAACGAAGTGGTAGTGGACAGCATCGAAAACTATCTCTGGCACTGTGTCGCCCTGTTCAAGGCTCGAAACCAATTCCAAAATAGGTATTTTCTAAACTGTTTGGCCGAACTGAGCTCGGCTAGCATTCCCAATCTGTTGTGTTACGTAAGGTGCTACGCAAGGCGCATACGATGGTTCACCATCTAAGGGAAGGAGGAAAAAAGCGTATGGCTCCCGTCAGCGGTATCACAACGGGCATTGTCAGCCAACGTGCGCATCCGTGGACTTGCTTGGTTGCAGCCGCTCTAACCTAACCGAAACCTCACCTAGCACATAAGCAGGGGCATTTTGCCTCTAAAAGAACACTGGGTAAATTCAAATCTCCCTTTGGACATTTTTTTTTGTTTAGAACAAAAACCATTCATGGTACGCTATTGTGTTCTGAAGGAACTTTGCACCACTGCAGCGTTCATAGAATCCCTATAAATGCTCCCTCAATTGGCGTCAATAATATCACACTATGTATTGAGTGTATGTATATAAATGGACAGACTTATAGTGTATAAGTATATGTATATATAAATTTGTCGACGTTTTTATATTAAACCAGCAAATCTAACTAACTATAACAACTTGTATGGCTTGAATATTGGAAAAAATGTGTATCCTAAAATATAATATGTACATATGTACATGTATGTACATACATAGTTATGCGCGTTTTTTGGAATAAATAATACTCATAATACGCATCTAGTAAGCGGCATACGTTTTTTTTGCGGTTATTTTTATTTAATAATTAAGTCTTTGAATTTACAAATTCTTACAGACTAAGTTAATATTAAGAAAAAAAAGATCTTAGAATACTAATTATAGTCGCATAGGAGATGGTGAAGTCAACACCTGTGGAATTGAAAAACATATTCAGATCAGCACATGCTCTAGAAATAGGAGCATTTGCAGCATAGTTGGTCTTAGCAAAACCAATTTTTAAGGTCTCAAACTGTCGAAAATTCCTACACGGAACATTGAACTGAATTTTGCTCAGAAGTGATGAGCAATCGACAGCTCCAGAAATTATACCCATAACAAACGAGCAAGATAAAATGGATCTTCTACCTTCAAGCGTACATAGTCCAATCAGAAGACATCTAGATTCATATGAAGGCAAAGGATCCGAAAAATTTAATGAGCGGAGAGCAAACCGTAGGAAAACCTTCTGAACTCTCTCAATGCGTTTAGAAGGACCAATTTGATAGGGCCTCCAAATAACAGCCGCATATTCCAATCTCGACCTGACAAGAGCACAGTATAGCGACTTGAGTGCGCAAGGATTAGTAAATGCGGAGCAGTTTCTACGTATAAACGCGAACATTGCGTAAGACCGAGAAATGACATAATTGAATTGGTTAGAGAAACTGAATTTGGAGTCAAAAAATACGCCCAGGTCTTTAATCTCCTTAACAGATTGCAGGACACAGCCAGAAATAGCATACGATGAACATAGAGTATTACCGGATTTTGAAAAGGTAACATGGAAACACTTTTTAATGTTAAGCGTGAGACGATTTAGACGGCACCAGTTTTCAACATTAAGAACATCAGCTTGCAGCAGCTCAGAGTCACGGGGGCTCTTGATAACTGCGAATATTTTCAGATCATCGGCATATAACAAATATTCCGCAAAGGAAAAGCACGAACCAATATCATTTATGAATAAAATGAAAAAAAGAGGCCCCAAAATACTTCCCTGCGGGACACCTGACGATGCAATGAAAGATCGAGATGTGGCATTATCCACTTCAACGACACAGTGTCTGTTAGTTAGGTAAGACTCAATCCACATCAAAAACATAGAGTGAAATCCCATCACACCCAACTTTAACAAGAGCATCCTGTGGGACACCTTGTCAAAAGCCTTCGAAAAGTCCGTATAAATCGTGTCAACTTGCAGTCTGTCATGAAATGCGGAAATACAGTATTCACTGAAAATAGTTAAATTGCTAACAGTGGAACGTTTTGGGACGAACCCATGATGATTATTGGATATTAGGCTTTTTACCGCAAAATATAATTTTTCATTAACTATTATCTCGAAGAGTTTGGATACAGACGAGAGTTTCGAGATCGGCCTATAGTTTCGAACATCACTTTTATTCCCACTTTTAAAAACAGGAGTAACTGATGTCAATTTCCAGTCATCTACAAAAGTACCAGTTGCCAGTGAATTGTTGAAAATAACTGAGAGAGGCTCAACCAGGCACGCACAGTTTTTTAGCAACATTACTGAAAGTCCATCCGAGTCCATTTTAGTCGAAGGCTTAAGCTTCCCAATACCATTCAGTACATCGATGGCGGAAACGCTCATAGAGCCGAAGTTAAGCGAGGAGTCACTCATGGATGGAAAACTTGTAAATCGAGCAGAGTCTGATTCGTAATTAGAGCAAAAAAAGCTAGCAAATAGATTCGCGGAGGCTACAGCACTATTTGCGTATGTATCGTTATAGAATACATTGTTTGGGACAGATGAGGAAGACTTTTTTGATTGGATGAAACGCCAAAATGCCTTAGAATTCGAGATTATGTTGTTTTCAAATCCCAGAACATAATTTCTGTATAGGAACCTATTCAGACAGTTGAATTCTTTTAAATGGTATTGAAATTTTGAAAAGTGCTCAGGATCGCCAGTCTTCTTGTACTTTTTCCCAAATTTGTTTTTCAAATTCCTTAGACGTTTTAACCTCCTAGTATGCCAAGGCGTCTTATACGCTTTTTTATTAAGAATAGGAATATGCTTCAAGCACAAATCATAAACCTTTTTTTTAAAAATACGAAAACATGTTGTTACATCATTGCCTCGGAAGGCATCACACCAGTCAATGTTTATCAATACATCAATAAAGATAGACCAGTCACAAGCATTATAGTTAAATTTAATTTCCGGATTCTCAGAAATTTTTGAAAATTCATAAAACTCCAACTCAAGCGAGATAGGAACGTGATGTTTATCAGTCACAGAGATTGGTGCAATGCATTCCGACAAAATGTAATTGACATTGTTCGAGATGAATACTAAATCCAAAATTCTATTTAACCTGTTATAAAGACCATTAATTTGAGCTAGATCAAGGCTTAAAAAACTATCAATAACATGAATTTCGGCTGAAGAGTTAACATTAGTGGCCATAAGCGCTGCCGAGTTTTCAATCGGTGACCAATTTACGTTACAAAGGTTAAAATCCCCGAGGACACAAAGATGATTATCACCAACTAGATTTGACGCTAATGATACAACATTGTCAGCGTGTGCAAAATATAAACTATCCGCACTATTCGGCGGGATATAGGAAACACATAAGTATAGGATTCCTGATGAACCATGTACGTGAACGCAGAGCTGGTCAATAAGTGTATCAGAATTAGTGAGTGTTACTAATGCTGCCTGAAATTTTCTCCGAACAGCAATAAAAACACCCCCGCCTCTAGAGCAGCCCAATTTAACAAGATCGCGGTCCTTACGAAACACGTTATAGAGGTTAGGATCAAAAAGTTCACTATTAAAAAACTTATCATTCAGCCAAGATTCAACAAAAACGAAAATATCATAATCTAACGAACTGCTATTCATATACACAGCTGAACATTTAGTCCGAAGACCGGATACATTTTGAAAATAGATCTTAAGAGATTTATAATTAGAATTTAAATTCGAATCAAGCCTCGGTTGAACTGCAGTATCATTAGGCACTCCGTTTGGCTCGAAAGGAACGAAATGGCTGAACAGTGACGTTAACTGGCCAGATTTCTGATTTTAAAACCGTGTCAGAAATATCTTCCGGTACACCAAGTTTAAAATTAACCCACTTTAGCGTTTGTGGGTCTACATCCTTTTTGACCAACTTATAGCAAATTAGCTGGTTTTTGTCAACAGAAACACGTTGGGCAAGGTATTCTATAATATTCTTCTCAGACACAGAATTTAAAAATGACGAGATATGTAGCCAAGTTATACGCCTCACAGCAACAGCCAAATCAGCATTTGCGCTCGTACCCACAACTGTCAACAATTGTTTATTGTGATTACTTTCGCTGTTTGAATTATTCACCTCAGTGCTTTGAATACGGATTTCGTTGTTTTTCATCTTCCTCTCCTTGCGCCTTTCCACAGTTTTCCACTCAGAATTATTTTGTGACTTAGTAGCGTCAGCCAACGCGTCATCAGCATTAGTAGCAGAAACAGGGGCATCAGAGATATTAACCAGATTACTCTCAACATGGTATGTTTGGATTTTATCCATAGCATTAGCGGGCTCAACAATTATAATGTTATCTACTTGAGCTTTATTCTCGTTGTTGACGAAATTGCTCAAGCACGAAGACGAATCACTAATAATAATATTGTTTACATCAACAACACCAACAGTATCACGATCATCATTGTACACTATATTCTCAGCGACAGCATTATCTAAATCATCACGAGAGTGAGAGCGAGCGCCTGACAACGGAAGATTTGACTTAATAATAGCGAGATTGTCTTTTAAGTCTTTGATGCCATTAGCTACAACAATGCGATTGTCATGAACTAATTTGTTCATAGCGCATAATTCAACATGCAGGTCATTAACTTGCGCTTGCAGAAATTTGTTTTGTTCAATGATCCCACTCAAAATAGATTTTATGTACAGTTCTTGATCACTGCAAACACATTTATTATTGTTTTTGTGATTATCCGCAAAAGAGAAATCATGATTACTCGATATATTGTTAGGTAAGGGGGGCGACGAACGAAACGAAATTCGACGCGCTTTCTCACATACTTTGCAATAAAAAGCAATATTAGATTTACTTAAATAATCCATATCAGCAGGAAGAATATCCACACAGGGTAAATGAAAAAGTTCACTGCAGCTAGCACATTGAATTGACTGTTGATTACGATCAACTCTTTGACCACAGCTACACGGCATTTTAAGTGAAAGTGAAATAAAGAAAATTAATATATTTTAAGCGCGCACTTAGAAAGCACGTCCGAACAGCACGACGACTAAATATTATGGCTCGTACCTCCTGCTTGGTCTTTTTCGCAACTCATGTTGTTATATTTGTCTCATAATTAGATATACGGATTTCTTTCCATTTCACTAGGGTCCACTTGCAAGAAAGCATATTAATTATTTAATTAAATTGATAAATTTGCTTGCATAGCAGCGGGGTAGGCATCAACTCAGAGTTGAAACCTTAAATATTAAACCTAGCAATTATTCAAGGTCAAATTGTTAAGTTTGTGACATTCTGCCATAAATGAAGAAAAATTATAAAATGCAAATATTTTTTTTTACTCAACCAAAATATGATAAATGATTCGCTTTTTTTGGACGTGGAGTAGGTAATCATCGAATACGTTGGTCATAGTTAGTATAATACAGCTATAGCGGAACAAACTGATCAGTTCCACGTTCTAACAGGGACTCAGCATTCCATCGAAGATTCCAATTAACAAAGAAAAGCGTCTATTATTTGCTTGGGGACAGTGGTTATGTCCATTTTCTCGCCAACAATTCGATCACGATCCTGTCGTTAATGCTGTGTACCCTTCAATGTTAGACACTATAAACATACATAGCCACGTTGAAATTTTCAAAAAAAAAAACTCTACCAGAACTTCTTCAGAAAATCGTGCCCGCCAAATAATAATCGAACGATATTTTGGACGATTATACATTGTAACAAAATTCATTTTGTATATGAATAAAAATAATTAGTATAAAACAGAGTAGTTTATTATAATTTTTAGTTCGCGATCTACGTACAAATATCCTTGCTGTTTTATTTATTTCAGTCGTGATATTGGTCCAAAATATTATTATCATAGTGACCCGATAGACATTACGGCATCCTGAGATGTTATGAGACTGCTAACACTGTTATAGATAGTGTAAGATTCGTCAATAACAGGTCCGATCAATATTTGTACCTTATTGAAAAGGGGGCTGTCGTTACACCTGGCTATTGATTGGAAAAAATTATTTTTTTAACAAAAACCTAACAAATCATCAAATCTAACTTGGAGGTACAAATATTTGATTAGCGACTTTTGCACTTGCTTTGATTGTTTTTACTATATTTGTGCACTGTACAAAAATTCTTTTAATTTTGAATTTCTGAAAATACTTAAATAAGGCGAATTCATATAAGGTGAAGCTATTAAATCAGCTGATGTCTTCTTCTTCCACTATATTTGTATTTTTCTTTTACGCATGACATCGCAAAAACGAAAACTTATGGTGCCCATTGAATATTGAAAAATGCGTGTGTGTGCGTTATGAATTCGTCTTGTGCTTAGTATTCAAAGGAAATGTCAAAAAGAGAGTACGTAGTCTGAGTTACTTAACTCTGTGTCGATTTTGTTAGCTGCAAGACAATAACTGAGTTATGAAATGAAAAATTTAACTCTGAGTTACTTAAGTGTGCCGAAGAACCGTAGAACAGAAAAATGTAAGATAATGATATATGTAGTGATAATACAAAAATATTAGAAAGAAAATCGTTGCGTTTTTCCATAGCATGCATACAAAAATTAAAACGAATGAAAATTGACTGTTTAATTATTAGAATGACAAAACTTTGAAATTTCATCACACGCTAAAAAAAATTTTAATTTTTCTTTTCAAATATTCTCAGATCGGAGTGGCTATATAACTGCTATACAACTAATTGTTCAAATATGAGGTTTTCCATTATAACTCCTACACTATAGCAGCTAAAGATGTGAAATTTGGTAATCCTTTCTTGTGTTATTAATGAAATGTGTGTAATGAAATTTATTAAGGTCGGATTGCTATAACTTATAGTTTCGATCAACTGATTATTCAGATATGAGGTTTTGTGTTATAATTCCTGCA
Organism: Anomoia purmunda; assembly: GCA_951828415.1. Classification (NCBI taxonomy): domain Eukaryota; kingdom Metazoa; phylum Arthropoda; class Insecta; order Diptera; family Tephritidae; genus Anomoia; species Anomoia purmunda. The sequence goes on along the minus strand of OX639994.1, from coordinate 113,510,273 downwards.
CTTAAGCAGCTAAGGACATGAAAATTGGCACTTCTTTCATTTATCATTAACTAAAAAAGGGTACACAACAAAACGAGATCAGACCACTATAACTTATAGCTCCCATACAACTGATTATTCAGATATGAGTTTCGGCGTTATAACTCCTGAATTAAAGTAGATAACAATTTGAAATTTAAACCTCTTTTGACTTATAATTAGTGTGAACAAAGTGCACAACAAAAATCATCGATATCGGAATACTATAACTTATAGCTTCCATACATCTGATTGTTGAGAGTAAAAAAAAAAACTGTGTATATTTTTTGGTAGAGCGGAATCCATACTTTAACTCATAATTAGTTTTTATGTGTTTATCTGTATAGTTAAAAAAAAAAATTATACAAATTTATGCAATCAAATACATTTTCTATGAGTAATCAAGCATAATTTGCCCCATAATAATGTTGAGTGAAATTAATGACCTTTTGACCACGCAACCAACGCATTGTGACATTTGATATACAGAAATCACTCGCCTAGTTTATAATCAATAAATTTTTTGCACGTTGGTGGTCATGAATTGCATCATGTGGCTTGCTGCTTTCTTGGAATTTCTACCACAAAGTCAGCAAACTATAAAAATTACGATTAAAAAAAGTTTGATGGTAGAGTAGTGCATTAAGAAACATGCAATATGTTGCGAGCATTATTTGAGAAATTGAAGAAATATATACTTACTGCTACTCATTTCTCAACTCACGAAACATACCGTTCGTTGATTGCTTAAAGCTTGATTGTTAAAGAGGTTAGCCAGGGCGTATGATTGATTTTTATCTTACTGCAAGCAAAATTCATACAAAAATTTGGAATTTCTCGTCATGGTGTGATAGTTTCTTCGAGAGCATTTTAGTATTATAAAACATTCATAAAAGTTAATATGCTCAGAATCCATGGTCACAAGCCATCCTCAAATTACAAAAAACCAATTGATACGTTGCTTCTAACTTTTAAGTTTCCGAAAACATATATTTTAACAATTGAAAACTATCCCGTAGTTTGAATTTATTTGAAGCATTTTTTTCTCTTAAAAAAATATTCGCGAAAATCTGTTTGAAAGCTAAGCCCGTTTCGACATTGTGTCAGCTTTAAGGTAATTTTTTGTTTCGCAAATGAAACTTTTAACCTTCCCGGAAAAATAGCAATAAAAATAACTACATAGATTCTTAGCTTCTACCTCAAAAATTTATGCACAGTAGGCTGGATAAAAAAATGTTAGAACTCAGGTAAGCATTGAAAGTAAATATAAAAATTCATTATATTAGTGCAAAAATGCTCGGCCTTTACACGGCATGTGTATTAGATTGGACCAATTCTTTTTTCAGCATATTATCTTTTGATATAAAAAATTCCAATTGAAAGTGTAGAAAACAACATGCTTCGGAAATAAGTTTTGAGCCTGTGTATTTTTGAAAGATAAATTTACTTGCTCACAAAATCTTCCATAAATGCTTTTTGGATTTTTTTTGTGTCTTATGGTGGAAATTTGTTTGCTTTAATTACAGTAATAACCTTTATTTTCCAAATATACCAAAAACTATGACTTTTATCTTAATATTTATTAAATTTTATGCGGGATTTTTTGGCTCTACGAACACAAGTGCTTTTAAAAAGTATTAAATGTTATTTAAAAGTATGTAAATATTGGCTTTAGCAGGAAAATTCGAAAATGCAAAATAGAAAAACAGCCAGGCGGCTAAGGCTCTTAGAATTATAGTTTTAGGCACAGTAAACCTGACAGCTGTCAGATTGTTGAGTTTTGTCAGGTCATTGGCATAAGGGGGTTATATGGCAAATTTGTGTTTTGAAATTAAAGCAAATTCGGCTGTAAATAAGATTATGAGAAAAATATCGACCCGATCGCTACCTATTGGTTAAAATTTCCGACAAAATATTTAAATTTAATTGGCTAACTCGGGCTTTGAATTCAAAGCAAATTGGATTGTAAATACATTTTTTTAGGAATATCTCCGCACCAGCGCCACCTAGCGTGTTTTTTTTTTCTTTGCATAGTAGACACAAATTGGAAGCACATGCGATGAATTCAAGCTCAGTAGGCATAAACTTCTTACCAGCAGACACTTACGACCCTTTTATCTATAAGTTTTGATTATTGGCAAGTTACCGTTATATGAAATGTGCAAGTGGTTTTTTTCCGATATATTAATTTTGGTAGATTTTGATAAAGTAGATTTGGAGATATATTTCTGTGCTCTAATCGGGTGTCACGTGCATTTTCAAAAAAAAAAAAAGTGTTTAATACACGGATTCCTTTTTCCAATCCAACCATAGGTATCAAGTTTGAGAAAATTTTCTTTTATAGTTGCTAAAATATTGAGTTTTTGTAAATTATCCTTATATTAGAGACCGGCGTTGCTTTTGTTCGATTTTATATTTTTGCAAATGCAAAGTATATACCAAATTTGGTAGATTTTGATAAAGTATATACTTGCTTTAAAATGGGCGGTGCTGCGCCCATTTTCCCAAATTTTTTGATTTCCATTTTTGTTCATAAAATTAAAGCCTATTACCTTTTACACCCACTGAAGATTACCGATATATGAAAGCAGCGCGTGGTTTTTGTCCCATTTCTATAATTTTCGAAATTGTGCAACTGAACTTGGTATCCTAGAGTTTTGCCAAGTAGTTTCGGCGAGAAACTTATTTGCTCTAAAGGCGCGGTGCCACGGCAATTTACTTAAAAGTTATATACATATGTATTCCTTTAATAGTTACTAAAATACCGAAAGTTTTTTATTTTCGTAAATTATTATTATGTATGCGTGGTTGTTATCCGATTTCGTTCATTTTCAATACCAATCTACTATGACCCAAGAGCGAATATCTCAGCATATATTCAAGCTATCGGTAAGGACAGGCAGACGGACGATTTCTCTTTTCCTTCTCGGTGTTTTTTTTATGTATTTGGGTTGCCATAAAAATGGTCGTTATTTTTTTTTTTTATTATATAAGTAATTTGTATGTATATAATAATTAGTTCAGTGCTTGCTTTCGCTTATTATCAGCGCAGTGGGAAGCTAAAGAAAATCGTATTGTGGTGATTATTTTACATATGTCTGGCAAAGGCGCAATTGAAATTTATGAGCTTCTCACAAAAACTTAATATTTCGAGACTTTTTGTTTTTCCGGACTATTGATTGTTTTCCCCAAACGTCGACAGTGGATGACAGAATGAGAAGTGGTCGTCCTCGCGTGATTTGAACCAATTCAGCCATAAAAACCGTTCGCGAACGCATTCACAGAAACACCCTTAGAAAACAGAAAATTATGTCAAAGGAAATGGATACATCGACCTGATCAATGTCAAGATTTATACGATATGATCGCCACATGAAAGCCTACCGTCGGTCAACTGGTCAGCTTCTGACAACGCGCTTGAAGCAAATTAGGGTCAATAGCTGGGATCCACCTCTTTAGTGGCACGCGGTTAACGGCCATGATAAGTAGCCTTTTTATAGATGAGATAATTTTCACTATTGGGGAAATTTTTAATAAGCAAAATTATATTCTAAGCGCTTAACGTGGTCACCATACAGCTACTGTAATTGTTTGGTGGGGAATCTCCTGCAAAGTCGTTACATCCCTTTACTTCTGTGAGAACGGAGTTAAAACTGGGGCAAACGTGTACCACCAGGATGTTTTAGAAGGCGCGGTGAAGCAGTTGGATTTTCCACCAATATTCTTCTCCAGCACACAAGACAAAAACCACCCGGCAGTGGCTTTACAGCAATATTCATAGCTGCGGATGATTGACCGTCTGGAAATCCAGATTTGAATCCATTGAACTACAGTTTGTGGTCACAGTTGGAAAACATGGCCTGTCGGATACTCCACAGAAATTTGGAGAGTCTAAAAAAATCTAAAAATATTTGGTTCGGACAGCGCCGTCAACACCTATAGAAACTGTGCGTGTTGCTATTGATCAATGGGCGAATCGTTTGAGGGCTGAAAGTGAGAGCAAAAGGTGACTATTTCGAATAAATTTGTGCACATCGCTCATGTAATATATGCATTATTAAATAAAATTAGCTTTATTAAAAAATCTATTATACAGGGTTTTTCAATAGGAACGCTACAAGAGCTTTTTTTTTAAATAAAACAAAAACGGTTTGGGATATGAATAAAATTCTTTATTCCTGTGAAAGTACATTCGATGCCATTATGTATGGAACTCGATTTCTTTTGCATGGGCACCACGGGCACGCTTGCAGAAGTCCAGACGCTGAACCCAATTTTCGACGGTTTTCAAGCATAAATCAGCCGATACTGCTGCAATTTCATGTTCGATATTCGTACGAAGTTCATCAATCGTCGCTGACTGGTTGGCATAGACCATAGACTTGGCGTAGCCCCACAGGAAATAGTCTAACGGCGTCAAATCGCACGACCGAGGCGGCCAATTGGCTGGGCCATTTCGTGAGATAACACGTTCACCAAACTTGGTTTTCAATAAATCGATTGTGATTGTTGGAACCACATATTGTCCAAGTCCACATCATCCAATTCCGGCCAAAAATATTCGGTTATCATTGAGCGGTAGCGATTCCCATTCACAGTAACATGCCGGTCTTGATTATCACGGAAGAAGTACGACCCAATGACGCCGCCGGCCCATAAACCGCACCAAACCGTAATTTTTTCGGGATGCAATGTTGGCTCATGGAGTACGTGTGGATTGCTGCCTATCCAATAACGCATATTTTGCTTATTGACGAAGCCATTCAGCCAGAAATGATAAATTGGACGTAGCGCTCTTAAAGTTGGCCTCAACTCCGAATGACTCCGAATTTCGGTAAAAAATTTTAACAATTTCGACTCGTTGTTGGATCGTTTATCTTTCCATGATGAAATGGCAAACCTTACTGAAGAAAAATGTCAAAAGAGTGGGGAAAAATATGGCGTCGTTTGCTGTCACTATCGGTTAACTTTTGTAGCGTCTCTATTGCAAGACCCTTTTTTTTCTTTTTTATAATGGCTGGAACGGTCTACATCAATACCGTTTGATTTAGGCTATTCCAAACAACCGTTATAAGCACATATTTATAATGAACACTAGTAGGCGCGAGTATAATTTAAAGTTTGCCCATTAAGTCCTACACAGCAACAAAAAGTACAAATTAAATTTCAATTATCAAAATATTGCATGAGCACTTAAATTTTTCAACTGAACGCTGAAGCAATACCACAAAACGAAATTACACTATAACTATGCAAACAAAGCAACTCATTAGTGCGATTATATTTTACACTACACTGCTTGGATTGAATGGAAGCTTTTCAATGTAAATATCCAATTTAGTTTAGCTTGCATTTACACTTTGCTTTACAAATAAATGTATGCGAATTTGCAATAATAACAAAAAACTACGTACATTTATAAAACTATTGAGCGCAACTAATTAAATATGATTCTTCCTCACCATTTTACTCATTACTATTAAATTTTTATTACGAAAAGTAAAAATTTAATTTACAAGCGAAAAACACATTAGTTTCAAGTGAACGATTTTCGCTACCTTCTAACTGACAACAAAACAAAACCAAAAAAAAAGAAAAATAAAAACGTTATAAATACACTTTCCATAAACCACAAACCCTCATTTTAGATATTTTTTAATTTTTTTTTCAAGTTGCTTGCATTTTCTATTCCAATGGTCGTCGTAGTAGTCAAGTCAAATGTAACCCAGTTCTGTGAAACTGCGAGCAACTTCAGTGTGAATGTTAATGTTGCCGTTGAGTTCCTCTCAAAGCTTATTATTCATGCAATTTTGGCTGAGTATTTTTAGTGTGCATGTACTACAAGTATGTGTGTACGTGTGTGCGTATGTGTGTGTGTGTGCAGCCATGTCGAAGTGTAAATGACGTCAGCACTAAAGGATTTGCTGTTGGGTTGGCAGCTGTTGCTGGCGTCGCTTTAAAAGCAAAACGAACACAAATGCAGTCAGTCATTTTGTTTTTTTTTTTTATCTATACATATCTATGCTCATCTAGATAAATATTTGAGTATGTGCTTTAACAAAAAAAAATGGAACTTAGGTGTGCATCATTTAATTTTATTTATACCGCAAGCATTGTGAGCGAATTTATTTTTCGGGTTACTTAATGCTTGTAAATTATACTGCCTGTATTTTTAGCGACGGTTTTGCTTTTTTAAGGTATATGCAAAAATTTATACAGAGCTCTCGTATGTTGTGAGTTCGATGTTGTTTGTGGTAAATTATTACTTGCATTTGTATGATTTTTAATATTTCTAGCTTAGGCTTGCGAGATATAGATATTTTTTGCTAAACATACGTGTGTGTTTGTAACTTCGTTCTCAAACTCGTAGAGACAGATATTTTGCTAAAGATAATGCAGTCATAAAATACATACATATATATGTATGCATATTTCAAATGAAAGATAGCGACGTAGGTACCGGGAACTTAAGAAAGTGAGATATGTTTCTTACAAATCATTTATGGTAGGCAGGCAGCAATAATGTCTTTGTAGTATCCAGATACCCAGAATAATAATTTCCTGATGGCTGCGTTTAAAAAACAACTAAATTTTCGTTAAAATTATAAAAGTACTTTGAAGGTGTTTTTTTTCCAATAAGGGACAACTAATAGATAATTTTTGCTGAACAATCCTATTGTCCATCTGAATTTTTTTGAAGGGCTACAATTGGGACCGCAATGGTAATTTGTAATCAGTACAAAAAGTTGGAGACCTATAGCTATGATACCTAAGGATTTTTTTATCCTTTTAAAGAGTTGAACATTTCATATCTAAAAGTTTGAACCGCCACCATCTCTCCGTCTGGCATTTTTTGCAGTATTTTAGTTGCATTTCGCCAAAAATTAGCAACACCACGTGAAATAAAAATGTAACAAACTTTAGAAGGAGGGGTGTTGGCGTATGAAAGCGTAGATATGAAATGTTTAAATTTTAATAAGGAGAAAAATCTTTTTTACCATTCTATAACACTTCAAGCTTTTCTACTTGGGAACACAAATACTCATTGGGACCCCCTCTACCCTTAAGTGCAAATAAAGAACTAGCCCAGACGTGCTGGACTATAGTTTATTCAGAAAAAGTGCTCCGAACGGTTCCCCATTTCAAAAAAAAAAAAAATACCATGGTTACTCTGTTGCAAAAAACATTTTTTTTGCTATGTAATTATTAAAAAATAATAAAATTTTTTAAGTTATCGATAACTATTATTTTGTGACCGAAAATGTTATTATGGGGATAGCAGAATAAAAAAAATTTATCGATATATATCGTACCGATAATTGAAAACAATATCGGTATATGCAGAGTAAAAATATCGATATTTAGATATATCGATAAATTTACCTTAAGGTGCAACTACTTAAAGTAACTTGTAACGACTCCAAAAATGCAACGTATTAAATTTGGTATATTTGTGAACTAAAAAAGTTTATTTAAAAAAACTAAGGTTCGAAATAGAAAAATATCCATGTATATTGACTTTCGTCAAAATATTTCGAAAAATATAAAGCTTTAAATATTTCGAAAAATACGAAGATTTAAATATGTGAGCTGGGCTTATGAAGACTTTAAAAAATATAGAATTTGATACTCAGATGTAAATATCAAATATCGTTTCGAGATTAAAAATATTGACGTATTTATTTACAAGTTTTTAAAAAATATCGATATTTCTTTATCTCAATATATCGATAGTTTTGAACAAGCCTAGAGTGATACAATTTTTTAAATTATCGATAACTGTTTTTTGATAGTTCTTAATATCATAAAAGTTGTTACATAATAAATATACTTTTTATTTTGTAATTTTCAAAGGCATGCCCATAGATGACAGTTTCCTAATTCGAACTGCATTATCAGCTGTTTAAGTTTTCTGCATGCCTGAATACAACATTTTATTTTTTTAATTTTTCCAAATGACTTTCAAAGGTTTATAAATACTTAATTTCAGAAATATTTTTGCAGTGTAGCCACCTCCTTAAAAATTAAATACAATTATATTAAGAAGTTAAATAAAATATTTCAATACGGGTGTAGAGCAAAACAAAGGCGCTTTAAGAAAGCCTACTTTTGAAAAAAAATTTTCAGAAGGGTTGCCAGCTGATACAAAAAGTAGAATGCAGTAAATTATTAAATTACTTTAAATATTACCGAATAAAATACAAATAATATAGACTTAAAACATTTTAATCACTAAAATGCGTTCCAAGAGTGTTGCCAGGCGGTTAAAATTAAATAATGAGTTAGCTAAGATATATTTATAATGAGGGTTGTCCCTGCTTAAAAAGTTTAATAAATTATATTGGCAAGTTAACTGAAATGAACTGAACTGAAGATTAAAGAATACTTGATTTCGAAAATGTTTTTAAGTTTGCAATCAATTTATGATTTAAGTTATGTTAATGGGGTAACCTTCGTAGCATATGTAGGTAGTAAACGAAATAGGATTGAAAAAGGTTAATATCAAAAACCTTTTTGTTGAGGGCTGCCCCCTGTTCTGAAAATTTTATATCAATGAAAAAGGTTTTAGCTAACTTAAAGAGAGGATTTATACGAACTCATTTTTGAGAGTTGCCACATTTGAAAAAATGGTGATTTACTTTAATTGGTAAGGTAAAAGGAACTCTACTAGTTACATATACTAGTATCAAACGGGAAAGAGTTAAGAAAGCTTAACTTTAAAAATATTTTTGAGAGGGTTGCCACCTGTTTTGAATTTAAATTAAATTTATTAAATGAATGAAACGCTGCAATATAAGTGTGAAGGGACTTCGAAAGGTTTAGTTTAAAAAAACAATAAAATTGCAAGTTACCAACTCTTAAAAAATTTAAAAAAAAATTAAAAGAAATTTTTGTTTTTGAAAATTAACGATTTAATTAAAAAAATTAAAATAAAATAAAGTTTGTTATATTCGGTTAAATCATTTATTTTCTTTTATGTCACAATCGAATGCTACGCTGCAAATGCCAAAGCTGTAAAAATAATAGTCAATTTTGCATGTATGTATGTATATAATTTTGTATGTGTTCTTAGATTGTAATATCAATACACTTACTGGTCTAACCTAAGCCTGTAATTATTTGTGTCTGACAGACCGCTGCGCTCCGTCATATAAAATTAAATGAAAAACCAAGGTGCGTGTTCGCAATACTTAAATACTACTCTTAGGTGACCTTGATTTGAAATTTGATGCCTATGTGACATGCAGGAACAGAAATTTAATAAATTGAATGCGGTAGAGATGTATGTAGTTATTCGTGCAAAACCAAAATGTCGAAAACAATTTTAATTTCATACTAGCTTCGATTCACCATCGATTTACAGCCTTAGTGAGATTTTAAGACATCAGTTTCACTTTAATTTTACAAAAAATTTTTTTGAAATTTCCAAAATTTGGTATTGAAACATTTACCCCGGATTGGTATAGACATTTTTTTTTCAATTTAATTTGCATTTAATAAACTCAGGGAATTTTTTGTACAAATATTTTTACATTTTTTTCAAATTTTTTTTTCAATACGAAAAAATAATGAAATTTTTACTATTCTTTAAAAGCCTATAACTTTTTCTTACTTAGAAGAAGTATAATAACCCAAAAATTGGAAGAACACCAAAAGCAAAAAACAATCAATATATTTGTTAAATCGGATCTACTTAGAAAAACTCCTCATTATTACAGAGCATTCCTAATTTTTCTTCTTTGTTTGGTAACATCTCGAAGTCACCATTATTTACCGCCTTCAATTAGGAAATTGTGTTGAAATATAAATAAAAATTTTTATTGTTAAAAATAAAGGGTTGCGTCTCCATATTTGATAAAACCAATAGTAATTTTCAGCCTATAGATCTAACTTTTCTGTTATACGTTTGCCATTTTTATATTATCCTGAATTGAAGGAAAAATTGAGTAAGATTCGATCAAGCAATGTTTTTCCCCGAATTCTTTTGGAAATTACTAGTTTTAGAGATAAGAATTTCAATTTGAATGAAAATGTGAAAATTAATGTCAAATTTAAATTCCCAATTCTCTGAAAAAACGCGAAAATTACTGATTATGTAATTGATATCGATAAATCCTGTTGGTTAGATATAAATAATTTAAAGATTCAAGATCATTTTCTTCTTAGCGATGCAACTGTAATATTTTAGAAACACAAAGTAAAAAAAATTGTGATTAGCACGAACCTTTTGCGGAGCTCATTAAATTATATAGAAGTTAGAAATATAGGCAATGAGAATAAAGCAAGCACTAGAGCTCATGTGGCGAAATCTATCGTTTCAACACGTTTTTCAAATTTGCTTTGGGTGGTTTGTTGGTTGTAGCGTTGCCTAGGAAAAACATAAAACCCAATTAGTCCTTAGAGGACCATTTTGATACGCTAATTCTCGGGAAACCTGATTTTCTGCTGTTGGGATTCCTAATATTCAAACCATCTGGATTTGTGGTTGAATTTATTGCTCTTTTCCATTATGAAATCAGAAATATTCTTCAAGTCGCTCGTCAGTAAGAGTGCCTTCTGTCTATTACGAGCCAGGGACGGACACTCACAGAGGTAGTGAAGAACTTTTGCTCACTGTCCTCCAGATTGCAACTCTAATATCGTCACATGCTCAACGATCGGCCAGTGCCCCTTTATCGTGGCTGTCAGTCAAAATATATTTTTGCTTGACTATTAAGTAGGACCCTCGTTTTTGATTTGTCATAAGTGGGCCAGGTTGTCTGTGCAATTTTGCAAGTGGTCAATCTGTTCCTTTCTGCCATTCTTGAGAACATTAACTGCAGCTTTCTCTTGACTACCCCCAACTTATTACTTTGGCCATGGATACATTAAGATAAGCTCCGGCTCTGGCCACTTCGTTGGGCCTCTCGTTACGTTATATGTTCCTATGGCCGGGAAACCAGACGAGAGAGATTTCCATTGACACGACAGCCAAGCTCAATGCCCACTTACAGTCTCTAACTATCTTAGAGTTTGTCATTGGTGAACACAATGCTAAAATTGCTGCTTGACTCTCCAAGGCCCTTCAGGCCTTCTCAAACCCTAGCCCCTCCGTTTGCAAGATGCTAGCAAAGACAAGTAGCTGGAATGAGAGAGAGAGACCCTAACTTCCCTGATGCCCTCTTCGGCCACTCTTCCTCTACTCCACTCCCATCTTGAAGGAAACTTTAGCTTAAAGTTATGCTTGAAAGCAAGCGATAGAGGTACATAGTCTGTTTGTTCCTCTATTTCTAAGAGCTTGTCAAGAGTTCCACTATGCCCGTATTGCTTTGCCCTCCAGCATCCCGACTCTCTGAGTCTGCCTGCAGAGTTCGCCGCAATTTCGCGAATGTGGAGCTCTTTGGGGCTTTGATTTAGAATCACATTAAGAGCATACGTGGGGAACGATCTAATATCTTCTGTAACATCTGCACAAGCCGCGCGTTGGATGCTACTTAATTTTTTAATGCTATATTGTTTGCCCAGTGCCGGTCAGGATATCATCGTACCATAGGTTAGTATTGATCCTATGACGGCCGTGCTACAAGGACAAACTTTGGTTTTAGTCCCCCAGCATCATCAAAACGCACACCATAAATCAAAGGCGAAGTTCGGCCAACCATCGAGCTATACAAAAGAAAGAGTGAATGCTGTGTAAACACAGTTGCTGTGAAAAAATTTTGAGCTAGAAATACAAGTTATAACCCAAAAGGTTTTCCGATATTTGTTTTTTGAAAATTTGGGAATTACTTTGTCTCGTTTGATTTTTGTGTTGATTTGCTAATATTATAAATAAGGTGATTGTATTTATTTGAAAATAATCATAGCCTATTTAAAAAACAGCTAATTTCATATTTTTTTATAACTATGACAAAAATAGCTGAAAGCGAACATCCCACGCATTACACTTTAATCGATGTACTTTGTCTTAAAAGTGAAAGCCAGAATAGTATGCAAAAAACGGAAAAGTTTAGTAAAAGATTAGCTGATGACACCATTAAAAAAAAAAAAAATTGTAAACTATGACGGAACCTACTTACATAACGTTCGTCAAAGGAACGAACAAGCTCTACAATTTTCATACAAAATATCAGTTACATTTCTATGGGTAAATTTACATATCTTACATACATATATAACAAATGTTTGTGTGAATACAATTTACATATTTCCAAGAATAAATGGCAGTGTGTTTGTGAAAATATTATTCATCTGCCGCAGTAAACATACATACAAACACGTGCGCGTTTTTCTCAACTTCTTGGCAAGCATTCATTGCAAATTTTCTTTTCTTCGAAGAAAGGTGACAAGAAAAATGTACTTTTGAGCCAAGAGTTGGTTGACAGGTGTTGGTTGTTGGGTAAGATGTACATCCTAGTATGTGCTTTGTTGCTGATGGTTTCAATATGATATGCGCTTGCATCTAGGTGAGTTTTTGCATAAACATCTCAAAAGTTGTTGTACAGTTTTTTTGTTTGAATTTTTCAAATTACAAGTAGGAAGCATAAAGTTTGCTCTGAACGAAAATGTTACGTATACGACACGTGTGCGAAAGTGGGGTGATGCAGCGATAGCGCTAGTCACGTATACGCAATGGTTGGCAACACATGACAAAAAAAATAAATAAAAATATTAATTTGATTTGTTTTTTTTTGTTGTTGTTTATTTGATACTTTTTTCGTACATTCGTTTATTGCTAATTACAATGTGCAACAAATTCAGGGTCATTTTATGGCAGCGGAATAAATTCAGCTCAGGTTGAAATGCCTAAGTGAGGTATTTTGGCCAGCAACAAAAAGAAAAAAATTAGTAAATGTTATTACTTTTTTAAAATAAAGAAGTTATGAAATCGACTTTCCAAATTATGAATTAAAAAAAGAGAGGAAATAGAGGCAATATTTTTTAACATATACCTATTTACGTGCTAAGTATGACATTAAAAATATTATAACCTTTCTGTTTTGTTGTTTTTCGGGTATACGATATAATTTGTAAATATTTAGAAACTCCAATAATTATTAAATTTCACACACAATTCCGTGCGACACATTTAGATGGTTTCTGATTCTTAAAGTGCACAGTAGTATGCATTTTGAATTATTTTTCGTACACGTAAATGAACGTAGACAGCGACTTTATTTTTTGTACTACTCTAATCTCCGTAAACACCAGAGACTATGGGTTCAATTATTTTTAATAGACATTTTTTTTTGCTTTGAATAAATCTGTGCAAATGATGTAAACACTTAGCATTAAATTACTGTTTTTTATTTTGTGTAAAATTCTCATAATAAAAAAAACCCGTGCACCTTAGTGCGCGAGCTAGAAGTAAAACTTCTATGCCGGCTCTATAAAGAGATATATAATTAAATACGGGGGTGAGTTTTATAAGACAAGTTTTTTGGTTTAAGCTTATGTGAAAATAGTAGTAGAAATTTAATAAAAATAGTAGTAGCATTAATAAAAATAGTAATTAGTAGTAGTTTTGGTAAAAATAGTAGTAGAAATTAGTAAGAAGAAATAGTAGAAATTAATAAGAAAAAATAGTAGAAATTAGTAAAAAAAATAGTATTAACTAGTTGGACTATTAACAAAAATAGCAGTAGAAAGTGGTAATTAGTAGTAGCATTTGTGAAATAGTATTAGACATTTGTAAAAACAGTAGTAGTAATTAGTAGTAAAATTAATAAAAATAGTAGTAAAATTCATAAAAGTAGTAGTAGTTATTAGTACTAGCACAAGTAAAAATAGTAGTTGAAATTGGTAAAAGTATTGGTAGAACATATTCAAAATAGTAGTAGAAATAAGTGGTACCTTCAGTCAAAATAGTAGTAGAAAGTAGTAAAAATAGTAGTAGAAATTATTTAAAAGAGTAGTAGCAACTAGTACTAGCATAAGTGAAAATAGTAACAAGTAGTAGCATCAATAAAAATAGTAGCAGTAGTAGTCGTAGAGAAGTGGTAGTATTTAATAGTTTTAGTAGTAGCAGTAATTATTAGTAGGGCAGTTACAGTAGTAGTAGAATATGTTGGATAGTAGTAGTACTAGTAGTTACGACTTGTAGAGGTAGTAATTAGTAGTATTAGTAGAAGTAGTGGCTGTAGCGGTGAATCAGTGCCGAACTACTAAAAGGTCTTGTAATGGTCCTGAAATATCTAGTCCAAAGTAATATCGGAATGGTCCAGAATATGCCTTCAAATGGTTCTTCTGAATAACTGCCGAATCGGTCCCAAGCTACATTACTGAAGGACATACACAGTATATAAGTTTGTTTATTTTCACGCAAAATTTCCTTACGGATCTTGTCACCCGAAATTTTCTTACGGCTGAGATAAAAGAGAGCTCTAAGCCTTGTTCGAAATATATTCGCCCAAAAAAGAGTTGCTCAAAATGCCTACTAGCGTGGCGTTTAATGGAAAGTACCCTGAGTGCTGATTGGACTCAGTGCAGCTTTTGCGGATTCTTTTTAATCTAAATTTGTCGCCGATACTAACCTCTCTCGTAGTGTCTTTGGTATTGACATCTTTTTGGGTATTTTTCTGTCGGGAAGTTGCCATAAATGGAATCTTCGTTTTAAAAATTTTATTGAACAAAAAACGCAAAAAAATTGTGACTTCTAAAAATTAAAAAAAAAAATGAATGAAAGGGATGATACTTTTTTGTGTAAATAAAACCTGGCAGATAAATTTGATTTTTTTCTTAATAAAAAAAAAGCAATACTCTATATGAATCACTCGTTTCGCTCCATTTCCAAAGTTACAGCTGTACTGGGACACCACTAGTTGTAATTCTTCGCAAATCGAAAAGCACTGGTCACTAAAAATTTGCAAAAATTTTACTTACAAATAATACCACTTTAGCTTTGTAACTTTATCTGCTCACGTCTGATTTGTAATCATGCATTCAAACGAATTAGATCTGAGACTCCGCGTGTATAGATTCTACGAACAAAATAAATCGTTTGGAAAATTGTATGCCGTGCACCATTTTTCTAAGGAAAATGTACCAAAAAGTGTACTGTATTCTATTCTTCAACGTTTCGACAATAATTGAGTTGTATAAAGAAAAAAATTAGTTAAAAGAAAAACTGATAAAATAACGGAATGTAATTTAAAGGTCGTAAAGGAATATTTCGACCATTATCAGAAGTTTTGCATAGCGAGCTGCGGCTAGAAAATTTAGCATATCGAAGTCGTACGTTCAAAAAACATTAAAAGAAAGCAAAAAGTATTCGATACAGCAAGAAAAAATTATTCCAAAAATATCTGACCAACAAATTGAAACCGCGAAAACAAAGTAGAGTCTATTGCTTCGAAAATTCTCCAGGTGCGAGTTTGTTTTAGATGACGAGTCCTATTTTACGCTAACTAGCTAAAAAATTAATGGAACTTACGGATTTTATTCAAGTGACGTTGCTTTTAGGGAGGTTTCAAAAAAATTTAAAACAAAAGCTATCCTTTAGCCCAAAGTTTTTTGTGGATAACTATTAGTCCGAAAGCACTAAGTTTTCTATTGGAGCGCAAACCTGGATTCGCTTTTAATTAAAAAAACATACTTAAATACTTTCTAAAAGCCAACTATCCAAATAGGGGTTATATCTGTTGGCCAGATCTGGTATGCTATCACTATGCAAAAAAAGTTAACACTTTGTTGAAAAAGGTGACACCCCAGCTAATATTTTCGAAACACGGCCCATTGAAGATTTTTGGAGTTACTTGAAGAGTAAAGTTTATGAAAAGAACTGTAGTGCCAAAAATGTGAAGCATCTTATTAATCGTATTAAGTATTGCCTGAAGAAGATCGACA
Organism: Anomoia purmunda; assembly: GCA_951828415.1. Taxonomy (NCBI): domain Eukaryota; kingdom Metazoa; phylum Arthropoda; class Insecta; order Diptera; family Tephritidae; genus Anomoia; species Anomoia purmunda. The sequence goes on along the minus strand of OX639994.1, from coordinate 113,494,430 downwards.
AAAATGTTGTACAACACCTTGCCGGAGGTATCATCAGTCGAATCGGCCAGATTCGACGCAGTGGAGTCACTGAAAGTAACTAATGCTTTTTACTTATTGTATGAAATAATGTGTGTAAATTTACTATACATGTTTTAAAATAAAGTTTATATTAAACGATCTAATTTGTATTTTTCAGTGACCACACACCTGACCTCAAGCTTAATAAATTACAGTTGTTTCAAACATATAAGACCAAAAATAATAATAATAAGTTTCAGATGTTTTTTTTATTAAAAATAGCAGATTTACAATTATACTAATTAATTACCAAAAGTCTTGTGAAACCATCAATTGTCAAAATCAAATCAGAAAATTAGTTGCCCTATTTAAATTTGTAGTAAAAATTTCAAAAATATTATGCTCTAACTACCACAGTGTCATAATTTTTAATGCCATTTTCCTAAGGCATTTGAGTTTCTCATTTCATAGCAAATGATTTGTTTGTTTAAAATAACACTTAGTTGACTTTATTAGAGTGCCAATGTGTGTACTTGCTGCTGTGCAAACCAACCAAACCATAGTCGTACTACGACTGTCAGAGAACATACTGTGGTTGTGAGTGCTCTGGCAATAATACTTGACACGCATCCGTCGCATAACAGTCGAATGCTAATGGCAGTTTGAAGTATTAAATACAATTTACATCTTCGCACAGGCACTCTCAATGAATAAATAAACTTTCACCAGACAAAAAAAAAAAATATAAAAAAAAAATAGCTGCAATTTAATTTGAGTGATAACAAAAGAAAGTCTCCTCAGAACTTTGGTTACCCTATCGTATCTTCATACATCCATCGAAGCCAATTGAGATTTTAATCGATAATGTAAAAAGTGTTAAAAAAATGTCACGCAAAATATCTCTTAGCTCCAGACTTTCATTAACAAATTCAATGGAATTTTAGAATAAAGGCACTACATTGTAAGTATTCATAGTGATTATTGCTGAAAATTTTAAATTGCTGCTTACAATTTTCTTTCATATCATTACAAATTTGTGCAACGCTCGTGAATATATTTAATATTGACAGAAAGACAGCATCGCTAGCACGATAGCCGTCAAACATTTGCATGCAAATTAGATGATTGATTGAAATGAGTAAAAAGTGCGAAGGACAGAAGATGGCAAGAAAATTTTCAGCATGTTTCAAGTATTTATAGATTTTTATATAAGCACGTGTGTCAATATGTAAATGAATTTAGTAACCCAGTAAGCATCAATTTACAATAAGCGACCGTTTCAATCCTTCAATGAACGATACCTATCTAGTTGATATTAATTTAAAAATTACGTTAAATTAAATTAAACTAATGAGTGAAAGAAAAATATTGCAAGTTGTGTACAAAACGAAAGGAGTTTATTAAAAGCTCTATTTTCACAATGTTTTGAAAAAATGTTGCCATTTGCTTATTGGTAAATTAAGTTAAATTAATAAGTTAAGTTAAATTTTTTCCCCCTATGTGTCTCAAACTAAAATACTTCAGAAACCTTTATTTCTGAAATGTTTTTTGGCAAGGGTTGCCACCTTTCTGAAACGTTTGTAATAATTATATAAATAAGTTAAAGCGTAAAATATGGGAGTCAAGCAAAATAGGTTTTAAATAGGTACATATATTTCGAAAATATTTTGAAAGTGGGTTGCCACCTGCATGAAAAAACATAAATTTAATTGCTGAGCTAAATGAAATATTAATATTAAAAAATTGTGGAATTCCATAGGCTTAAGAAGACTTTGTCGTGAAATTTTTTTAAAGAGGGTTGAAACCTATTTAAAATCATACATTGCATTCAATTTAAAAGCTTACTGAAATATAACCGTACTGGTGCCAAGCGAAAGCTTTTATACAAAAATATTTTTTAAAAGGGTTGCCACTTTTTTAAAAACGTTGCTTAAATTTAATTGGCAAAGTGCCGGACATTCTATCCTATAATGCTGTCGCTCGAAAGAGATTTAAAAAAGCTTAATTTAAAAAAAATATTTTGCATAGGGTTGCCACATATTTAAAAATGTAAATTCAATTCAATATATTAGATGAATCAAACAATGCAATGAAGATGTGAGCGGATCGAGGTTTAGGAGAGCTTAAGCCAGAATGGCGGCAAAAGAACTCAATACTCATTTGGCTACCAAGTGCCGTTAGCCTCCAAAAATCGTTGCCAAATATGTTGCCAAGTCAAATGCATATCAATTAAAATTCATGCGAAGTCGGGATATCTCACGTATGTATATATTTAAACGAAATTATTTTGAAAGCAGTTTATAAGAGAGTTGCCACTTTTCCAAAATTAAAGAGATGTTTTCTTCAATGCACTGTTATATATTTGTAAACTTTTTTGTTTAAGCTTTTCAACACTAGCAGCCATTCATGAGATTTTTAAATGGCAATATCGTTTGAATATATTTGTTATAAATAATTGGAAATGTTTAGGAAAACTTAATTTCGAATATTTTTGACAAAGGTTGCCACCTATCACAAGAATTTAATGAAATGAAACTTAATTAATAATATTTATTAATAAAAGGTTTAAGAAAGCTTTCTTTTAAAAATGTTTTAAGAGAGGGTTGCCACCTATTTAAAATTATAAACACAAATTAATTAAAAAATGGTAACTAGAAAAGCGATCGAAATTCTGGAAATAACTCAAGGACATCAGAGACATGACAACCTGCAAGTACTGGACTCAGTCACCCCTAGAAAACTACACGCAAAGCGAAAAGAGGCTTCCATTTCTTTCACGGCTCTAATATTAGCGGTACCCGCTGGTGGTGGCAGACGAACAGGAAGGCCTCGTCTACATTGGAAAGACCAGGTGGAGAAGGACTTGGCTGTAAGTGGCGCCAGTTAATGTTGTAACCGGCTAAAATAGCTTTGTGCCAATTAAAAAGAAGAAAACTTTCGTATGAAGTGGCAACAAATTATCGTTGCGTTTTGATAACTTTTTGCTAACGCTCTTCTGCGAATTCGTTTATGTAACGCATGCCGAAGTTTCTTTTATTTAGAACAAACCACGCATTACTTTTAGCAAAATAAAATGTCAAAAAATCAAGAGTAATTTGTATCCATTTCAACCTCACACTTTATTTCACTAAAATTTAATGGAATGAAAATTCTGATTCAAAAGTATGAAAGTGTGATCAACATTTTTTTAACTTTATCACAACTCAGCAACAGTTTTTAAACTTGGAATTAAATGGTTTTTCTGTAGTATGAACCATATTTTTATAAAAAAAAATTAAATTAAATTTTAAAAAAAGCGTGCACCTAAGTGCGCGATACAGAAGTAAAACTTCTTTGTAGTAGTAGAAATTAATAAAACCAGTCGTAGTAATTAGTAGTAGCATTAGTAAAAAGAGTGGTTGAAGTTATTAGTACCATTAGTAAAAATAGTGGTTGAAATTAGTAGTAGCATTAAAAAAAGTAGTAGTAGGAATTAGTAAAAACAGTGGAAGAAAGTAGTAAAGAGTGGAAGAAGAAAAAATAGTGGCAGAAAGGAGTAAAAATAGTGGTAGAAATTAGTTAAAGTAGTGGTAGAAAGAGTAAAAATTGTGGAAGATTTTTAGTAAAAATAAAGGTAGAAATTAGTAAATGTAGTAGTAGAAATTGGTAAAAATAGTACTAAAAATTAGTAAAATAGTGGAAGAAGAAAAATAGTGGTAGAAAGTAGTACAAATGGTGGTAGAAATAAGTGATAGAACTTAGTAGAAATTAGTAAAAATAGTGGTAGAAAGTGGTAAAATAGCAAAAGAAATCAGCAAAAATTAGTTAAAATAGTAGTAGAAATTAGTAGAAATAGTGGTAGAAACTAGTAAAAATAGTGCAAGAATATAGTGAAAGTAGCGGTAGAAATTAGTAAAAATAGTGACAAAAACTAGTTAAAATAGTGGTAGAAATAATTACTACCATTAGTAAAAATAATAGTAGGAATAAGTAAAAGTGGTGGTAGAAATTAGTAAAAGGGTAGAAGAAATTAATAACGAATAGTGGTAGAAATTAGTAGAAATAGTGGTAGAAACTAGTAAAAATAGTGCAAGAATATAGTGAAAGTAGCGGTAGAAATTAGTAAAAATAGTGACAAAAACTAGTTAAAATAGTGGTAGAAATAAGTAGTAGCGTTAGTAAAAATAATAGTAGGAATAAGTAAAAATGGTGTAAGGAATTAGTAAAAGGGTAGAAGAAATTAATAAAAAATAGTGGTAGAAATTAGTAGAAATAGTGATAGAAACTAGTAAAAATAGTGCAAGGATATAGTGAAAGTAACGGTACAAATTAGTAAAAATAGTGATAAAAATTAGTTAAAATAGTGGTAGAAATAAGTAGTAGCATTAGTAAAAATAGTAGTAGGAATAAGTAAAAATGGTGGTAGAAATTAGTAAAAGGGTAGAAGAAATTAATAAAAAATAGTGGTAGAAAGTAGTAAAAATAAGGGTACAAATTAGCAGTAGCATTAGTAAAAATATTGAAATGAATAAAAATTAGTGGAGGCAAGTAGTAAAAATAGTGGTAGAAAGAAGTAAAAATAGTGGTAGAAATTAGTAAAAATAGTGGTACAAATTAGTAAAAATAGTGGTACAAATTAGTAAAAATAGTGGTAGAAAGAAGTAAAAATAGTGGTAGAAATTAGTAAAAATAGTGGTAGAAGTAGTAAAAACAATGGTGAAAATTAGTAAAAATAGTGGTAAAAATTGGTAAAAGTAGTGGAAGAAATTAGTAAAAATAGTGGTAGAAATTAGCAGTAGCATTAGTAAAAATATTGAAATTAATAAAAGTAGTAGTGATAGAAAGAGTAAAAATAGTGGAGGAAAATTGTAAAAAGAGTGGTAAAAATCAGTAATACCATTAGTAAAAATAGTGGTAGAAATTAGTAGTAGCATTAGTAACAATATTGGTTGAAATTAGTAAAGCGATTCTGACGCGACTTTAGTTTTAATTAAAAATAAATGCTAAATAATCAAAACTTGGCAATATGGGCCAGCACTAGCATAGCTATGAAATTCACTGTATTGAAGCTAACCAGCACTTAAGATTACTAGCAAATTACTCGTACTACACTAATCTACTTTTTGTGTGAGTAATTACCGTTAGGTGCAGGTTTAATTCTTCTTCAGCAAATGCAATAGTAATATTGAGTTTCATTCTAACAACATTAATACGTCTCTCAATAAATCGTGTATCAGCTATATAGTACAATGGACAAGCAGTTTGCGAAATACAAAAACATCATTATTGATTAACATTTTCTTCTATATTCATCGCGACAGGCGGCAACAAATAATTAATCCCTCTAATCCACTTCGCACATCTTTGACGTTTGTTTTCAAAGCCTCACTCTTTATTTCATCTTCAATGCTACTCACAAACATCCTCTCGCTCTGCATATTAATTATACGAGTACGTTCCTATATATTTACTTTAGTAAATAACAGCCAGGCTGTTCGTTAAATACAACGCGGCGTAAACTTAAGTGGTGGCGATGGTTTGTTTTTTTTTTTTTGTGCGAAAAAGGCTAAGAATAAGTGTAGAAAGCGGCAAAACAAGAAGACGGAAGCACTTCAGTGTGCTCATATTGACTCACTTGTTGTGAATACTTGACTGGCAGATAATTACAAGTGCTAGTTGTGGAAGTTGTTAGTTACGCGTAGCGGCGGAGTCACAGGGTGTATAGTAACTTAGAATACAGGTAAATTTTTTTAAATATATGTATGTACAATATATATTTGAATAATTTTAACTTCTTCACTTTCTAATTATAGTATCTAAAATATTAATAATTATAATAACGTACGCTTAGTAAAAATGCTTATTCCGGCCATAGTGTATGGGAGATTACTTCTGAAATCGACCTACAGTTGAAAACGACAATTTTTGGTTTGCATGAATTTTGGTTAGAAGTATTTTTTTTATTATTACAAGTAACAAAGCCCAAAGTGGGGAAATAAGCTGATTTCGAAGGTTACGCAAAATTCAAATTTTTACAATTTTCCGGATTTTTTTAGTGCTTTTTTGTAAACCTCGAAAAAAATACAGAATTTTTAAATCTCAAAAAATTCAAAATGTACAATTTTCGGTCCATTTTTTTACACTGATCTAAAAGTCTCGAAATTTTCAAGATGTTTGTTCTCTTTTCAATTAGGGCTGTAGATTCGCTTTTATTATTTTTTATTTGTTATTCGCTTTTTCGGATATCCGGTTGATATACGTCGGTGTAATTATCCGGATATCCAGATTTTCGAAAATTCGCTTAATATTCCTATATGCGGAGATTCGAGCAATCAGAACTAAGGAACAATAATAATAAGCTCTCGTTCCGAGAAAGGGGGAGAACTATTTTTGCTCTTTGGCTAAACTTTTTGAGCTGTATGCTCCCAGTTATTGGAACAATACTCAGGCGAAATTGCAGTCAAAATAGTTTTTAGTAAAAAAAAAAAAAATTTCCAGGGATATGTAGAAGAAGTAAAAGAAAGTTCTTATGCCAGTGAGAGAAAATGCGGATTTGCTTATATCAATTGATTCAATATCAACAGACGGCAAGAATATTTTTAAGTTTGCCGACCCTTTGCCGAGGCCTGGAATTCCATTTACGATAGTTGAAAGGGACTCTTAACTTTAATAACAATTGAAAATCTCACAAAATTGTTTGGAACTACAAAAAACTTAAAAATCATGAAAAAAGTATTGATATGAAAAAATATACAAGTAAACTTACAGTGACTCAAACAAGTGATCGCATGGTGATTTTCTATAATATTTAAAATATTTTTCACGATAATTTTTTTGTCGAATATTTTTTTTAATAAAAATCTCGTTCGTTATATAACAAAATTTCAAACTATTTCAGAATTAAAAAAAAAGATTCATCAAAATTCCATACTTTTTAAATAATTTTTTTTTTTAATAATTTTTTTGCAAGTTTTATGTAAAATTTAAAAAAAGAAAAGTTATTTTTGATTTTATATTTTCCAAATTTAAAATAGCAATTATTTTTTATTGTTATTTTAAAAATCATAAAAACCAGCTATTTTTGATTTTTATTTCATAAATAAAATTTATATTTCATATATCAAAAATAACTGTTGTAATTAAAAATAACTGTTTTGATTTACGAAATAACAATCAAAATTAGCTGTTGTTTATGATTAAAAAAAAACATAAAAAATATTTGTTATTTTAAATTTAGAAAATATAAAATCAAAAATAACTTTTATTTTTTTAAATTTTACATAAAACTTGCAAAAAAAAAATTTTTTTAAATTTGATTCTCTGTGAAATAAAAAAAATTCGATTTGTGTATTACACTTAGTTGTAGAATAATTTCATAGCGACTTTTCAATGACAATTTTGTTACTTTCAACCCTGCATATGTACGTAAAACCAAATTTCAAAAAAATGTCAAAAATCAACCGAAGTTTTTGCCTACTTCAGACTTGCAGTATACTAAATTAAATTACCAAAATTTGAAATTTAAATGCAAATTTTCGGAAGTTTATAAATTTTGAACAGTTAGAAATTTTGATGTTTTTTGTTTAAACTAGTGACTAACATAAAGTGCAGATGTAAGTAAGAAATATTTGAAATGCCCTAAATAAATGGAAACAAATATTTAGTCACAAATATCTATTTTGAGAACTTTTCACTTTACTAAAGATATTTATAGCCAATAAGAATTAATTAGTGTTTTGCTGCGCCAGAAGCCATATCTTTTGTTCGCTTTTTTCATTTGCTGTATTTGGAAAGAAACTATTATAATTTACTGTTATTTATTTATTTTTGAAATTTACTCGCAGTCAGTATTTTTTTTTTGATTGTCGGAGCTAAACAAGTCCGCTTTACGAATAACGAAATGCAGGATTTTTACCATTGCTCGCCATTTTTTCCTGTACCTTTAAAACAACAAACGACAAAAGGGTTCGCTTAATTATACCTTTCATGAGAATGAAATGGTATATTAAGTTTGGTCCGATGTTTGTAAGTGCCAGAAGGAGAAGAGATAGACCCATCAAAAAGTATACCTAAATGATCAGGACGATGAGCTGAGTCGATTTAGCCATGTCCGTCTGTCTGTCCGTCTGTCCGTCTGTCCGTCTGTCCGTCTGTTTGAACGCAAACTAGTCCCTCAATTTTAGAGCTATTTTGATGAAATTTGGTGAGCAGGTGTCGTTGTACAAATGATTAAACATTTGTCGGAATCGGCCAGATCGGGTGACTATAACATATAATACAACCGATTATTCAGATATTGAATTTTGCGCCATAACTCCTCCATTTAAGCAGCTAAAGGCTTGAAATTTTGCAGAAATATCAGCCATTATTAGCTACGTATCAGTATTGAAAATCATGAAGATCGGAGAAATATAACATATAGCTCCCATACAACCGATTGTTCAGATATTGCATTTTGCACCATAACTCCTCCATTTAAACAGCTAAAGGCTTGAAATTTTGCAGAAATATCAACCATTATTAGCTATATATTAGTATTCATCAAGATCGGAGTTCACAGTGTAAATCGGCAAGATAAATTCAGGACAAATATTTATTGCGAAAAGTAATAAGCTCAGCGCAATATCACATGAATCATAGCGTTAAATGTTTGGGAACTATTTACGGATCTGATAACTGTTTTCAAAGACCGACATATGTAGGTCTTACATATTAATACTTAATTATTTGTATTTTTTAAATGTTGAATATCAAGCGTCGATACGATATTAAAAATATTCAAAAACCATTCCCTTCTTAAAACATAGTTCTTTTTAATTACATAAGGAAAAGCATTAAATAATTTATAACAATGCCTTTACTAGAATTATTTTTATTGATTTGAAGGAAATTTTCGCTTTTAACTATAGGTAATACGAAATTGTAATACAATAACACGTTTTTTACTATTCTTCCATTCATGAAAGGTATGAAGCCTTCGGCATAGCCGAAGACAGCACTGTTTTTACTTGTTTTAATTTTATTTTTAATTTATTTTTAGCGACGCGTCTTTATAGACAAAAGTTTGTTAAGCGTTGAGATCTATATCTACGCAACCGGTGCTGAGTATTCATCAGCTGAATGCTTTGTTAGAATAGACCCACGCCAATCATTTATTGACAAAGGACACTGCTTACAACATTTTTTTATTGTTGAAAAGTGAGCCCAATATACGTATAATACATAGCAGCTGAAGCGAGACTTAAAATCATTTTGACCTAATACTGGAATGAATCATTGAATTTAAGTTTTGTTTTAAAATATTATTACTAGGTCTACTTTTTCATTACAGTAGACTTTTAAAGCTAAATATGCAGCTTCGCTGAAATTTAAAAACAATGCCCCATTGTCATAGTAAAGATGAAAGGGCATTGTTGCAAGCTACATAAAGCTGGTTAGATTGGTACTAAATCGAACCATAAATATTGATTTTCATTAAATCTCGCCTACAGGACCATCTAATAAATTTTTATACATATTCAGACCTATTTTGATAAAAAACATCTCCTGATTTCATCAAAATCCCATTATAAATAGACATTATCTGAATAACTCGCATCTAGCTCCACCTAGGGCATCTATTTTTCATAAAGGCATTTCTTATCACACCGGGAGGATTCCCCTCTAATATCATAAAAAATAGCTCGACTGTAGTGTCACTTGATGGACCTTTGTTTAGTAAAATTATTTCTCATAGTAACGCCAACAGATTAAAATATAGCCTAGACCCGTGTCACCAGCTAAGGAATATACTGCCTAAATTCGGTTGGATTTCCTTAAAAGTCTTCAAATTGATCCTGTGAATGATAATATAACAATAATTTGTCACTTACACAATATATGTATCTTAATGTTTGGCCCAACGTCTCCTACAATTTGTGGTGTGCGTCTTGTTGTTGTAACACAAATTGAGGGACCTACAGTTTTACGCCAATTTCGAACGGCAAATGATTTTTGTGAGAAATTTTTTCATGGCGGAAATACACTCGGAGGTTTGTCATTGCCTGCCGAGGAGCGAATATTATTAGAAACATCTTTTTCCATAATTTTTAATAATACTTGGCATAAGCTGATGTGATTACAGATCGCGGAGCTCACGGGAATACTAACGGGACACCTACTCATTGGCCACAGTGGCTCCTATGCCCACTTAGTTAGTGCTCACAAGATCAGCCCATTCAACCTAACCGAACCTAGACGGAAACTGACTGTATACCCTTGAGATATCCTTGTTGCTGAAGCTTATGTTGAAGTATATAAATTAGCTAAAAAAAAAACTAAATCTTAAGGCTTAGATAGAAAGATAGATAGATAGATAGACATATACTTAAGCACACTAGAAACAAAGGGACACTGAGACTTTTCTAATGAACGCTAGAAGCTCCTGGGTAGGCAAATTCTTAATACTTTTGGAATCAACTATACATTAGTTGAAGTATCCGAATCTTTGTGTGACCAAAGCTGGATGTGTGCAAAAATTATACGCTCTTATAACTGTCTGAAAATAAAATTATAAACGCGGATTTCTTATCTTCTTTGAGGTTTTGTAATTCCACCATCTCTGCTTGAAAGACGATGGACCATTTTCCCCAGCGCGATGAAAAGTTTGGTACCAGCCCCAAATATATTTCAGCTCGTTTGGCCACACGTCTCGGTCAGGTATTTGGAGTTGAAAATTCATGTAAAAATTCTACAAATTTCCAACCTTTGCACCCTTCCCAGGATTCTTAGTCAAAACTTGTTATAGTGGACAGTAACTTGATAGATATATACGGAATTGTAGCACTCTCTGTCCTTTGCTGCTTATATAAAAGTGTGGAGAGAAGTCCGGTTTAAAAGATATTTTAGGCCAACATGTACTATTTGCTTAAAACAATTTTCGTTTTATACCAAAAACCCTATTAAACTCAATGTATATTGGAACGATGTTCCGTAATTCCTTGTCAAGTTTGGTTTGGAGTCAATCCGGGTTCAGCATTGTGCCATCTTCATTGCCACTTTTCGTTCTATTCAGATAGCGTCTATGCTTATTAGCAGATAGTAACGGTACCTGAACTATTGTATGTGCGCGCGTATCTAGGTACTTTTGATATCTATTGTTTTCAGCTATATTATAAATAGTGTGTAATTCTTTCTTATATCTTACTCTGTAAAAGATGTTCGTTATAGTCTATCTACTAGTTACATTAGTGCTGCATTTTTGGTTTTTATGTTGCTGTGGATGTGTCGTTGTGTTATGTATTATCGTGTTTGTGGCCGTTGGTTTCCTATAAATTTCATAATTAACCTTTCTTAAGATCTAGTCAATCGTGACTGTCAGATATAGATAGTTTATTCTTCCTTCGTTTTCTGTTTCCATCGTAAATTTTATGCTTTTATGTTCTTTGTTGAGGTAATATAGGATTTATTTTTAGTTGTTGTTGGTTACTACGCAGATAATGTCGTCAACTGTCTCTGGTAGAGGCATGAACGGAGATAAGTCTTTTATGCCCAACAAAATACTATTTTGCTATCTTTCGTGAACTTTACGGACTTCATTTGGTCAATCAGTTCCATTGTGTACATTATTGTATGTTCGTTGCGTTAGAAGATAGTCTTTATATATTTTGACAATCTATAAGCAAGTGCCGATTTGTAGATTGAGCTTCATTCGAACATCTGGCTTGTGTGTCTTTGGCGGTTGCATACTTTGTGGCTTTTTTGGTCAATTATCATTCTTATTTTTGTTTATTGTGAGTTTTGTCTATATCCAATACTATATTGGGTTTAGTTTACAGCCTAAAAATAAAACATATTAAAATTTTTTTTATCTTCCCTGTCTTCCCTGTAAATGCTTTTGAAGTTAGTTAACATTCTAGGGAGAAGGTAAGCTGCATAATGCATTTTAAATAAACTTTATTTTTAATACATTTATCCGATGAAAGAATACAACAGTACAAATAAATATCTCTCAAGAGCCTCATATCAGCTACCGTGAACTAATTTTAATATACGAGTCTAACTTTCTTCACAAAAAACTGGATTTTGGAATATATTTTCCATACCCCAACTTCAGGCATGCGTAGAACTTTCATTTTTGGTGGGACACCTTAATGTGAATACAATACGATAATGCGTGTGAGTTTCTGGTGTAGGCGTCGTTACATCTAAGTGGCTTCTTTGTCGCGACAACTAATTGAGTTGCATTAACTTCATTAATTGCTTTTATTATTTCTAGCTGTGTAGCACAGTTGATGGGCGTCTATTTAACAGCTGTTGTTCATACTGAAACTACGTTAAAAAGATACAGCGAAGATTAAGCTAAGTCTATTTTTGTAAATAAAGTTTAGAAACAATTAAATTAAAAAAATAATAACTAATGAATGTAGTCAGTATAAATCGGTTTTTATTCGTTGTAAATTTCTTTGTAATAAGTAACTGGAAAAATTAATTTAAAATTAAGAAACTATTTTGCATATTTTCAAAACCTATTATTTATAAATATGACATTTTCGTTTAATATATACATATGTAAATAGCCGCCTGTCGGCTTAACTTTATGAATTCGAATGCAAAAAAAAAACGTTGTAGAAAATTTCGTCAAAGTTAATTACTTTTAATTTATCAGTTTACACGACATTCAGTTCTACGATATCGGAACGACCAGGACTTACGTTATTGTTATTTAAAAATTTGTATTTAATTTACAAACAGTTGGCAGCCACTCATAATTTTTTCGACACTAATCTCTGCCAGTTCAAGCCAGTATTATAATGATTCATTTATTTTATAAATTTAGTTCATTTTAAGTTTTTTAACATGTGGCAACCCTTTCTAAATACGTTACTGGAAGTTACTTCCTTAAATCTTTTTTCATTGGACACCAGTGTAGTAGAGTTTCACTTATCTTAACAATCATTCTTTATTTAAATTAGGTTTTTTAAACGGGTGGCAACACTCTTTGAACACATTTCCATGATTAAGTGTTTTTTAAGCCTACTTCCTTTGAATTCCTTGCCGTTTTATTTATTTTGAACGAAATCATTTAATTTAAGTTACTTTTGTGAGCAGGTGGCAACGCTCCCAAAACGTATTTTCAAAATAAACCTGTCCGTAAACCTCCTCGTTTGAGATACATATGTATTGTACTTCAATATTGAATTAAATTTATTATAATTTTAATTAGGGTTTTAAACAGGTGGCAACTGTCTTCAAAAATATTTTTGTAATTGTGCTTTCTCAATTGTTTTTAGTTCGACGGTCATTTTGTAAAATTTAATTCAATTCAACTTAATTTAACTTTAAAGAGGTGGCAACCTTCTTTCTAAGCATTTTGCGAATTAAGTTTTTTGTAAACCCCTTTCGTTTAATATCGTCAACGCAATATTTGATTTTAATATTTTTTTCAATTGAATTCAATCCTTTGAATAGGTGACAACTCTTCAAATTTTTTTTCTTTAGCAATAAAAATAACAGGCTACATCAAATCCAGTTGTCAAATAGCAATATGAGATTTAACTAATTTATTTAATATACTATACTTTTTTGAACAGGCGGTAACTCTCTTTAAGTTATAGGCTATATGTTATAGTAGTGTGTAAGCTGTTTGTTCGCTAAATTTCATACAAATCTAGGGAGACTAATTCTAGACGAAAAGAAGAAGATAAAGAGTAGGATTCGAAGAGTTGATTTCAAAAACAAACAAAATAATAAAATACGAAAAAAATATTCAACGTAGCGCAGCCCAGAAAATTTGGACGCCGTCTTCGAATCAAGGCAGTGCCGAAGGCAGCACCTCACATTATTTTTTTTTTTTGATTACTATGAGAGAAAAAACCACAATTTCGTATAAATGGTATGGCATTCTCGAAAGTTTTTATTTTTTAATCGGCTTACTCTGGTTCTCTTAAGAAACTAAAAAAAAATTAAACCCAATTGTTTATTAATTAATTTTTCAATATTTACCATTTTATTTGTGCACTTTTTTTGGGGTGACTTTTGATCTTCCCTTGACTAAAAACTGATAATGGCGATTGGACTATGACAACTCAGGCGTATTTCATTAAAAAAATTATACCATATTTGATTATTTTAATCACCTGCCTAAATTTCTATTCTCAATTTATTTCACTTCCATTTTGCTCACGAAAAATCTAATATGTAATAAGCCATGGCTTTTCGAATTGATAGAATTCTATAGGCTTACAATGTCTTATTGTGAGAAATATCAATGAAGCATTAAAGATTGAAATTAAAGCTAAAAATATGCAACATGTTTAGTGGTTTACAATATTTATTTTAATTTTTCTTTATTTATTTTATTTATTTAGATTTGCTATGTAACGGTGTTTTATTTCTATTATTATTTTCTGTTTTCCTTGCTAACTTCTATTATACAGAGTTTAAGATTCTCTGAGAGTGATTAATTTGTTACTAATGAAAACTTAACTTGGTCCACACGGAATACCTTCGTAGCCAAAAGAGACATAATGAGTGGGTTTTGTTAGTTTAGAAGCAATATTTTTCAGATATCGATACTTTCTTTCGATAACTACTTCCAAGTAAAACTACCCTACCTCCGAGGACATTTCTGCCATGTAAAAAACGTCTCATAAAAATCTCCAGCCATTCGCAGCTGCCATAAAAAAAAAATCGCTACCCCAATTTGTGGTAAAACATCAAAGAGTACACCCGCACATTGAAGAAGAAGCGCGGCAAAATTATAACATTTATGTTTTTTAAAAATGTGCGGTGATTTCCTGAAGCACAGGCATTTATTTTTCGGTCTATTTCGCTCAGCATAAAAACAAACACATGCGTGAATTATCGCTAAGAACACTCACTTTCATTTCAATCTGAATTTTGCATTTTGCTTTGTTGCTTTTTTTTTTTTGGTTTGTTTGTTTGTTTGCTGGAGCTGCTAATGCGTTGACGCGAATTCATTTTCTGGATGCGTCGAATCTCGGCTTTTGGCTTTGCTCCAACAACCTTGACCTGGCGCCGAGAACACTTTGTCTGCTGCCAACTTTAAGAGGAGGTAAAAATAAAGGAAAATAAATTGCAACATCTTCCGCGCTGAAAATGGTTTTCCATTGTACCGCATTCGTGAAATTGTTGAAAATGTATAAGTACTTAGCAAAGCATAGAAGGACATGATAATAAGTGTACGAGTTTAAAGAATAGAGATTGCAGTTGGTAGGGAGTGAAGAAAAAAGTGCATTGGATTTTGTATAAAACAACGACGGAAGTGGCGATTATTTCAAAGGAATGGTTATGAGAAAATTATGTGATGGGTATGAGAAAAGGTCAAAGGATGTTTTTTGTAAGTGTTACCAGTAGATATGCGGTGGCATTTTTAACACTTTCTCATTGCACTCGCACTAGTATATGCTGTTATTTGGTTGGGCTTCTTCTTCTGCAATTTATGGTATGCGTTTTAACGTTGTACCATAAATCCGTTTACGCCTACTCGGAGCAGTGTTACCATTTTACCCTTTTTCCGGATATATCTTGCTTTGCTGTTTTGATTAGCTGGAGCCTCTAGATTTTAGGTTTTTCTTAAAACTATTTAACTTTCTTTAGCCTTCCCTCTTATGCTGTAAAACGAAATGTTTTTGATTACTCATCTCATGAGAAATTTAAATTCGATACAGATGAAGTAAATGCCATCGAAATGCAATGGACAAACCACACTTACATATATAGGTGAAAAATCTTCAATGTACCAGAGAATTTTTTTGGTAAAGGTTCGTGAATAAACAGACGCGATTGCTACCCGTTACGGTTTCTTTTTGAAGTAAAACTTCTTTAACGGCAGGGATCTTTTACATTGCGCAACGAAGATCGCGTCAGACTCGCTTTACTAATTTCTACCACTATTTCTACTCATTTCTACCACTATCTTATTAATTTCTACCACTATTGATGACAATTTCTTCCACTATTTTTACTCATTTCTACCACTATTCTAACTAATTTCTTCCACTATTTTTACTAGTTTCTACCACTATTTTTTATTAATTTCTTCTACCCTTTTACTAATTTCTACCACCATTCTTACTTATTCCTACTACTATTTTTACTAATGCTACTACTTATTTCTACCACTATTTTAACTAATTTTTATCACTATTTTTACTAATTTCTACGGCTACTTTCACTATATTCTTGCACTATTTTTAATAGTTTCTACCACTATTTCTACTAATTCCTACCACTATTTTTTATTAATTTCTTCCACCCTTTTACTAATTTCTACCACCATTTTTACTTATTCCTACTATTATTTTTACTAATGCTACTACTTATTTCTACCACTATTTTAACTAATTTTTATCACTATTTTTACTAATTTCTACGGCTACTTTCACTATATTCTTGCACTATTTTTACTAGTTTCTACCACTATTTCTACTAATTCTTACCACTATTTTTTATTAATTTCTTCTACCCTTTTACTAATTTCTACCACCATTTTTACTTATTCCTACTACTATTTATACTATTTATACTAATGCTACTACTTATTTCTACCACTATTTTAACTAATGTTACTACTAATTACTACGAATATTTTTACTAATTTCTACTACCACAAATTATCACCAAATATAAAAACACCACACATACATAAACAGTATCACGTATTTAAATACTAAATAACCTACAAAATAATCTACAATAATTACATACATACGTATATCTACTTACACATTTAATATAAACTCATATAATAGGTAACTATTCGTTTTTAACAGCATAGCTTAAGACCTTAGATGTCATAGCTATCTTTCTACTGTTACCTTAGTTTTAACAAACTCTGTTAACAGCTATAAATAAAATAAAAATACTACCACAAATAAGTTTGACGTCTGGCTCACTCACTTAGGTACACGCGTGATTTTTTAATTTTTTTAATCTTTCTCCTCAGCAATGCAGAAGTCGAACGCATTTTCAGCGCTATCAACATTGTCTCAAACAAAGCGAAGAAATAGGATTAGTGTTAAAATGTTAAATTAAATTTGAAGTATTAGCATAGTATGACTTGAAGAAAGAAGAAAATTGTTGACAATATTTCGCAATTGAAAAATGATTAACACTTCTACTATATATACTCAAATTTATCTGATGGTGGATATGATATATACCTATATGAATTAATTTTACGTGTTAACAAACTTTCTACTACTTTAAGAATAAATTATTTTTAAGCTTATCAAGCTAATATAAACATGTAAAACCTCTTATAGAATTTGTTATAAAATCATAATACGAATAAAATAATTGAAGTATTCATTTATGTGTTTAGCCTTAAAAAAATTTTATTCAGCCTTTTTCTGCCATTTTATTTTGCCTATGCAGCCATTTATAGTATTTTCATGGTGCCTATTTAGCGTTTTTTGAAGGTTCTCATCTTTCTTGTCGCTCATTAAACTCATACTGTCGGTAGATTACTTGATATTTTTTGTAGCGCCAATAAAATCACACCATGCTTGCTTTTCAACATCGCTAAGAGTAGTTGGAAAAGATGAATCTAATAGCCTCCTCGATTGTTGCCTGACTAAGCTTGGGAAATTTTTGCTTGAGATTTTGAAATCCAAAAGCATATTTGCTTCAACTTTTTACAACATTTTTTATCAGTCCCAATTTGAGCTGCAACCATGGCAGAATAATTTTATTTGACACGACCAAAGGTTAAAATTTAATGGTTTTCTGTACCACTGCTAGAGAGTAGTAGACAAGACAGATGCAGCTTAATGTGCATTAACTCATGAAATATTCCCATACTAATGTGCATTAGGTTGCCATACACGCCCGAGCGAATTCTATTTTCCACACATACATGAACGGAAATTGCTTAACACTGGTCTAAATCGATGTGTGCTATGGTGAAATCTAAATGTGCATTAATCCTCACTAATGCAAATTAAGTCTGCTCATCTTTAGCTCATTTTATAACTTCCGGATCCATCATTTGAACATTCCTAAGTGAGGGCTATCATCGACTTTTCCAATTACATTTACACAACTACTTTTTTCGAGCATGACCGTTTTGGGTAGCACATTTCTATAGCTGCTCATGCGCAGTCAGAAAGTTAGGTATTCAAAATAGTTTTGCCTCTGAAAAAAGCGGAGTAAAACTCAGGAATAATTTTTTTCTTAAAATAAATTTCTACTACTACAATAACTCTTCTTTCACTGCTCAATGAACTCCCAAGAGTGGTAATGAACAGGGCCTGAAATATTTCAAGTAGAGCACATCCTATCGTTTACAATTGCGACAAAAGAAGAGTAATAAAACTGTGCATGAGATGTGATCACTTGCAAGGCATTTGTGCAGAGCTTGTGCCGCCCTTATTATAGATAATTTTTTTTTGCGAATTCTTTGTACGTTGTTGAGACATTTTTAGAAGTTGAATTTCTTTAAAATAAGATGTAAAAACTTTTTCTGTTTGGGAAATTTTAGCCCTCGTGAAGGTAAGTAAAATGAAATAAGAATTAAGAAAGTAATTTTTCGCAAACTTCATTATGAAAAGAATATATTTCCTGTAAGAAAAAGGGATTTCGGCAGAATCTTCGAATCACTAGAAACCTATGTATTCCGTTTGCTAATGGGCCTCTAATCTCTCTAATGTTGAACAGTTTCGGTGGGGTGAGCGTTTTTGTGTGAATTATTTTTCAAATAAAAAATATAAATTTATTCACAAAATTCCCATTTCTAGATGAAGAATAAATTCTCATTCATTATTGAAATAATTTTGAGTGGCGAATAAAATTTGAATACAAGTTTACTTAACATTCAATATTAATTTGCTGACGAAGAAAAATGTATTTGTTGTTCGAAATTATTTGAACGATGAATGAATTATTTGAATGACGTATGAAATTTTATTTGGGACTCAGAATTATTTGAATGACGAATGAAAATGTATTCGCCATTCAAAAATACTTGAATAACGAATGTAACCTTTAGCAAACTAATTGTAAAGATAAAAGAAAATTCAGTTTTATTTTTCCGTCATTCAATTATTCAGTTTTCTAATATCGCCTATTTCCGATAAGCATTTTTATATCATTCAATAAACTGCTTTTACAATTTTTAGTGAAAAAGAATTGCATTAATATCGAACATTTTTTTGTTATTAAAAGAGAATACCGTTTGTTGAAATAATATATGAGGAAATCAGTGACTTAATCCCGGCAAGCGGAAACAATTTATCAAAAATAACAAAATCAGTTGGCCAGTGTGCATAAATTATTAAACTATATGAATTTTAAATTCAACATGACATGCCAATTGATGAGCTGTCGTGCGAAAAGATGTTTGTCACGCCTACAAGGATTTATGGTAAATTAATTTTGTAAAAGTCGGCAGAAAAATTTGTTTTCTAAAGGCTTTAAGTTAGCTGTTAACAATCATCCTAGGTTCTTAAGTGAGTTTTTACATATTTAAAAATCAATAAGTTTCCCTTCTTTCTTTTTATTAATGATAGGATATGTACCTTTCGGCACGATAAATAATTTATATTATATAAATTTAGATAAAATTTTTATGCCTTTAGTGTTTTACCCCTTTTTAAATAAAATTTTCAGCAAAGCAAAGTGAATTTAAAGCAAGATTTTTTATTGTAGCAATGTTTTAGTTTGAAATAAAGTTCAATACCTTTTTTAAATCTAAGTTTTTAATTTTTGTGGGCATGTGTCCTCTCGCACCGACAGCGCTTCAATGGCCATATTTTGCTTTCAGCCAGAATATCGATTAGTCACAATAGTAAATGCCACATCAATATTTTTTTTTTGACAAGTTGTTGCATAATAGAAATGCGGTATCTTTTTAATATTTAATTGCCGAGATGTGATTTGGAGTGAAATGTTTTGGTAGTTTCATACTATGATTTCTAACTCTTTTTCCTTCCCACAGTTGATATGATAACTTGTGATAACTTTTTGGTGGGTTTTAATTTTGACTGCCGCATACGATAAACATTCCACAAAATATGAGTTTTTTTTTGGAATAGTGATATGTATTAATTTATTGACACTGGCTGCAAATGCACTTGAGACTTTAAATGTCGTAAGAGATAATTTGCTTTCATGACCAAATTCTTTAGATGCTTTCACAGAAGTTAACGCGCTTAGTGCGCTAACTAGTTTCCGTCCGTTAGACCTAGGTGCTAAGAAAGTTGCATGCAATACTGGCATTAAACTAAATTCAAACAGAATATGGTTACATCTTTATATCGGGCACAGTTCAATAATTGAATGGTTGAATGAAATTCAATGAGCAGCCAACGATAACCGGCTTGACCGAAACCAAATCCAATTGAGCTATGAAGAAGGGGAAGAGTGGATATTGGACGCGGTTAGAAAAAGCGCAACCATCCATATTTATACCGATGGATCGAAGCTTGACAAGGGTAGCTTTAGACTGCCAACGACTTCTTAACGTTATGGCTGAGCCATTTCCAACACATATGTTTTTTGTGGGTTAGCAGAAATTGCTACATACGGGATAACTGTAAAGCTGATTAGCTAGCTCATCAAGGCACACGCCTGCCAGACATTGATATCCGTGATTCACTTGGCATTCCTCTATAGACATGTAAGCTATTGATGAACAAGAAATTTGTTAGGACCGAGATTAACCCACTTGGCAAATTGCAAGGACACTCTGGACATTGATGACTGACCAACGAACGAAATCTCTCCTCAACCTGGAAATATGTGACATTAAGATGACTACAGTTCTAAACGGGCATTGCTTAATAGGTGCTGTAGGAGAAGCAGCCCACACATTACCAACCTTGTCGCTGTCCGGCACTAGCTAGAAGGAGAGCCGAAACTTTAGGTAACTATTAATGAGCTGGACGATATTAAGCCAATCGATATTAGAGACCTGACGATGTTCCTTATGAATACGAAGTGGTTTTAGGGATTCTCCGAGGGCCATGAAACTAAGCAAGCCAAACTATTGACTGCCGCCTAACCTAGCCTAACCTACTATAGTGTGATAAACAATGGCTTACGCCAACACGCCTAATATTTTTGATGTTGATAACTTAAAAAAAAAATTGTTTCTTGATTTTTACATATCTAAAAATCGAGACAAAGTAGTCTGACCAATTGTAATAGTGGGAAATGTCTCGTTTAAGGTATTTTTCTAGTTAGAGTTCGAAAAAGTGGAAAAATTCCTATATTTTATTTATAGGGTTTCTCACCCTAATAATACCGGCGCGCGTTTATCAACGCAGGCACACACATTTTTCTCATTATATAAACCGAAACCAATTTGTAAGAAGGCACTGAATGCCTTGAATTATTGTAGGTGGCAATCGGAAAATGCTGCGGTCTCTCGTCTATATGAGGAGGAAGTAGAGCCGATATTTCTCTATGGAGTTCTTGTCTGGTGAGGTCTCTGGACTGTACTACGGTAGTTGGTAAGCGGGAAAGATCGGAATTTATTGGAATCTGCGGAGCCGTTCGGACTACGATTGCGGGTAAAAGCAGCCTACACGCTGTCCGAGTGCTTGATGCCGGATATAACTAGAACTCGGATAACGGTCGTACGATAATATTACAAAGCTTCGACCTCATCCAGGCTGCAGTGGTAAATTGCGTACCTTCTATGGCTTGCTTTGGTACTGCCTTCCTTCTAAAGAGAATTAGATGCGGTACGATATGTAGAACCGTGGGCTGGTGAACAAGTTCAAGGATGGATCGTGGCTTGATGGAAAAATTGGAGGTGGAGTGTACTGCTGTACTGTCAAGAACTCTGTCTGATACAAAAATTTAGGCTAACTTCGATAGCCAAGCGGAAATTAGGCTATGATGAGATTGCCTGAATTCTCTTTCGAGATCTGGGCATAGGGACATCCAGGGGAATTGTGAAGCAGATGAGCACACTTAAAATCGTCTTCTTAAGCAAGGAGCCTTTCGGGGTTCCTCTGGCCAACTGTGGGCTACTTCTGAACGAGTGGTCTTCCAATCAGCTTTGTAAACACTGGGCAGGTACTACAACATGAAGGGTTTTTGACCAAAAGTAGACCCAAGGAGGTCACGGGATTCTACGATTATCAAAGTCACAGCTTTTATTAATTATGGGAAACTGCCAAATAGGGCTCCATGCGGAGAGCGAAGAATGGGAAAGTGAAATCATCTCAGTACTTCCTGCTCTATTGCCCGGCCTTCGCGAGACTTAAAACTCAGGTATCTGCGATCGAACCTTATTCACTCTCCGTTTGAGAGTGGAGGAGATTAGCTAGCTTCATAGGCTTCATTGCAAGCACTTTGCTTTGCAGAGTACAAATAAGAAATGACCGTTCTGTTTGTTTTTTTTTTGTTTTGAAATGTAATGGGGTATGACAAGAGGTCTGGGTGAGCTCCGAGTATCAGCCACTTTTAACTTAACCTAGCTTTTTCCGGAACACGATTTTTATAGAAAAATATTAATCAAAAAATAAAGGCTATTTTGATTCATAACAAGAGTGGAGGTAACTTTGCAATTACAACAAATTATGAACCATATTGAGGTTTATGTTTGGAAAATTCATAAATAACTTACGTAAACTCCCAGAAGGCACGCCATGCGCTACTCGCATAGAATTCATTGATTGGAATTACTGGAAGCGAAAGTCGAAGGAGGAAAAAGTTTAACTATAACTAAAAATTTATTCGCATTTTAACGTATTTACTTATATGTTGTATTTGTATTTATGAAGAAGACTATCCCTTCCATTGTATTATTATTTTTTTATGTGTGTTAACTGAAAAATCGATTGCATTGCTGGCTCAGTTTATGAATGCTGGGAGCGATGCCAAACCGAATAAGAAAACAAACAAAAAATGAGGAACAAAATAAGAATGAAATATATATGTCAAACAAAAAGTGGATGATGCACTTTAGTGAGTTGTGAATATGAAAAGCACAATGTATTGTTCGAATATATACTAAGTATGGATGCGAAAGTATGGGTGTATGAAAAAAGGTGCCACTTGGCTAGCGGCAGACCATTACTGCAGTAAATTCCATATTTTATGTCTCACTGAACGACAAGATAATAGAAATTGAGCACACAAATATGTGGCACGAGTTTATTTGCCAATAGTTGTTGCAATTTGTTTTTTGTTTTTTTTTTTTAACTTTTACATTTCGTTATAAGGAATATGATTTTGAGAAGTAACGATGTTTGCGGCTCACAAAATTTGCTTGGTGGGATACGCCCGTCGGACATTTATAATTTATCCTCTTTTTATGGTTTTTTTTTTGGTTGGTAAGTGGACGAACAAATAAATATGCAGTTAACAAGCAGACACACATACACATATACAAAGTTACACATACATATACATACTCTGCTTTTTGTTTAGAGATTTTTCCAATTCTATTTTTGCCTGCAAATCCCAGCCTTTTTTGCTTTGCTTGGCAGCACATTTTCAGCGCAGACAAGTGGTCTCCAATTCAATTGGAGCGAGCGGAGTGTGTGCACATACACACACACACACACTCACACATGACTGTGTGTGTATGGGTAAAGAGCTATGTTTGTACGCCTGTTGGTATGCCACACTCGTCCATACAAATATACATATGTTATGTTTGCTTAAAGGTACACGAGTTTTGGATGGCTACAGCTATGAAAGTCTTTTTATTGTTTTTGTTTTTTTTGTTTTGTTTTCACCCGTACTCGCATTGTATTCACGCTCTCGTGAGTTCACCTAACGGCAACAAAACAAACTGAGCCCAGCACCAGCACACTTTCATATATAGAAAGCGAAAGCAACAAAAACAACAACAATGTGTCCTCCAACAACAACAGTGGTACACAAAGGCAGTACGAGTATGTCTGTCTTTCAAGTGTTGGGTAAAAAAAAAAGTGCTATGCTATGCCTTAATTTTTCTATTTCGTTCTGTGCTGTTGTAGAATCTTTTTTGTAACAATTACACAATGTGTTTGTAAATATATTTTATGTACATATGTACTATGTATATACCCATCTAATATTTGTAAGCAGTAAGCTACATTTTTGGTCTATCCAGAATTAGCAGGAACCGAAAATATTGGGAACAGTTCATTCAAAATAAAATTCGAATAAATAGATCTAATAATTATCTCATATATTATGTAAATCCGAACAAATTTTTAATTAGAATAAGTTTTATTTTGATTCATTGCATATTTTTCAATTTTTATTTTTTCGATAACAAATAATCGTTATGGATTTAACTTTTTCCGATCAGGTTTAATCGGTATTTTGTGATTTTATTTTTTAATGAAATCTAAATCGTATTATGTATTAGTGTGTTTGGAATTATTGTCATCGCCGATAAATTCTTTGGCGTTTATTATGAACGAAAAATTTTACATTCAGTAATAAGGATTGTTTGTAATTGAAAAAATATAAATCACGAAATATCGATAAAATTTATCGAAAAAATAAAAATTAAAAATAACGATCAAACTTTGCCGAAAAAATAAAAACCGAAAAAAATCGATCAATATTTGTACGCAGTAAGATCCAATATTTTTGGCATGCCTGCAATTAGCAAGTACCGAAAATATTGGCAAGAGTTCATTCCAAATAAAATTCGAATATGTATATCTGAAAATCTGAATTTGTTTTCAATTGGAAGATTTTTATTTTGAATAATTGTATGAACGTTAGATTTCATTTTTATTTTTAACTTTAGATGACTAATAATCGTTATTGCGGAATTTAAATTTTTCCGACATTTTGTAATTTTTTTTGCCATAAAATCTAAAACGCGTTCTTAATATGTTTGCTATTATTGTTATCACCGACAAATAACGTTTATTTTTTATAAAAAAAATATAGATCACGAAATATCGATCAAATTTGAATAAAATAAAAATCAAAAAATATCGATAAAATTTTCAAGAAAAAAATAAAAATTCAAAAATGACGATCAAACTTGATCGATAGAAAAAAAACCGCAAAATATCGATCAAAAGTGAAGGAAAAAATAAGAATTAAAAAATAACAATTAACTCATAATTTTTTTTTGTAAATCAGATTTAGTATTAGATTTGTTGGTGATATTGCAACTATGACTATGGCTAACGAAAAATGTGAATTTTTTACAAAAAAAAAAAAATAATAGTGTTTTCAGTTGAAAATTTACTGAGCCAGGTATTTGCGTTCATTGTTGACCGAAGTAGTATTTCCTGGAGGATTTTCTGAGAATGACTTTTCAACTAGGTTCTTGAGAGGTTTCCGATACCTAGATGCGGCATTTTTGTTCGGTTTATTAACATAGCCGCCGAAGTGAAAATGGGAAAGCATTATTAGTACGATAATTATAATATTGAGGACTGAGCCGCGCACTCTCGGCTTCTTTTGAACTTTTTAGAAATAAGTTCGCTTTATTAGCAGATTTAAGTGAAATTAAAAAAAAGCATTAATTTCGTAAATCTAAAGCGAATTCTATTTATCGCGTCTTTCCCTTCTTCGCTTCAGTTTGAGCGCATTTCGATTTTTTGTTTGTAAAAATACAAAACTGTGCATCAAAATATTTAGTTTATGAGATATACCTTACTGTTCTAAAGTATACCACACCAATTTTCCAAATATTTTTTAGCTCACATTTTTCTTTCTCTAACCCATTCCTGTATGTCAAGTTTGGACAAATTCAATGTTATAATAAAATTGCAAGAGTTTTTCGCAAAGCTATTTGACCGTCCATCTACTATATAGATATCTAAAGATTGTTGCTTCAGTTCAACTGGCAAATAACTAAAAAAAACGAGCAGGCCTTTGGTTAAAATTAAACGCAGAATACATGATACTGAGTACCACGTTAAAATACTGAATCACTTACATATATGAAATACTCGTTTTTTTTATTTAAATAATTTTACAAAATAATAACCAATTTAAAAAATGCCTCAAATAAACGTAAATTAACCATACATCAGCTGATGAATATTTCCTATGAAGGGCGATATCTGTGAGCAGCGGTTAGCCGTTGCCATTACCATGGTAAGTGTCTTCGCTAATTTACTATTTGACCAGCGCCATCTGTCAGTCGATAGTCGAAATAAAATACACTACAATTATTTACAAACATGCGACAAATGATCGGGGGATTTATGTACGCCTTCGAGTCCCGTTCTGCCTCCTTCTATTGAGTGCACCAACAAAAGTGCATGTTTACATATTAACCATAATCAATAGCCATACAGGTCTTGTGCAGGTTATGGGTGAAAATCATGGAGGCGGAAAATTGTGTCGCAGTATAAATAAAAAATTTACCTTGATTATAAAATTGATTTTTTACTGTTATGAATTGGATTAAGTCGTCGTCAATTTTGTTCAAAACCGTGCAGAGTTTTAAAACTTAATAAAATACACATACAATAGCACTTTTGGTATGTGTCCGAAATGTAGTTTATTTCAATTTATACAGCTGAAATTTTTAGAGGTTTGTAGAAATTACCGAAAAATCACAGTACTTATCTTTATATCGGAAATCATAGCCAATTTTTACCCACACACTTCTTCCAAAAGCGTTTTCGAAATGATATCGAACTGACTTACCGCTTTAACTTTTAAGTTTAATATTAATTTTAAAAGGCAACTATAACGGATTTTTTTGGCTAATTGAATTTCCACACAATGAATTATGGAAGCATTCAAGAAATGATTTATCAGCTATTATGAATAAAATTTAAAGATGAATTAATTTAACTAAAGCGATACAATTTGTCTTCACATGCCAATTATATTAATCACAAAGTAAGATAAGATTGTAAACTCATTTGAAATCACAAAAAAATATTCTCCTGCGATTGAGACCAACAAAATACAGAGTAACAGTTTTTTCGGTATCAGAAATGCTTGCTGGGTAACTAGATTTATCTAGGTACTTGTATGCACAACCCTTGCTCACTTTTTTGTAATCAGTATACATGTAAATAAGTTGTTAGTAGTGTAAATAAACTCACCCACTTTTTCGTACATAGGTTTGTATGTCTTGACGATAATTTTCGCCTTACTTGCCTCTGAAATAGGTGAGCAATTTCACTTGTTTACTTTTACAATTCATACAAAATTCTGCTAAGTATTTATGCCACAACGCGTGGGTTGATTTAAAATTTTCCGCGCTCTGCAGAAACCTACACTACGAGCTCATGAACTCCCCCTCACACACAAACACGTGTGCGCTGCTAATTCATTCCGAGTATGGAAAAATTAAAAACCGAATTCAATTATGTTCATCGTAAAGTGAAAATTTTGCAGTGATTTAATTTGTGAAATTGTTCTCGCTTGGTTAGCATTGACTTCGGAAGTGTGAGTGTGTGTGACATCTGTGTACTCTTTTGTTGTCTACGCCGGAAAATATAAGTAGCATTACATTGAATACTTCCTGAGAATTTCACCAGGCATGCGCAGAAATGAAAAACATATACAAAAATGTGTATTGTAGTAGGCTTAAAGGATTTACAGTTTTAAAATAAAAAACATTCGATAGCCATATGTAATTGCGATTTCAATGTAAAAACAATTAATGGGTAAATATTAAATAGCAATTAGTGGTACTAAGAATTGAACAAAAAGCAGTGGAAATTGCAAATTGTGAAAAATTACTTAATTTGGGCGTACATTAAAATATACCACTAAAATGAATGAATATGTTAAATCAAGTATGCGAAATATGTTAGTACCAATTAGATGGGAGCTTTCTCTGTTTGTCTGTTGTGCGATTCACTAACTTATTTTTAACGATATTCGCATGGTTAACTTATCTTAACGAAAATTTTAACGATGTTGCTATTCAGCAGCCATTTTTTAACGATTTTCGCTATCGCTGAATTAACTGTTGTCGTTAGCTAGGCGATTATCGAAAACTAAACGACAAAATAATTTGATGTTGTTAATTCAGTCGAGGAAAAAAAAATCCACGATTTCAACTTAAATAAACGATAAATTTAAAATTCGGTGATTTGATTTCTTGAAATTAATAGAGGAATATTAAATAATGTCCTTTGAATACTTGGCATATGATTTATCACAAGGTCACGAAGAGTAAGCGCTCCAACCGTTAATCGAAGTTTACTGCGGTATGTAGACAATCCCTTTGATTTGAATGCAACAGAATTTTGGAAGCTGTGTCGGTTAATTCCAGACTTGGCTAAAGACTTAGTTTCTCAGCTCGGCAGATTTTTTATTACCCAAGAGGAGCATCAAGGTGCTAAAGAAATGTTTGCTTCAGCGTCGTTACCTTTTGTGGATGGCACTATTGAGACACTCAGAAAATAATTCCACTACAATGGAACATTGCTATATATAAAAACAATTGTAAATATTTGTAGTTTGCAATAAATTGGTAGGTATCTCATATCCCTTTAATCAAATATAATAAAAACGCTCAAATTTGAATTCGACAGCTCTCATTCATTTATTTAATTCCATTCCTTTTTGGGTCTTTCGCTCATTTCGCCATTTAGTTAGACCAAGATTCGAAGTTAGTATTTTGAATCAGTACAACGAGGCAACTGTTAAGTGTCGCCAGAAATAAGTTAATGAATCGTACAATCGTTACTGCAAACGACAAATATTGTCGACAAAAATTGCGATAGTCGGGTCGTTTAAAGTTAGTGAACCGCACTACTGGACTTCTTAGTTAGGTGTGGAATGATTCTGCCAAAGCAACCTCCTGGTCATTCAATTTGGTTTTGAAGTCAATAGTGCACTTTTGCGTCTCCACTGCGTTATTATGGTCTAAAGCAAAGCAGAGAGCTGCAAAAAAAATATAAATAATATAAGTCTTTTAAATTGTACCGAATGGAGTGCATCGATATTGCAGGAGCAATGAACACCTGCCCTAAAGATGCACTTAGTGCGTTGGTGGCGGTGACGATAAATCCCTTTCATTTTCTTACAAAGATTGAATCCATCTTATCCGCTTTGCGGTTTGTGGATGCTTCTGCCTTGAAAATCCAATGACATAATAGGCCATATGAAGGTTGTTACGAAATTCAAAGATGACTCTTTCTTATAGTTAGGTGATACAATAGCTTCAAAACTCGACATCTGTTGTGGGCTCTTCCATCTGGAGAACAATGAAATCTATATATCAAACTCAATGAGTAGGTCTGGTATACGGAAGAATCAAAGCTTTGAAGATGTGAATAGTAGAGACGGTTAACTCGGACCACATTAAAAAAAAACAAGTAAATCATGCAATAATATTTGTGGAAGAGACGATCAAGAAAATACTAGAACTAGAAAATATATATATAAATATATAACTCGGGATCTCAAAAACATTGAGATATTTATTGTAGACTGTTCCGTCTGCAGAACAGGAAAACCATATACAAAACTCATTGGGTACGTTGTTAACTTGGATCGAATTTTAAAAAATCTAATTATACCGTCCATTTGTAGTAGAGAGTCTCTCAGAAAAAGTATAAGTTTGAAACTCAAGTGCCTACCTTAAACGAAGGTTTCATATATTTAACTCAAAACTTTGATTTTTGAAAATTACTCTAATATAAGAAATGTTCTGGGGGTTTGTACGATTTCCTCACTTTCCGGAATTATTCTTATTGTTTTGCAGATATTTGCTATAAGGTGAGTAGTGCCGCGGCCATTTTGAAAAATCTCAAACTCAATTCTATACATGAATTTTTGTTTATTACCGTTATACGAAACGTGAGCGTGATTACGTAAAAAAATCATGAGAGAAAATTATATTTTATAGTTACAGATCGATTTTTTTTAATTCTATAAAACCCCACTATGTAGAGAGTTGTTGTTATATTAACTTCACTATTGAAATTTGCTCACTTCCAGAGTTGCCACCTGTTCAAAAACTTAAAATCAAGAAAATAAATAAGTTAAGTCAAATATTGCAATAGGACGGCTGCACATATTTGTATTAGTTTTGCTACGTAAATGGTCCAAAATCTGAGTTACTACGTATTTTTCAAGGGTTGCCACCTGAAAATAAGTTTAAATTCAAATAAATGTATGAGCGAAACAAAAATATTGCAATGCGGCTGCAATCGGACTAAGTTTCTTCTTCTTCTTATTTGTCTCGGTCGGCCTGGGTCGATATCAAGAAAAATCGCCAATCCCCTCTCGCTGTTGCGCGAAGTTCCGACAGCTAGCACAAGTACCGAATCGAAGGATTTAAGGAAGCTTAATTCCCAAAACGATTTAAAAGAAGGTTGTCATTTGTTGAAATAAAATCAAATAGCTAAACTAATAAGTTAAATTAACTTAATAAGTTAAGTGAACTTTTACGGTATAGGCTTAAAACTAAAGGCTTAAGAAAGCTTAATTTAAAAAATAAAGCATTTTAAAGCATTGCAATGCAGTTAACCGCTCGTTGGCCTTAAAATCGATATGTAAGCCCATATTGAGATTTCATACAATTTGTACGACAAAATTTTAAAACAGTGGATCGTTTTAATTTTATTTATTATGAAACCAAATTTTACATTTCGTTTATGCAATTTCCACAGACTGTACGTGTATGGTTACTTTTGCAGGCCCATTTTTATGAGGTATATTTTGTTGTAATTTTAAATTTTGGGTCAACGAATGGATAATAAGAAAACTGGACTATAAAGTAACGGAGCTATCTACAAACATTATTCTTGAAGAGGATTACCACCTTTCTAACATGGTTGCTTCAATTTATTTGGTAAAATAACTGAAATTCTACCATATTGGTGTCAAACAAAAAATGGTGAGGCAAGCTTAATTTCCAAACTATTTGCTTGAGGGCTTAAAATTTGAAATCCACTTCAATTTAAAACACTAAATTCAATTACGGCTCAGCACTCAAATCCCACTAAGGGAGGAATGGGAAGGGTGTGGTGTTTGAGACGAGGGGCCGGAGAACTTCTTCACGGACAATCGAAACTGGATGGAAACGTTGAAGGGGGTGTCTTCTGCAGTGCGCCCCTATCTCAGCCAGAAATTTAAGTTTCCGGACTTATGTAGTGTGTTTTAGGCAGAGGTAGCCGCCATCAAGCAGACACCCGATTGGCTACTCACCAATGTCATCGATCCCCTTTAGACGGGGGTATTTAATAGTCAGGTTCTCTTTCAGCTGCATCTAAATACTTTCATATCGGAATGATTGGGATGCAGGGTCTTAGCGACATTGTAGTTAACTGCTTGGCCGATGAACTCGCTCGACAGGGCACCCTTGAAGTTATTGCTCCAGGCAGGGAGGATGAGCGGCTCAACGAGCGCTTATGGTAAAATACCACGACTTGCAGAATTGCAAAGACCCTTTGATCGATGGTAGATCGTAGGCGTTCAAAAGAGATCTGGTAGCTTACTAAGCAACAACTCTTGATCTTCGATGGAGACTTTTCTGAGCACTGTCCGATAGGTATTCAGGCGGTTAGGTTCTACCTTTTTGCTCCAGCTATCTGGAGGATTACGAGCTGGAATCATCTTTTCATTTTCTACTCAGTAGTCCTGCCTATGAATATTGAGGTTTGATTACCTATGAACCCTAGAAGATCTGTCAGGGCTGCAAATCAGCAGCTTGCAGGACTTTAGGTACACAGCGTTTCTCAAGTTTACCCTCTTTGGTGACGGGGGACGTTATCGTCCAAACCATAAGTGGTGCCGCTTTGGACTCATCTGAGTGGACTACCACACTACCCTAACCTAACCTAAGGCTCAGCACTGAAAACTTTCTGAGGAGTTGACAACTGTCGAAATCTTGGCTGTTTTTATTCAACGTACAATATTGATTTTAAATTTGACCTAATGAAAACCAAGCATTATTGGCCTTTGAGTAAAAAGTGAAGTTGAGTTATCAGTTTCATAATTTACATACGCCACTGAAATTTAGAGTATACAAACATACGAATCGACCAAAAATAATATTGAATTGATTTACATGCACCAGCGGATTTTCACATATGTGTTCAATTTTTATTTTTAGGAAAATTTCGATATTAAGTATATGTGAAACTCAGATAATAATACATTTTGGGAAATAACTTGCTTGTAGCCAAATCAAACGTTTCCATTCATGGACACACATTTGTAGATATGTACGTAGCACAGTAGAATGCCAGTCATGATACCCGTGGGACTTAAATGCCAAACAAGAGCAGACAGCAAATGGTGTGAAAGTGGCGTCTATGGTTTTTGTTTTTTGTTTTTTTTTTTTGCTTGGGTACATATGTATGTATGCAGGTATTGATGACAGTACGTATAGAATTCCATTTATTTATTTTTTCATCTATCTATGTACATAGATATAGTTTTATTACATATATTGTATGTATCATACCAGATTGCTTTCGATAGCAATTACTGTGGCCCACAATGAATTATTCATATAGTTGTGCTATTTTTATACAAACACACACACACACACAAATATAGACGAGGGAGCGCATATCATCCAGTTGCCAGCAATCGCTGTCAAATAAGTGAAATCAGGACTGTAATGTTTTGGTGTTTCTGCAGCAAAGCAAAATACTCGTATTGACAATGTGTTGTACAGAAGAAATATTGGACTTGTTGTGTGATAAGATAAGGGTGGGGTGGTAAGTTGAGTGTTTTTATTGTACTTATATTATATGTATGTATGTATTTGGATTTCGATATTACTTGGCTAATTGTTTTCAACTTTGCACTTGCTGAAAAACCTTTAGTTTACTTTACACGACTATGTTCAACAAGAGCCTTATTTCAATATAAAAAAAATATAACGAAAAACAGTACGAGTATCTGCCAAATAAGGGTCATCTATCGTGTGCTCTGCCACAGAATCATCCAGACCGTGTGAAGTAGTGCTTCCATTCAACAGAGGATTGCAAGACCACTGCACAAACTAGAGCTCTTGAATTTTTTCTCTGGTTGGTTCTTATCAACGGCATACTGAGAGAGTAGGAAAGAAAAGGCTATCGTGTTACTGCTTACGCCGACAAAGAGGCATTTATTGTTAGGGAAAGTTTTTAGACATCCTGTCTCACGCAAGAATACTTAAATCTTGTCGTGAAATATTCCACGGAGTTTGGGCTCGCTGCTAACCGCAGAAAGGTCGGAGTTAGTCATATTCAGTAGAAGGTACAGAGTGTGTGATACCCGAACTCCCTCAATTGGTGGCGTATTATTTGTTCTTTCGAGCCGTGTTAGGTACAAGGGTTTTTAATTTGGACAGGAAGAAGAAATATTTACTAGCGAGTGGAAAAATCATCAGTTACTATATACAGTTGGCGTTGCGACATTGGCAAGAGATTCGAGCTCGCTCCCAAGGTAAATGATTGGCTTTATGACACCATATTTAGGCCAATAACGTTGTATGGAGTTTTTATTTGGTGGAACTCACTGGAGAAGGTATAGAATGTAGGGTGGTTAAAACCGGCGAAACCTATTGCACTTATAGAAATCAATGGAGCTCTTCAGAACACACCCGCTCTGGTGCTCAAAGCTATGATAAATACGATATTTCTAGCAAAGTTGCTGCAACTCGTACCCCGGCCAGATTTAAGAGCAAATAGCTTCAGCCAAGTCTTCGAGCGCACTAAAATTCTTGTAAACTTCGACGTTGTTACTGAAGTTTCTGGTTTCAAAGGAATGGTTTCTTCCTCACATAACGGGCAGTGACTACTACCTCTCTTGCGGCGGCCTCTGAATATTTCCTTATCAGACTGGTTCGGGTGTCAGATCACAGCAGCTTAGAAGAAAACTGCAGGCCAGATGAGTTGGCTTGGCAGGGTATCCAAGAGGTTATGGCTCCGGGCAGGCGGTGGTTGGTGGGTCCTTTGGACAACTGCGGACTTCCATTGAACAGGTTGGCTTAGCGAGCGCAGAGCAAATACCAAGCCTTGCAGAATTACAAGAATTTTTTAGCCGGTGGTGAGGTGTAGACGTTCAAGGGAATTCCGTGATCTAACAAACACCCTCGATTCTCTTAGGAGTTTTGTCCCGATATTGTCTGACAGGAAATCATGCGTTTAATTTACTTGAATTATATGCGTGGATGTATGTAAGCGTTAGATAAAATATGACACAAACATATGTAAATGAATTTTAATCGAGTTAGAACCTATACATGAATGATATTTTGAAAGTAGAGTTGCCACCTGTTTGAAAATCTAAATTCAATTAATAAATAAAACCAATCATGGTTGTCAAATTAAATATATTTGGAAAAAATTAATTTCGAAAATATTTTCAAAGTGGGTTGCCACCTGTTTAAAATGGTGCAATGAAATAAATAAGCAAGTTAAATAAAATATAACAGCATAGATCTCAAAGTGGAGAGGTAAAGAAAAATTGAGTTCATTTAGTATGTAAGATAAAATATTTGCGCGTAGGTGGCAAATGACAGTGGGTAAAGGTGGATGCCATTACAAAAAAAAAAGTTTAAAGAAGATTGCCGCTGTTTCAAATGGTAAATTAAGTTAGCTAAATTATAGATTATATGTTAAAAAAATGTATTTAATTAAATTAAAATATAGGTATCAAACGAAAAAGGTGTAAGAAATTTTCATTTCATAAATATTTCTCTGTAGAGTTGCCACCTGTTTAAAAACTTAAATGCAATTAACGAATACGTTAAATAATTTATTGCTCTAAAATGAAAAAAAGTGTAGACAATAATATTTTTGATGAAGGTTGCCACCTGTTTAAAATATTTTATGTCAATTAAATTTTTAAGTATGTTATGCTTTAAGCACTACTTATTGGTGCCAAACGAAAGAGTTTCAAGAAAGCTTAGTTGCGAAAATATTTTTGAAAAGGGTTGCCACCTGTTTAAAATTTATTAATTATGAAGTAACTAAAAAAAAGAGTAAATCGGAGTATCTTACGTATTTACGCCAAATTGTTGTGAAATCAGTTTATTTAGGAGTTGCCACCTTGCTAAAATAAATGGAAATTTTTTCTCTTTAATATAAATAAAGCGCTACGATGTTATATTGATATGCAAAAAGGCTTTTGTATACACTTGCATAAAGTTACATTTTAGAATAGTGATGCCACTTGTATAAATAATTTCTTGTACATGCTGCATTAAATTATCAAACGCCATTAATGGTTGCTTTACATATTTAAATTTGCCTTATTAAAAACATGAACTCAACTGTCAAGTTTGCCTACGCTCAAATTTAAAATACGCAACATCTGTTTAAATAATAGAAAGTATCAGAATAATAAAAGGTGGAACTAAAATTTCAGTCACGCCCCAAATATACACACAATATAGTTACAAAATAAATGTGGTATCGAAATATATAAAAAAAACCAAGAGGGCATAGCCAGCCGAGTATTTACATATCTACGTACGTCCAATATATAACCCCCATCAAATCATCAAATCTTTAGCAAACGAATGCCAACCGCAAGAGTAGAATGAGAAAAATGGCAAATGGAATAAAAAAAGTAAAAGTAAAAGTGCAAACACAGAGCAGAAACATTAATAAAATTTATAGCCACAAGGCTTGTGGGCCAGCATACATATGTACATATACATATGTACTTGAGTATTTCTGGTTATATCACTACGCCTACTTGCTGCAATGAGCTAGAAAATTTGTTCTCAGCTGCTGGAAAAAACTGATATAAAAATAACTTAAGTGGCACCATAAGACAATTTCGATGAATGGATGGATAGAAATGACTGTAAGGAGAAAGGTCACACTGCAGTGTTTTCTTTTATTGGAGCGCAGCAGGATATTTAACTAAGGTAATCTTTCGAAACGCAATGGTTTTCAACAAGTTTAAGTTGAAAAACCACTTTGCTTTAAATTGACACACTCAATTACGCGTGAGCCTTTACATTTCAAGGCTGAACTGATTTATTCGGTTCAGGTTTTTCTTTTTTCATGAAATTCGAATATGATCAGACACTTATTTTTTATTTTCTCAAAAAAAATGTTTCTCCGTATTTTTCAGCGATCTTTATTTCGTTGTAAAAATCGCCTTTGAATTTTTTTTAATTTATTGCGCATAACTTCTCTAAGTACTGAGCGATTTTGATAATTCCAAATGCAGATTATTTATAATTAGTTAAACATTAAAAATTTCGAACTCATGTAAAAATTTTTTGTTTTCGAAAAAATGAAAAGTTTTTTTTAAATTTAATTTTTCGAAAATGCATTCTTTTAAATTTTTTTACATCGAAAAAAAAACGCATTAAAAGTTATTTTGGCCAAGCGGCTGTTAGCCAAACTTTTTGTTAATCATATACCTTTTTTGGAACTCATTTAACTTTAACGTAATAATATGTGAAAGTTTGACGTGGCTATAAATGCTGGTTGATTTTTGAAAGTTTTTGGAAATTTTGCTTTTTTTAAATTTTGTTTTTTATTTAAGAGAGCAATTTATATGGCAGAAGATTTGTAAGACTACCAGCACAAAAAAAAATTAAAAATCAACGGAAATTTATATAAAATCCATTCGTTGTATGTGAAAAATGTTGAGAAAATAAATTTTGAAAAAATGCGCCTTTTTCATTTTTGCGGAAAAAAAGTTTTTTGGACACTCGACTTTTGTACAGTAATTATATTACTAACTTATAGAATAGTTTTTGTTAAAATAATTTTCAAGTACATATTGACGGAAGCAGGCCTACCCAACATCCCGGTGAGAGCAGAATACACCGCTCACCTCTCTTGCCACAATCGCATACTACATGAAGTGCCAAACCGTTAGAATATGCCAATAAACTGGGAATAACATCACCGCCACAATTACGATCCCCAAGTAGCTCACCGCCTTGCTATTCGAGAAAGTCTTCACTTCTTTCTGGTTTAACAAAATTTGCAAAATCCAACACTAGTTCAACAGAATATCAGCGTATTTTTGCAGAGTACACCGACTGTTTAAAATCTCAAGAGTATATCACGTTTGCAGTAGTGAATGCCGATGGTGAAACAATACCGGTTGATCAACTGCCTTGCCATTGTTCAGTGTACTCAGCAGCAGCTGTTGCAATATACATGTCCATCAAATTCGCATCCAAAACTAATAAGAATTTTTTAATTTATTCGGATAGCAAGCCCACAATATCAGGCATCATGAACATAGCGAACCATTCACCCCTCATCTCAAGTATATGGAGCATATTAATTGCGTATCAAAATCAAGCCAAATTAACTTGGATATCTTATTAATTTACTACTCACATTTCCCAAATTTTTTATTAATTGATGTGTCGATAGTTTCTAATAGCATGTTATCAGAAAATGAACTGTCTAATAATTTAACTTTGCTAGTCAAAATAATTATATTAGTGCAGTGAGTCGTAAGCCCTGGCAGCTAGTGCTCCTTCGACTGTAAGATAATATTTTTTTGTTATTTTTCATATATTAAAATAAAATTAATTTAAAAAATATTTTCATGTTCTTCCTATTTTTATGAGCTTGGGAAAGTTTTTCCCATTTGTGAAATTTTTTGTATCAATTTCGTTATACCTGATTTCAATTAGCTGCTGGCAAAATTGCAGTTTTCATTATTTTGTTGGAGGGGAGGTTCATTGACAGCCAAGCACATAAATCTTCGTATAATTTTATTTATCCCATTGCAGTAGTATTCTTCAAGTTTCACCGTATTAAGGCTCAGTTTTTATTCACCTTTTGAAATTAGTGCCATTCAATTATAATCTAAATATTCTAACACAAAATTGTTCTTTTTCCCGGTAACTCGTTACGACTTTTTTGTTACTGCTAATCAAGCTTGAAACTCTTGGATATATAGTGCCAAAAATTTGCTTTTCAAAGTTATGTGAGACTTCCAAATCTGGTAAAAATTACTAAGTTATAATGATTATTAAATTGTTGGACATTTTAGGACATACCGAGGACTAAAATTTGTATGTCTCAAAGCTGCCCTCAAAACAAGCATCCAAATTGGGTGATTAATTGAAAGATTTTTCTGTCATATGGGGATCCGGATTTCATAAAACACATTAAACTGATTATTAAATACATACATCTTTTTCTATTTTCTATTTTTCTATATAGCTCAACAAAGTAGTTTAAGAAAAGTTGAGTGGATTTATATCATAAATTTTTACTGATCCTATTATAATGATTTATCTCATCTGAGAAATCTACTTAGCTTTGCGCTATTGGTTGAACTTTTGATCACTACGCTTGGTTCGCCCTATTGGTTTTATAAAAAAAAAAAACAGTTTGTCGGGGCGTATGTGTAACCTGTTTTTCATTAAATCGACTAGTATATTTTTGTATATGTGTGCGTCCACGTGAAAAGGGTCCACTTCGGCGGTATTGGAGTTATGCATATAGGCGTCTTCCTGGTTGATTTCCGAACATTTTGAGACAAATTAGACCATCCTAACTGAAGAATTGAGGGAAATATAGAAATTTGAAGGTGAATATCCGAAAAATGACTAATTGAGAAAAATCTATTTGAAGTTGAAAGTTGTCCTTTGTGGTCCCTTTTTTTTTTTTTTAATAAAATTAATTACTTCTATTATACCTAGGAAGCTAAATTTGGTGTCATTCGGCGCGTAAATGTACATATATAGTTTCATAATAAACCATAATAAAAAATTACGAAATTCGATCCATGTATCGAAAAATCTATTTATCTCGGAAATTAGATGCGACAAAGTGGTCCCTTTTCACGTAGACGCACACATATAGTCTACATTTTGTAAAACTATTTAACTAAATAACAAACGCGAACAACATCTTTGTTGCATGGAATATTATGACTAATATTTTACTTTCTCGGGGAGCTGACTTCAAGTATGTAGTCAGATTTTTAGTATAAGCTGTTGCGGTTTATGGTTCAATTAAAACGTTTTTTTGAATGAAAATCAATTTTTTTATTAAGGAAACCATAAGCAAAAATAACCACTACTTATCAAAATGCTTTCTTTTTTAACATTTTCTTGCTTGACTTGTTTCACGTGGACTGCTTTTATTGCTCCAATAATAGTCCGCCATTATGTGAGCAATTTAATTGCCCTGGTAACGTTTCTCCATAGTTCGAATTCTTTGATGTCCCCTTGTTCTGTCAAATTTCTAAACAGCTGTGGTGAAAGTTTACCTTGATGCTCATATTAGTTCAACACGCTTCGCATAAGTTTCATCCTTTTTGTTTCCCTTGGAAATTTTTTGCAGCCCAAACGAATTCATTCCAGGCATTTTTTTAGTTTCAGCCATGTAACTAGCAAAGTTTTCATACATAATCAAAAATTACCGCTTTAAGTTCCACTGTGCTCAAATTATATCATTTTGTAGAGCTATATTTAAAACTATGTATAGATCAGGTTAATCTTCCATCGAGCAGATATTCACAATACGCCAATTATTAAAAAAAAACCCCGTGAGAGAAGGATTGGCACCCACCATCTATTTGTCGACTTTAATCAGCTTTCAACAGAACGAGTTGTCTATATGCCACGATGTCTGAATTTGGTATCCCTGCACAACTAATACTGCTGTCTTAAATGACGTTGAGCTACGCCACCAGCTCTCCGAGCCGTTTGATACCAAACGAAGGTGGCAACATATTTTTTCGGCACTCGCTAAAAACATCTTAATTGCGTTTTCTGCTATAACATACTTATTTCATGTCGGATTCTAAAAATCATTATGTCACCGAAAGGGCCCCGTCAGGACTATATTTGATTCATAAAAAAATTTGTCCTTAAGGGCAGTTTTTACTTGTACCTTCACTAATTTTGAAAATGTGCCTGAAAATTATATACTCACCAGAGTTAATTAAAAAATCGTATCCAAATTTTGAGCGCGCGAAGATTCCAGCATTTGGCAGACTTGCAATTAATAAATATGAAAAAGCGTATTTTCGAAAATTATTATTTTGTTACAAAAAAGCCAACTATATCTTTAGACGATTTGGGGGAAAATATGCAACGGTAGCGGCAGAGCGAGAATATCATCAAGTACAAGGAATTTTTTTCCAGAATAATACGAATCGAGGTGGTCACATATTACAGCGCAGTCAGATATTACATAGCTTTCCAAATAATGAGCCACCATGTGTACAATTTCGTTTATTATTATTCAAATTCCTGGTAAGCATTTCTTTGCTAAATACTGAGCGTTTTGTCCATGTTGTAAGTGAACCTTCACTTGCAGTTTCATTAAAGAATGTCTTAGACATATTTTCCCTAAATTTGACAAGGAGAAAATTTACCA
Organism: Anomoia purmunda; assembly: GCA_951828415.1. Lineage (NCBI taxonomy): Eukaryota > Metazoa > Arthropoda > Insecta > Diptera > Tephritidae > Anomoia > Anomoia purmunda. The sequence continues at coordinate 113,454,291 of OX639994.1, read as the reverse complement.
TTTTTAAAGTTATCTACACATTTTGCCCATAATCTTAAAGGCCCCACATATGTTTTACATACATACATATGAAGGACCCAGGCTTGTCTCTGGTGTCCATAGGGAATCCAAAGTAATCAAAATACACCTGGTTTATGAAATCCGGACACTTAGTTCACAATTTTTTACTCACCACAAATGTTACACAAATAGTTGGCATAGTTTTCACAAAGATTTGTCGACGTGGAAATTGTTAAACAAACAGGTTTTTGATTTTTGGCCTTATTTTTTATGAATCGTCTGTATAATTTATAGAGCTTGTGGCCAGGTTTGTATTAGGAATAATAGGAGAAAACAACAATTTTTCCAAGTGCTAGAAGTGATAGTTGCTATTTCGGAGATCACCACATTTCCGTGTGAAAATTGTTTGTTTTTCTCAATATTCCTATCTCCAACCATACCGCTATTAAGTGTGACTTTTCGTCACTCTGTGCTTAACAGGGTGGTCGGTATTGTTTCTTTTTACAAATCTATCAGTTTTTCGTTCGTTTTTTTTTAAGAGCGCGGCTGATTTGAAGTTTAAATGTGACTAGTACAAAAACATGACTGACAGTTGTAACTAGAACTGCTAGAGAAAAATCAATCAAATCAAACCGAATGCTAGATTTGAAATCAGCAAAAAAAAAATAGCTTAATATTGTTCCCTTGTATCAAAAATAGTTTTTATGAGCTCAAAGCCAAAAACAACAATGGTTGAATTTACAGGTTTTTGGAAGATCACTTCAACTTTTCAACAGACCTCGGCCGAGGATCGAACTAACGCCCTAATATGGCGTTCGTTTCATTGAGGTCATAAAAATTATTACTGATACAAATAATAATAGAACCAAAAAATAAAATATATGATTGTTCCCACGTGTAATATATGTGCCCATAATTATTTAAATGATCTAAGTCCGAAAAAAAAGAAAGAGTTTATAACTTATTTCGGAATATATTATACGGAATTCGTTTAGTGTAAAGTATGAAAGTGGTCTAAGTCACGGTAAACCACAAATTTTTGGTATCGGGTAATTTCATTCTACCAAATGACCGTGATTTTGGTTTGATAGAAATTAATATAAAAATAAGCAAACTACTTATACAACCCTCAGTATTATTATGAATTAATAGAAAAGTGTAGAAGAGGAGATGTAGTTTCTATAAAACGAATATAACAGTCGGATTTTATTTGAACGAAATCACTAGAAGAATAACAAAAAGAGTAAAAAGTACCGCAGGCGATTTTGTATCTTGGCTGCAAATTCGATAGATGAGATTCGTGAAAAGTAAGCCTTATTAAGTGTTCTATAAAATTTCTTTAAATTATTCTTAGTTCCATGCTTGCATACACCACACTTAGATCAGTAAGGGAAGACAATCATAAAGATATTAAGTGTTTACTCCCATACATTCCTCCAGTTTTTCAGAAACATTTTGAGAATTTTAAGACCCCCAATGGTAAAAATGGATTATTTTTTAAAAATAGTTAATAAATATTTACTCATTATTTTTATTAAAGTTAAAGTTTCAAATAAAACTCATAGTTCCCTGTTGCTTTAAGTCATTTACAGGACATTAAGTTAATTTTGAAAGTGCTCTACGTCAATTCAAACTTCAAAAACAGCATTTTCGTACGAAAATCATAAAAAACTCCATATTTATAAAAAATTTGCATTAAATAAGAGTAATAAAATTATATCAAAATGTCATAAAATATTGAAATATTTTGTAATTCGTTCAAATGCTTTGCAATTCATTAAATATCTCGGCACAAGAAAAATATGACTTAGACCATTTTCATAATAATGGGCACATAAGTCCGATAAGTTTTTGCCAGCGAAACGGTCACTATGTCCATGTGAGTTTTATATGGGGCATGCCACACAAAATTTGCCACCAAATTTTTTTTCCGCGTTAACTATTTCTTTTCTCTAATATGTTACTCGAAGTATGTATGCGAGAAAATTTTTTTTCAAATATCATACTCGCAAAAAAGTAACACTTTTCAATTGCATGCACTGCAGTGTCTAATGGAGATATGAAGTAAACTGAAATTAAGTCTAATTAATTATTTGACAACAAAAATTGAAAATTAATAAACAAATAAACTTTCCCTGCAATTGGACTGGATTTGTGTTTATTTTATTTTATTGGAATATGTGAAGAGAATGCTTTTCTAAACGCTGGTAAAATTTGAGAATGGGGAAATAAATACTTACAAAGCAATGCATTTTTGAATCGCGGCTTGCGTGCGAACCTAACCGGAACGTCACAGGCTCTCCAAGTGAGCATGGCACTCCGTATGCTTTGCGCGTGCAAGCCATAATTCGAAAATGTATTAATTTAATTTAATTTTAGTATACTTCATTGCAATGTTGAGAAAAAGTCACACATTTCCTCTGAAATTATTCATATCTCTATTAGATACTGCATTTATTTTATTTTTGTGTGGAATGCCCCATAGAGAGAGACATGCTACGGTTGGTTTACTAATCGCCAAACTGCTTTCCTTGAAAGTAGCTATCGAATATAGGATTACCACGTCTATGCGTTGGTTGTTTCACGAAATAATTGAATGGATTTGAGTTGAAATTGAGGAATTGAATTTATTATATGGTTTAGTGAAATAAATGAGCTATATCACATGTAGTATGATATTGGGTTAACTGCGAGCTCCAACATGTCATGGAATCAGAATGAAACATTTTAATTAAAAATAAAGAAATTACAGCAAAATAATTAAAAATTAAATAAAAACATAAATTGCAATCTTAAAATTTTCGCCGCCTTTAAAGAAAAAATGCACTTAACTAAATTTAATTTCACTCTTCAGTAGTTTTATTAGTAATTCTGCAGGAAATTTATATATTTTCATAGCGATTTACGAGAAAAATAATTACATAGAAAGCATAGCATATTCAACACTCATTTTCACACACCCATACACATTTATATCTATGTATTACTACGCTCTCACACACACACTCTCACAAGCCAAGTAAAATGTTCGAAAAAGAAAACCAAGTTTTAGCGAAAATGATAACAAATCAGCGAGAGAGATTAATGGTCGTGTTAAGAAAGAGAGCAGAGAGCGAGAGCACAAAGTGAGTGAGCGAGAAAAGGAAAAGAGAGAGAGAGTAGATTTGAAAAAATGTGAAGAGCAAGAGTTTGGCACGAGTGAGCTAAGCGCTCAAAGCGCTTTTTATTATTTCTAGTAGAGAATTTATTTTTACAGTTCACAGCATAAAATTTGAATTTCTCAAGGCGATTTGTGAAAGAAACTCACACATACACACTCAGCACACATTTATTTGCATCGTATCCAAATATATACTACATTATTTATGTAGTGGTTAGAGTAGACGTGATAATTCGTTTGTCGCATTTATAGCAAATAAAAAAATTAAATTTTCATGATTAAATTCTTCCGGCAAGGAGCGAAGGAAATTATGTTTATATATAAGCCTTTATATATCTAATGTAAAAACAATAACGTGGGGTCACACACACACACACACACACATACAATCGTGGCTTTTAATACTATTGATTGCTTTAATGGACGAGCGCCAATACCGCAAGCATTTCAGGCAAGCTGGCTGGCTTGTTGGTTGGTAGGCTCACAGGTCCTTCCACGTTCACGAATTGCCGCCTCGTGCCTACACGAAAATGCGTAACAATTTTTTATGCACTACAAACAAAAAATTATAATCGCTCTATAAGCTGATAGCGAAGAAAAAAAAGATGGAAAATATTTCTCGCCAGTCTGGCTGGCTGTAGGTTATTTTATATAGAGCTCACTTTTTGGCCTCTAATGTGGCTTATACGAGCTACAATTTTGTGGCCGAGCAGGGTCGTACACATACACTACACACCCGCAGAGATATATCTGCATATACATTTATAGAATCTTAGATTGTCTTAATGTTATGATGATAAACCTTGCTCGTCCACATTTTTCCTTTTACGAGTGAACTTAGGCTCTGCCTAGTTTGTTGAGGTAATAAATGAAACTTTTTCGATTGACGAATGAAGGGTATGGACAGAGAGTGGCAAATTAGGGAAGCATATATGTATCCTTGTGTGCGTAGGTTCGCAACGAGCCCACATTATTTACTTACAATATACAGTTACTCACGAAAATAAATGCGTAGCGCTTTTTTTTAAATATTCACAAGGCTGTTCATGAAATTTTTTTTAACTTTTTTAAATATTTGATATAGCTTGCGTATAATTTAACTAAATTCGAATTTTCTAACAGGTGGTAACACTCTATGTGCTGTAAGACTTATCCTGAGCGAATGGAACAGTTTGGCATCAATATTTTTTATTTTTCGTATAAGTTGTCTCTAATTTAATTTTGACTTTTAAAACAGCTGGCAACCCTCAGAAAGTTAGCTATGAACCATTTTGCCGAGACAAACCGTTTGCCACCCATATTTTAATATTTCATATAACTCGCATATAATTTAATCAAATTCGACTTTTAAAACAGGTGGCAACCCTCTAATGCTATAAGCTTTTTCTAAAAGAAACGCCCATTTCGACATCTATATTTTTATACTGTCTATACATAAGTCGGGTATAATATAATTTTGACTTTTCAAACAGGTGGCAACCTTATCTAAAATAAAGCTAGCTTTGAATCTTCTCCGCAGCGAAACAAACCGCCTGATAACCATTATTTCAGTATTTTATATACTTGTGTATAATTTAATAAAATTATATTAAATCACATTAGACTTTTCAATCAGGTGGCAATCCTCTATATGCTATAAGTCTTCTCCCGGGCGAATGGAACAGTTTGGCATCTATGTTTTTATATTTCATATAAGTCATCTATGATATAAATTTGACTTTTCAAATAGGTGGCAACCCTTTTTAAAATACATTCTTCTCAGCGAAATAAACGGTTTAATACCCATATCTTAATATTTTATACTCTTCTGAATATTTTAATAAAATTTGACGTTTCAAACAGGTGGCATCCCTCACAAAAATATATGTATGAACATTTTCCTCGCCAAGACGAACCATTTGACACCCATATATTAATTTTTCATATACCGGGGTATAATTAAATCAAATTCGACTTTTCAAACAGGTGGCAACTATTTTCGAAGCATAAAATATACTTCAGGACCTATTCTCATATCCGCCAAAATACACCACAAACACCTTGACACGATATTTTTATGTATAAGATATAAACCATATAAATCGGAATTCCAAATCTTTCGAAAATTCATGAAACTTTAAACACACTTTTTAAACTTTTTAATAACAATCTTGGAATTGTCGAGTAAGCAGTTTTATAGTCCCTTAGATTTTAGTATAATAAAAAGTAACTTTAAAGTAGCTAGCACTTTTAGTACATTTTTGATAATTATTGATGATACAAAAACAAATGTTGTTCGTGCGTTATATGAAAGAAAGTGTGTTCCAACAAAAGAATCATCAAAAATTAGTGGTTTTTCTTGAAATTCTGATTTAAATGCTTGAAATTGATGCAAATTTTTTGAGTTTTCTGTAAATTTTTCATACAACTTTAGTCTGTAGTATAACAAAGACCTTATAAATTAAAATTTCAAAAATATATATAGAATTTTAAAAAATTCAACACATTTTCATCGAAATTAGAAACATTTTAATTTGAATTTTTATGTTGTTGTGGTTGTAGGGCTAGCTACATCATGCTATATCAGCTTACCCATGGTCATTCTCTTCAAACTCATCTAAGGGGAGTCTAATACAATATTCATACCGTAATTGAGCCAGGATAACGCGGGACTCTCGAGACAGCTGAAACTCTTCATCTGCTATGGTTTGATTCCAAGAGTCCAGATGCTACTGAATGCTGTCGAGAGTTAATGAAGGTGGTAATTGACTCTTGGTAAATGCTGTTCAGGGCCTGTCTATACGTCTCGGATTCAGTGGTTGACTGGTGAACGACTGGTTCTCATACTTGAGTTCACTGAGACGTCCCCTGATGTGCTTGGGATGAGGCCCAGCCTATTTGCAGATTCCTGCTTGGGTGTAACGCTCGATGGCATCCAATCAGGAATTGCTTGACTTTTTATAAAACTCTTGGGTATGCAGATTTGTAGGTGATTCAATTTTAGTACAATTATGTGAAAGTCTGAAGTGAAGAAAAATTCCGGCTGAGTTTTAATAATTTTTTATACATTGGTTTGGTCTCAAGCAGTTTTTTCGATATAATGGATATATTTTATGAAAACTCCCGTTGGTCTTTAACTTTTTTTTCTGTTGTTGCACATCTTTTCCCGTTCAAACTGTATGCGTTAACTGAAACAAGTTTCTAAGACAAAAATTTAAAACAAAAAGAAAACGAAACAAGTCTTTAGTCTATTGAAACTTTCATAATATTACACTAAAATTGAAAAAACTTCAAAACCGTATACCCATTTAAAAATTTTTTAATAAAAATTCAAAAACTTAATGAAAAATTTTGAATTTTAGTAAATTTTGTAGAAAGTTTAAAATTTTGATTGATTTTTAACAAAAAAAAACTACAGTTTTATATAAAAGTTAACGAAAAAAGTATCATTAAAAATATTTGGAATGTTGTAAAAAAATCATCATGTTTTCATTTTTTGAGTTACACCCACCAATAACAATTTCAGATTTTCCACGGCAATTATAAAATTTATTACGTTTTAAAAATTTTGCCAATTATTTCGAAACAATATTAAGATTTACGTGAGCTGAATCGATTTGAAATTATCTGTACCAATGGAATTTTTTTCAAAAATAAAACTAGTTTTCTTTTAACATTTTTTAAAAAACAATAAAGCAGTTGAGGATTAAAAGGCCTGCATAAAAATATTTAAAAATGTCTTTAACGCAATCATAGAATTGAAATTTGCAAAAAAGTGCAACGAAATAAAAAGAGCGAGAAAATATATTTCCAATGATACCTAAATAAATCGAAATCGGCTAAGTTTTGGTTGATTTATTCAAGTTTCTCTTAAAGCAATTTTCCAAAAAAAGGTCAAGCAGTAAAAAACTATTTGATCCAAAAAACTCCAATTTTTTAAGTAATTTCATATTGACCCAGTACATTTGACTGGGTGGCGAAAAAACTTAGCAATTACAGCCTTGTTTGAAAGCTTATAACGGTATTCTGTAAGCAGTTTCTACTCACTAATTGAGATTGATGATTCGGTATTCAGTAAGCCGTCTCAAGTCTCTGGCCTCAAAATAAAGTCAGTCATTTGCCAGCTGGTAGCATCAGCTGATTGTCTCTATTGCTTTTCACCACAGTCTGCGGTGAAATTTTTTGAGGCTGTTGAATACCAAAATCGTCTCAAGTCACAAAAAATCTCTCTAATTGAAAGTCCCAAATTTTGTGTTTTCAGATGAGACTTAGTTACAGAAAACCGATATTAATTTGAGTAGGTTTTATGTTTTACAAATTTTTGTCCTTGGCATGCCCTAAAAGCAGTGAAAACACGAAGTCCTTCCAAAAAGAAAATGGAACGTTTACTAAAACGTTTAATTTTGTGTAGAGTAAATTTGCGTTAGGGATGGCAAAAATGAAGTTATTTGAGTAGGATTTTTTTAACGATAAATTACGATAAATCGAGTAATAAATAAAACAGGAATTTCGACTGCCAATGGCAAACGCTGTGATGACCCTAAAGTCGTGCAAAAATAAGCTTTCAAACTATAGAGGGCTAATAGTAAACTTGTTTGTGTCATATGGAAAAAAGCTTTCATGAAAAACATAATGAATATTGTAAAAGAAAATCCCTTCATACTTATTTGTGTGGGTAACTGTATAAGTATTTATATACACACATATCTATATATGTATACGATTTGACATACTATGTACGACTTCTGTATTCTTTGTGCCCATACCATTTCCGGATTTGTACGGATATGGAAATTGGTTCATCGGTCTTGGCACGTTTTCATCGTATCGCTCGATTCTGGAGTGGGTCGGTTCGTGACGCAATGCCTGAAGAAGTCAACAAACAAATGAAGTGACAAATTGACGCATTTGAATTTTGTTTTCAATTTAATTTTGTATTTTTGCCATGGTCTGTTTACGCATTCTAGATATTTTTCTCGCTTAAGTGTCTGCATATTTGAAATCGTAATCAAATTACATTAAAAAATTCTGTCGGCAATCACCCACACGGAAATAATAAGTTCCTGCTAACGAAAGGGAAGCAGAAAATTTAGAATGAGCAAATTGTGTAATACACGTGTTTGGAGTTGACCTTTTCCATCTCACAGTTTAAATGCAAGATCTTTTGCAAGGATTATTAATTTAGCTGTATTAGAATAATGTAGCTTTGAGATTTCGAATGTAAAATAATTTAATTTATCACAACTGTTAAAAGATGTGTGGGTCAAAAGAGATTATGTTCAAGATTAACATTCACTTTGACCACACTTCGGTATGAAAAGAAGTGCAAACTCCTTGGACAGAACAAAGCTGCCGTAAAAGTTCTGATTGATGCCAGCATTGTAGCTGAAGAAGAATCAAACTTCGGCTTCGACTTTCGCTCGGCCACCAAATTTCGGTTAAAAAATGCCGAACTTTGGTCGAATATTTTGTCATTTTTGTTTAATAAAAAATAAGTGTAAAAAGTTCTGCTTTTAATATGAGTCAAATAAGATTTTCGGATTTACATGATAGCGATATGATTTGCAGTATTATACTGAAAGAAATTATTTATGACATAACGCATTGGCCATTTTCTAAATGAACATCTGCTTCCAAGAAATCTGTTGAAAAAAATGCTTTAAGATATCTATCTGCTCTCCCATCGAGTTTATCTAATGAGCAATTATTCAGTATGATTAAATTTTGTATATTCAAATTGTTCGGTTCAGTCCTAAAAATCGTTGTTCGGTCGGTCTCTAGTATTTGGTTTACATTAAAATTGCTATTGCTTTCTTGTATTAAACAATTTATACGAACGCGACTTAAAGGCCGTACATTTTGTTCAACAGAAATATAATGTGCAAATTATAAAGATACAGTCTTATTGACTCTAAATTGAAAACATTTTTATTTTAAGAAAATAAAATAAAGGTCAATAATTTCTTAATATTCATTGTATATCTGACTTTGTGAATAAACTAAGCAATTTAAACTGAAATCACCGCTTTTTCTAATCGATTTAATAAAATTGACAGAAAAATCATTTGAAATATAAAATGAATTGTCCTAATTGAAAAGCAATTTTACTCCCCTTTCAAAAATAATATCTACATATATTGGGGATTTACTCGAGCAATAAAATTAACATATCTGTGTGTCGCTCGACGTACTTATTTTGGAACAAAGCTCATTATGTTTACCAATCTATGATACTAACCGATAGAAGCTCAACAGAAATTTACACTCAGCACAGAAGGGACAAAGTAAGCAAGTCGCTGCTAGTTTTTTTTATTTCGATAACATTATTTTGGCGGGTTTGTAATATTACTGCACATTTGTGTGAGTTTCGCTGTGAATTGTTGAAGTTTTTGAATCACAGAATATATTTGGAGTTTTAGTATTACCTGCAGTGGGGGACAGCAGCTCTATATAATATTCGAACTTGAAGAATGATAACTACCCGTTTGTCTATGTTAGAGGTCTACCTGTATATACAAACACTAGGAACCGCGGGAAAAAAAATGTAAGAAAACATGATAACCATAATAAATCTTCTCTCAAAAAAGGCTATACTTTGAGAGGGAACCAAATTAGCCCAGAGTAAACAAAAAAATTATTGGAGTCCAGTCAAAGGCACTTCAGGCTATAATTTATAATAAAGAATACCCAACAAAGTACTGAATCAATTAAAATGTTAAGGATTAGAAATACATAATGGGTGTTTTTTTTTAGACTGATAGAACTTTCGATAGGGATAGCTGTCACTTGGCAGCTGGTAAATGAAATTTCGTTTTGACATTTCTGTTCAGTAAGCATTGACAAATCATCATGGAAAGTGTGACGCCGCAACAATGTTTACAAATTGCGGAAATTTACTTTAAAAATCAGTTTTCTGTTCGCCAAACTTATAGCGCACTTCGTGAATTTTATGGTCCACATAATCGAGCAACAGATCAGCATATTCGTCGAACTGTTGCTAAATTTCGAACAACATTTACTCTACTCGATGAAAAACCAACAACAAGACAAAGAACTGTACGTGCAGAAGAAAATATTGGTGCTGTAAGTGATAGTGTTGGGGGAGATCCGAATTTGTCTATTCGCCGCCGTGTTCATTAAGTTGGACTTTGTCCATCCACAACATGGACAATTTTGAGCAAAAAAAAATTGGACTGATCGCATCCGATTCACCAAAGCTAGTCGTTGCTGGCATATGCCAGAAATCGTTTTTAAATATTAAATGTCATGAAAATATCTTTCAAATAAAAAAAAATTTGGCAGCATACTGCACTTTTTATGTGTTTTATTTAAATTTAAAGTTCTATCAGTCTAAAAAAAACACCCTTTACTTGTTGTTTTTTGAGTTGCATCATTTAAGCTGTATTCAAAATTTTTTTTAAGTTATTATTTTTTTTGCATTTCAATGAAAATTAAATTAAAAAAATAAATAATATGCCTTCATACTACTTTTTTATCATGAAATATAGAATATTTTACAGAAAAATCGTAACTATGTGTATACGTGGGTCGATGTTTCCGATACTAACCGACGATTTTTCGAACATTTGCGAATTACGGCAAGTAAATTTTAATTGAAATGGTAGCTTATAAATGATTTTTAATTTCCAGATATCCGAGTTCGAGACTGCGATTACTAATATTACTGAAATAAATTACAGTTTACAATCGCAATATAAATATCTTTAGCATCGTCTGCACAAAAAATAAAAAATTGTAACATTTGTACAGTAGAATCTCGAAAAAATGAACTAAAATGTATTACGGGTAAAAGTGACTTTGTTACGAATCGCTAATTTTTCTAGGCAATTTTCTAACCCAACGAAAAAAATAAATAAACATAGATTTTTCGGAAATAACGCGCTGAATTTATTTGTACTGACTGAGTTAAAATCATGGTCGCTCTTTTTCCGGTATTCTACTGTATTCTAAAAGAATATGTCTCTGTTACTGTTACTACTTTTTGTGTGGATTTACTTCAAGCTGGAGAAAGGTGTTTTAATTTTGCGGGGATTATTTTCACCAGACAACGTAACTTTTATAAGCGATATCGAAAAATTTGTTATTTAATTCTTATGTTTAAATTTGTTTTTCATCAAATTTATTATTTAATAAGTTCTTATTTATTAAAGAAAAATAAAACTTGAGTAATAAGGGCTATTTTATGAGCAAATATATAACTTATGAAATAATTCTTAAATTTGTTAAAAAAGATAATAATTATAAAATTAATTCATATACTACATCATATACTTTTGAAAACTCTTTCATGTTGATTTTTTCAAATAAAATTTCACCAATAACAGTTATTTGCGGTCTATGACTTTAAAATCAAAAAGTTGGTTCAATAAAAGTTTGTTTTAGTAAAGCTCTTGCTAGTCGACTAATCAATTAACTAACCTAATCGACTAACCGTTTCTTTTCGATTCGACCGATTTACCGTTCGTTTTTATATTTTTAAACTTTCTTTGAATAAATATTCGGTCTATATGTGTTTGAATGATTTTCAGATTATTCGATGGTGAACGATTAATCGAAAGTGCACCATCAAAAAAGTTGCCAATCGATTAATCGACTAATTGAATAGCCGGATAGTCAGTCGACTTTTAGCAAGAGCTCTAATCTTTATATTTCGATATTCGAACATTTTATGGAATGGCTCGAAATGGCCTCATTGATTAAAATTATACTGTGCGATAAATTGAAAGTCAATGTGAGGAATTATAGCGTCAGGTGAGTATATCAAAACCCCCAAATGGTTTCGATACATGGAGCTGAAAACTTTTTTTGTTTGCCAAAGTAAGTTTTCGTGTATTTGTGTTAAGGGTGTTTCTAAAAAAATATACATTGTGATTGTAATTTGTTCTTTTTGATCTTCTATTTTCCCGATAGGGTGAAAATATGATGTATATTGAAACAATTTACTGTTATTCCTTGTACATCAACTGAATGTAATTTCATATTTACTTCGTACTTTGGTTACATACATTTTCCCAATTATTTTGTTTATTTAAAACAACAATTATTCATTTAATTAATAAATATTCGCGGAGTTTCACCACAAAAATAGTAGTACAAATGGTGTGTGAGTAATTTTTTTATTGTTTTTCTTTGTTCTTCTGTTCTTCGACTGGTTGAACAGTTGATATATATTGGAACGATTTTCCGTCATCGTGTAAAAATTGTTTATTTTTACTTTAACTGAATTTTAAAAGAATGCGAGCAAATTGTAATGTTGCTTTTATGGGGGTTTTCCTCTTTGATATTAAATTCTGTTTTTCTATTTTTCACATTTGGTCACAGTTTTAAATATAATTTTTTTTCCAGTTCAGAAGGTTGCACTTCGTCTCTTTACTTTTTTATGATAGTTTTGATATTTTTAAATTAAAATTGCTAAAGTCTAGTACTATAGTTCATCAGATGAAATGGCCAGTGATGTTGAAAGAAGAAATTCAAGCTAACTAGCTAAAATCCAGATATGCATGGAATTATTTTCTTTTTAAGTTTCTTCTAATGAAATATAGTGAAAGAGGGGTAAAAAGTTCCCTTACTCTATATTCCCTTTAACTTTTTAAATAGGCTTAAAATGAGAGTAAAGTGGTTGATAAAATAAACTTTAATGGAAAACAAAGCGTGATTATTTTTGAATTTTTTATAAAAACTTTACCTTAGCAAATAACTCGCGTTGCAAAGTCCAGAGCAATCGGTATCAAGCACGTTTTACTTTCTATTTAGGTTAATTTTATTACTAATCACTTTAATATCATTTCAAGCTTGTTTAATAAGCAAAATTAAATTCACTTAAGGATCTTCCTATTCCTCTTAAATAAAATATTTATAAAACGATAATATTAATTTGTGAGCTCAATGCCAGAGTATAAGGAAAAGTATATTGAAAAAAATGACAACAACAACAGTCAAGAGTGGTAGAAATGATAGCTATTCCGGAGATTACCACATCTCCTCGTCAGATTTCTTTCATGACTCCACCGGCATTCGAACCCACAACCTACGACTTACTGGGCAAGTGCGTAGCCAATGGACCAAAGTCGGCTTGTGAGCTGCTGTTGCTTTTTACCACTTTTCCTTATGTCCTACCAACACAATTCAAGTACGACAGTCTGTCGCTATTAAGTGAATGTGTGGTTTTTTAATTGTGTAACACCATGGGTAACACAGTTCTATTTTGTTTTATGAATATTTAAAATATTTATAACTATATTATTTTGGGCCTTATATTTTTAGAAATTTGTGTAATTTAATTGAGCTTAGTTTTAATCGGAGAATATTATGAAAAAGCAATATTTTTTTAAAGTGGCTATCACTTCCAAATGTTATTTCAGAGAAAAAAGTGTACCCAATTTTGTTAACCGGTGATATGTGAAAAAGGGTGCGAAAAATTTGATATTTTTATCAGAACTTAAACATAAAATCCAGAATTTAATACATCAATGCTAAGTAGATAAAGAGGTCTCACAGCTTAAATCGTGCAGTGTTACTTTGAATAATTTGACGAATTTTTCGTGCTAACTTTTTTCGTTGATTTTTTATAAAATTTAGCTCACTTCAATATCGTTAAGTATAAAACTCAATTTTTTTTTCCTCTGCAAAAATCTAATCATAACTTAAAAACCTGAAAAAGAATTCCTTTAAAATTTTCAATTTTTCTCTCAAAATTTGCAGAAACTTTTGGAGTATGCAGTTTTGTAGATCATTCAATTTTAGAGTGCAAATTTCAAGTCTCTCAGTATTTCCATTAATTTTTGATAATTTTTTTTTGCAGACGGTGTGGCTGAATTTCTTCGAAAAAGTAGCACATTTTCTTCCATACAATGCATGCACGAAATGAAATTTTCTATGGAAGAATATGTGTTACACAGTCCACAAGAAAATTTATCAAAAATCAATGGAAATTTTTTGGAACTCCAAACTTGCGTTTTATTAAACAAGTATTGAATGGCCTACAAAACTGCGTACCCGTGCAGTTGCTGAAAATTCTGAAGAAATTTTTTTCAAGTTTGTTAAATTACTGAAACTTTTTTACGAAGATAAAAATGAGATTTTTATGCTTTAAAATATTGAAATGAATTATATTTTCGTAAAAAATTGTTTAAAAAAATATTGCCAATATTGTAAAAAATTACACTGCACGATTTAAGCTTTGAGCCACTATATAATAATACTAATCTTAAAAAAAAAACGAAATTTCCCTACTTTTTCCATTTCACTCACCTTTGATTTATTTGGTGCAACCGTTGAGTTCAGTTAACGACAGCGAAAGTCGAGTCGTAGTACGTATTTTTGTCCCGAGTCGTATTGCAGCAATGTCGCTTTTCGAGGACAGCTGATGACCACTTTTTGTTGCTGCTTTTAGCTCTCAATCTAAGAGAGAAAATTTTACAATGTTGCCTTAATTTGCCTTATTATTTTTGTTTTGTTATAATCACTTTTCTGCTGCGCTATTATTTGATTTTGCTTTTATAATTGTTGTGAGATTTTTCAGTTAATTATAAATAACTATATACTCTTGCAAATAATAATTAATTTTTCTAAATAATAATCACTTAGCAAGCAACATTAAATCAATACGAAATACTCGAGCAAAGTGTTTGCGCGCTAGTGTGGGTTAGTAACGCGTGGGAGCGGAGGGGCAAATAGGAGCATTTGATTATCACTGCTGACGATGCGACGTTTTGTCGATTTGGTTCGGTTCGTTTGGTTGGTATGGTATGGATTACACTACTTTACTGCCTTGACAGTTGGCTTGCGTTGGTTTGACAGTTTGTTTTCATTAGCCCTCAGTATACGACGCTACCCGTGGTAGTGTGGATGATGATGCTAATAGCGCAGAACAAACAAACACGAAACGAATATGTGTGAGGCCAAAGCGGTGGATGATGAAGAAGTGAAATAAAATGTATATTAGTATTAGTATGATGCGCGGGTGGGGGGAAAAGAGGAGAAAAAAACTTTTCGAAATCTATACGAATGCGCGTGTGCGATTGTGAAGAAACGAGTATGGAAAAATGTTAGATATATGGGTGTTTTATTTTTTTTTTAATTTGTGTGTACAATCGGCTAATTACGTATGGCCCAGTGGTAATGTGTGTGAAATGAGTTTTTATCGATGTATTAGTTTTTTGACTTAATGACACAATAGGCTTATGGTAGAGAGAAAATGTATAGACGACTTTTAGGCGATTGAACGTGTGTGGCGAATTGAGTAAGTTGGGGAGAAAGAGAGAGGTGTCGTAAAAAATCTAACAGACACTCGCAACTGACAGTTCACTACAAGAGTGCTGTAGTACTAATGTCAATGTAGCGCTCTCTCGCACTCTCTCTCTCTCCCCCTCTCTCCCTCTCTTGCGCGCTTATCAATGTATGTACATATAGTTAGTAAGTATGGGTGTGTGTGCGTATATTTTAAATCGTAAGCTTAGCGACTAACGGGCGACTTTCGGGATAGAGACTTTTTCTTACAACGACAAGCAATGCTGATGGACCGTTTGAATGTGGCTGTAGTTATGTCTATTTTTTTTTGTCTTTTGTTGCCGAAAAATTTCTAGTTCAACATAAATATTTTAATTGTGTTCTACTCTTGCTTACAATGCGTATATCTTAGCTCGTCGTTTTTTATGTCACAATTGCAATGACATTTTCGTAGCTACATAAGTAGCTGCTAACAGGCGAACTGCGCTTGGCTATACTTGGTAGGGGGGGAGGGGAAAAAGAGTAAATACTTAAAAAATACGCTTGAGCTGCGGCCGATTACACAACAATGGATACGAAGAAATTTTGCGTGCCACAAGAAGTGTACAGAAATTTCTTTATATTAGTGAATGGAAAATCATTAAAGGTTATTTATTATAGCAAGTTTCTACAAATTGCACGCATGCTTTTTTTGTTGTGGTTTTTTTTAGTTCACTGCTTGCTCTGCCATGCTAGAAAATCAATAATTTCATATTTTTCGTTGACCATTTGCTATTTTCGAGGTCTCCTGACCAAGTTACGCTGCTGCTTTCGTTTGCTTTAAGAAATTTTTGGTGATATTTTTTTTTTACAAAATTCCTTTTTAAATTTAAATTTAGGTGCAACTGGGATTTTTTTACACTTTACAATTTTAAATTTAACCAGTCAAGCAAGACACGAAGTCAACCAATTCATTTTTTTTCATCGCACGCACTCCTACACTTCCCCAACGTCACAGTGTGTGTGTGTGTGTAGTTTTTTGTTCGTTCGAAATTACCAATATAGGTTGCTTGAAAAGGCTTGTATTTTAAGCTGCGTTGGCGAAACTTTTATGCTTTTGTTTTTTATTTTTCAAATACTTATACTTTTCACTTCAATCACCTTTAGCAAAAACTAGTAGTTAGTAAATTTTATAGCATTTGATTTTTGCAAATTTTTCAATACAAATAACTATATAGACTTCTTTTTCTACTGTCTATATGTAGAATTCACCTTCAGCGCTGCAATTATTCCTCGTCAACGTTCACGGTCGATGCTCATTCGCGTTTTGAGGTATTACAGTATAGAAAATCCTATGGCAGGCAAACATAGGCGAGCATTTCCTTATTGCTTGGAGTAAAGCAAACGATACGAAATCGATTTCTTAACCAAATGGCGCCGAATGCCAGAGAGCCGTGCGCGTAGTTAGAAACACTGGTGAAGCTTTGAAAGCTTCACAAGGGCGGTAAGTTTAGGAAAAATATAGAAGTACATTGGGCTAAAAGAGCGAGCTGTTCATAAAAATAAAAAATAAATTGAGTTAAAGTATTAAAAAAAAATTTCTAAAAATAATAAAAAAAAATTTTATTCAATCTGTATTACAGTTATTTTCCGCAAAACTGCCTTAACTCAGGGTTGCTCAAATAAAGTATCAACATGAAAAGCTTACACTGACAACTCTTTTTATTTCGAAAATCACGTCACATTGCTCAATGTGCTAAATGAAATTACTATAAATGAGCTCAACATCAACATACTCTTTTTCGCTCTTACCATTCACTCACTGTCAAATAGTATATGCTCCTCTCCGCACTTTAACCACTACGAAAAGAGTGTAAGCAAATATGGTAGAATAATAATGAGCAAAATGCGAGTGAGCTTTTAGGCGCCTAACATCTTGCCTGCCAAAGGGGTAAAATACGTGCTTAAAAATAACTTGACAGTTTCTCTCACTTATATCGGAGCAATTTATATTAACTATGGTTCAGCTATGCGACAGCGAATTTTGACAACTTTCGAAATTTTATTTGTTATTTGATAATATTTCTTTTATTATATTCTTGTAAAGGTACAGTTCATTCTACAACAAAAACCGTATTAATTAAATTTTCAGACTTTGTATAAATTTCAATAAGATTCAATAAGTTTTCAACAAAATC
The DNA here is from genome assembly GCA_951828415.1 of Anomoia purmunda. Classification (NCBI taxonomy): domain Eukaryota; kingdom Metazoa; phylum Arthropoda; class Insecta; order Diptera; family Tephritidae; genus Anomoia; species Anomoia purmunda. The sequence continues at coordinate 113,436,726 of OX639994.1, read as the reverse complement.
TTAAACTTTTTAAATAGAGTTTTCAGAAAATTTTTAGGTAAGCAGTTGCATATCTTATTCAATTTTAGTATAACAAAACTGAACTGGAAGTAATTTTAAGATATTTTTTTTTTGCTGACATCATTGATGGTTTTCTTCCGCACAAAAAAAAAAAAAAAAAAATCCTGCATTCCTTATAGTAGTAGGAGTAGAACTTGTCTTTCGTGTTAGTACTTTTATACTTATTGAAATATACAGATTTAAAAAATTGTTTATGGTTTCTAGTTCTATTCGAAAATGTAGTTTGAATAATGCATATATTTAAACTTTTTTCCATAACCATTTAAATTCATTACACTTTATTTAGCTTAAACAAAATCTTCTGTGTTCCAATAGGAGATTAAATATTGGTCCTCAGAAAAATAAAAAAATAAGAATTACTGTAGTTTTGGAAAAGTGACAACTCTTTTATAAACTGATTAAAAAAAAAAATTGTGTAAATATATATATGTATATGTGAAATATTTTGAAATTAGTTTCGATATTAATAGATTTGTATTTAATTTTAAAACAGTTAACAACCTCACAAAATTTTTTTAGAAACAAAGTTTAGCGAAACCTTACACAGTTCAAACCAGTATTGTAATGCCGCATATATTTTATAAATTTAGTTGAATTTAAATTTCTTGAACAGATGGCAACCCTCTCCCAATATATTTCTCGACTAAAACTTCCTAAACCGTTTTCGTTTGACACTAGTTTAGTAGAATTTTAGTTGCCTTACTAATTAAATTGAATCAAGGCTCTTTACAAGGTGGCAACCTTTTTAAAAATTTGCTTTTGTAAACGCACTCGTTTTACAACATTACTGTTGTATTTTATTGAATTTAGAAATTGAATTGTTTTAGTATTATTTAAACAGGTGGCAACACTCTCCAAACTCATTTCCATAATTAAGTTTTCTTATAATTACTCACTTTGTATGCCATGCCATTTTATTTTATAAATAATTTAATCTAATTTACTATTTTAATCAGGTGGCAACACCCTCCAAGGGTGACTTCGAAATAAATCTTTCCCAGATTTATTTATTTGGGAGCCATGGTTCATTCTTTGATTTGCCCTTTTATACTTTTAATGCATTTTTAAACAGGTGGCAACACTCGCCAAACAAAATTTTGAAATTAATCGGTCTTAAAACTTCCAGTTTGATACTCATATTTTAAAATTTCGTTTAAATGTTTAATTTCACATACTTTAGCTTATTTTATTTCAGAACTATTTTGAAACTAAGTTTTGTTAAACCTCTTTCATTTGATACCCATATTTAATATCCATAAAACGGACTACATATGTAGCAAGTCTTATTCAAAGCTCTCCAGTCGTCGCATATCAGTATATGATCTAATTTAGTTATTTAATTATTATAGATGTTTTTTACAGCTGGCAACCCTTTGCAAAATATATTTTCTACGCTAATCTGGATTGTATGGTATTTTTAGGCCAAATTTCAAATCCGTCCAGCTGCGTGACTGAGGAAAGATAACAAACATGCCCACAAAGTCAATAACACATCAACTTTCACTTTGATAATATTTCTTATTAATGTTACTTATGTAAAAATTAATCAAAAATAAATTAAGTGTCGAAACTTGTCAATAGGTCGTATAGCTATGATAAGCGCTATGTGTACTTACTCGTCGGCATGAGTTTGTATTTACAAAGATATGTTCTATATATGTATACTATATACTATATATAATTTGTAGTGTACAAAAGCTGATGTCGCGATAAGAAGACGACTTTTCTCAATGACACCATACAACTGACGCATCATACGATAGAAGTGTGGAAGGTAGCGGTGGGTAGCAGCAGAATAGTAGAGTGAAAATAATGTCAGAACTATTTAGTTAGAAAAACGCGAAGTTGCAGAAAGCTTTTAACCCCCTTTTATGCTCATTTTGTTTGTGCCAAGTAATTTTTTTCTCTTCTCTCTTTCTTTAAAGAAACGTCAAATATGATTTATTAAAGAGATTCAGTTCGTTTTACTTCCTTTCTTAGCAATTATTATAGATCGAATATTTATACCAAAAAAAAAAAAAAAATAAGCCTGCTCCAAATATGGATTTTTCCTACAGTTATAATCACGATAGAAATATTCTAAGATAAAACTATTGAGAGACAGTTTGGACGCCTTTGACGTCTGATTGTTTAGTTTTTGTTTTTCCGTTCAAATTTGATAAAAACCAATACTACATCCCATACATACATATATAAAAATCTCATGTCACGGTGTTTGAGGTCGAAGTCCTCCGATACGGCCCGACCGATCTTTATGCAATTTTGGATGTGCCTCTCGGCATGGATAAGATTCATACATATGTATATGCTAGAGTGGAGATGCCACCTGTTCGAAACGTCACATTTGATTAAACTATACACAAGTACATAAAATATTAAAATATGAGAATCAAATAGTTTGTTTCGCTGAGGAAAAGGTTTATAGCTAGCTATACTTTGAACAGGGTTGCCACCTGTTTGAAAAATGGATTCTAATCAAATTATAAACGACACACATATATAAAATATTAAAATATGGATGTCAAACAATTCGTTACAGGGAGGAGATGGTTTATACCTATATTTTGGAAAGGGCTGCCACCTGTTTAAAAAGTCGAATTTAATTAAATTACAACACAAGTTATGTGAAATATGAAAACATAAGTTTCAAACTGTTCGATACGCTGAGAAGAAGGTGTTTAGCAGATAGAGGTTGCCACCTGTCAGAAAAATTTAATTTTTTAAAATTATACACAAGTTATATAAAAGAGTAGATTTTGGGCCTCAGACTATTTGTTTTCTAAAAGAAAGTTTATAGGTACATATATATTGAAGAGGGTTGCCACGTTTTTCAAAATTCAAATTTAAAAAAACTATACATAAGGCTATCAAATATTAAAGTATGAGTGTCCCAACTGTTTGTCTCGGTGAAGACAAATTGAATACCTATATTTTCGGAGCGGTTGCCACTTTTTGCTTGGGACAGAAATGCGTTATCTAGTTACAAATACAATGGACAATCAATAACTAAATATAGGCAGAAAACCATCTGAAGGGTTTTCTAGTATTTCTTTAAAATTTGTATATTTCTAGGCTTTTAAAAACGCTCATGTGAGAACATTCTGACCGCCCAAAATATGACTTGGAAACTAGACCTTTCCAAACGCCTAGATATTGGGGGTCGGAAGCGCGTCATTCTATCATCATGTCCAGCTGAAAACCCAATGGTTGAGCGAATCAGAATTTCGTCCATTCCGACTTCCCCGGCATATGTCCGATAATGATAAATAAAAAAATATATAAAAAAATTTAAAAAAAATAAAAAGTAAAGGAACCCTGGAATGCATTTCATAGCAAAAGGTTTGTAATTGCACAAGTAATTGATCACAAACAAATAACTGAATCTTCAGGCCAATATTCGCCACTGCAAGGAGCTGAATTGTGCAAATAAAATTAATGAATTGTTTTTGATTAACTGCAGAGGTGTAACATATTGTTTTATATATTACTTTCAATATATTAAGATATTTATACAATATATTTTTTTCTCTCTGTTTCACTTGGCATTGGCTTCGCTTTCCAGAGTAAAACTCACAAACTTGAAACAAAGTAAGCTCTGCAAGTTGAGATAAATAGAGGAATAAGAGAGTTTTATTAAAAATACTTTTTTCGTTTCAAAATTACGTCAAATTTATCGTAAGAATAAAAAAAGAAATAGAAATGCAATATCAATGACTTAAAAAAAATCAACTATAAAAAATAAACGTCGACTTAAGTTGATGTAGTTGGAACAATAACATTTTATTCAGGAGAAAATGATTCTAAACCATTCCTAAGAAAAAGTGTTTGTTCCCATTTAATATTTTCATAAAATATACCCTATGTTATGCTCGAAATTACTGTCTAGTCATCAGTTATAGCCTATGGAAATCTATTCAGCAGTTTATGAGAACAGTGAGCTAAAAAATTAACTGTCATTTTGAATTAATATGGAAAAGGATGTCCCAAACAGTTATATGACGAGAAATATTTTTTGCGTTGCCATTAAGCATTTACAACTTTTACTTTTTTTCCTGTTGATAACAGTTATCAACCAGCGTTTACTTTTAAGTTGCCTGATAAGAGTTATTTTATCTACACCTTTATCTCTAAATTTATCTTTTGCTTTATCTTTATTTTCATCTCATGTTTATCACACAATATAAGAAATAAACGTTGAAATATAACTCCAAAAATATTTTTCATCTAATAATCGTTATGAAGCCAGGCCGAAGGATTAAAATAAGGGCTGGGTTTGTTTTTGTATATCTGTTCAATTTATATATCTGTTTTGATGATTTGTTTCACAGTAGGTACATAAATAAAAGCTTTATAGTCAAATCAAGTCAAATTTAGGTTTTTATATGCTACCTTCTGTAGCTTTTTGACGAATTTAGTTAAGACTCTTTGAGCTTTTCGACGAACGAACTATAAAATCATTAAAAGCTTAACTGACATTCTGAGAATTGTACTGCCTTTTAAGGCTTCCCAGAGATGGCGTTGAAAACGAAATAATCTGCATCCAACTTTTTTACTCTTAAGTATTATAAATATGAAAGCTTGTATGTTTGGATGTGGGACTGTGAATCACGTTTTGGTTTTGGAATTGAACATGTGCTCATGTTTAGTGTGGAAGAAAGTGTATATAAAAGGACGATTTTGCTCAGTGTTTGAGCGTTACTTTATTTTTTAGAGAAAAAAAAAGTATTTTTTGAATTTTATTTTTTTGGCAGATCGATAAACTCAAATCCCCCTAACGCTTTTCAAATACTTGCATCTTAATTCTGAGAGCTAAACTAAAGCTAAAAAACCCTGTTTTACTTTCGATCAAATGATATAACTAAAAAAATTATTATTTGTTGAAAAAAATAATAGGAAAAAAAAATTGAAAAAATATTTAAAAATATTATTATAAAAAAAATTATTATTATTTCAGCATGAGAAAATTGCACTAAAACGTGTTTATTATTTTTGTTCACGTTGCTATACTCCTGCACGCTTTACAACAATACTCCTGCACGTACAACAAAATGGTTAGAGGAAACGATAGAACCATTTTAGTGGAGTATTTCAAGGTAATATTAGAACATCAGCAAGCCATTGGCGTTAAAGTCGAAAAGCTGCTCGTGGTTCATTTTATCACTTTAAGGCTTCAGTAGATGAGCCTTTTTTGGCAAAAAATACCCATAAAATATGAATATAACGGATTAAAATATAGTACAAAATTATTTCTATCAAATTCTACTATAACTTTCTGAACACACTAAAGTTCAAGATATTGCGAAAAATCGTATTATTTCAGATATTATTTAGATTGACTGTGCAATGAGAAATGACTTTGCAAAAAAATAAACCCGTTAGGTGCGCCGTGGTCCGAAAAATTGTATTTCTGGCGCTGGAGTCGAGATATTTCCAAAAACAATATTTATTGGCCTATTTGGTGCGAAAACGATTCTCTTTAACTTTTTTTTGTTTTTTTTTTTGTTCTAAATATTGTCGCTACTGTGACACTGTTTAAATATTTACCTTCCCACGTGTAGTGTTTGATATTCGAAACTTCGAAAAATTTGTGTGGATTTTTATCGAAAAACTGAGATAGTTTACAACAATGAATTTTTAAATACATCGGCAGGTGCAGGGTGATTATCATAGTTTCTTCTCTTAGATACGGTAATTTTGGATAAAGGAATAGTAAACGTATTTTATATAATCTCCGAAGGGATATCAGCCACGGTTTGTTTCGGCTGCCGCAGGTAAAGAGAATTTTTTTCTTTTTCACAAAGTACCCATCATCGACATTATTATTATATGCCACAGATCCAAGGAGAAATATTCCACCGAGCAGTTTCTCTATTGCCAACGCCATACCGACAAATGAGATTGGATTTGGAAATCGAATACGTCTGTAAGCTTTTTTTCGGAAAATGGGCGTAGCCGCGCCCACTTTTTAAGAAAAACTTATATCTCCGAAATTACTTGATCAAACTCCACTAAATTTGTTACACATACCGCATTTTAAGACAATAAAAAAAATTTCGAAAATTGTTAAAGTCAGTTAAAAACCACGCCTATCTATCATATAAAATTAATTTTGAAAAAAAACGCGAAGTTTAAGCCACTAAAAAATACACCGAATCAAAAAAATTTGGAAATGGGCGTGACACCGCCCACTTCAGAGCAAATAAGTATAACTCCGAAGACATGCTAGCAAACATTAAGCAAAATTTCGAAAATTGTAAAAATTGAAAAACCCGTACAAAACCATACCCCACCTCTCATATACATAACACTCCGATATTTATTAACTATCCAAGGTAAATTTGTTCAAATTTGATAGGCAAGATTGATTATGAAATTTATGGAACCATAAATGTTGGGGATGGCCTGGTATCGCCCACTTTAGAGCAAATTGGTTTATTTCCGAAACTTCTTTGTCAAATTCTATCATATTAAGTGTACTTTGCTTCACAATTTCGAAAGTTAAAGAAATCAGACTAAAGCCATACTCATCTCTCATATAACGGTAATTAAAAACAAATCAAAATATTCAATATTTTATTAAATCATGAAGCGAATTCATTCTAATTTGGTATTTTAATTGGGGAGAGAAATAATTCAATTCATACTTATTTCCCTTTTTTATTGAAATCAATAAACATTGATTAAGATTTCAAAATTTTGTTATACTAGCAAACCCGGCTTGCTTTGATGCGCCAATAAAGATATATTTTTTTTAGATATTGAACATTGCTTTTGTTCTTAAAATATACTTTATATCTTATTCTTAAGAAAATATGTATATATCGAATATAAAACGTATTCATTCAAATAGCTGGAAAGATATTGTGAATAGTAGTTTCGTCTTAAATAGGGTACCGCCCGTTTTTTCCAAAATGATAGACGGTTTACTCTGTAAGACGTATGTAGAGATATAGACATAGGCACGCTTTGCGTTTCAACGGAGTAAAAAATACTTGAAAATTATATAAGCCCGAGAGAAACTACGCCTACTTCTTATATAACGGTAAATTACCAAAATAAAAAAAAATCCCACATTTTAGTAACTATACAAAGTAGCTTGCTCACTTTTGATATGCAATATTTGGTTTAGAATTAAATATATGGAATCAAAAATGTTGCAAATGGGCGTGGCATTGTCCATCTTAGAGCCAATAGGTATAACTTAGAAATTGCTTTGTGAAATTCAATCAAATTTCGCACACACTTTGGATTTCTAGTAATATAGCAGAGTTTCAAAAATTATAGCCTCGGAACCTCGCAACCTCCCATAAACTGTCATTTACAAAAAAATTGAAGTACAAAATAAAGTTTCTACTTCCAATAAACCGTGCCTGTTGTATGCGATAAAACCAGTGAATCTAATAAACTGGAACGTAAAGCGGTTTATTGGAAATAAAACTTTGCGTTTGCACCCGAACTTAGACTCTTCCTTACTTATTCTCTCATATTTATTTACATTTTCCACAAGTTTACAACAACTTTCTCTAACTGGCAAAATAAATCCAGAAACAATTTATGGAACTTTGTGCAGGGCTATGCCTATCGGATTAGCTAGTATCGTATAAGTATAACTTAAAAAAAAATTTAGTTTGGCCTGGTTCTCATAGCCATAAATTTATTATTTAAATTTTACACCAACAGCCTGTTTTTCAAGATAAACAAATCGCTATTCTGAATTTGGGAATGTAACCCAAAATTTCATTAAAATCGATAATGTAAAACAACAACAAATTCGTTTACTGTCCACACAAGCCCTTTGCGCTTTGCAGCTAATTTACAAAGTGCAGCAAATATTCAATGTACTCGTATCAAAGACAGAAGGCAAAAGTCAATAGCATACCATTTGATGTGATTATGCTTTGTTGGTCTGTCAATGAATCATATCATTGGAGTTGCATCAATGGAATTCTCTTTATATTGGTATTCGGATGTCTTCGGCATTCCAACTTGCCAATGCTTTGAATAGATGCCCTTGCCCTGGAGAATAGGAGTTATCTAAGTATGTACGTGGATGTTGCCACTGCCATTGGATTGAACAAAATTAATTTATGTCATTTAAATAATTCAACTGTATTTAATTGCTTGTAATGAGAGCCACAGATCAACAGCTGTTTAGAGTTTGAAATATAATTTGTGTTATTACATATTCATTTGTACTCGCTATGCTCTCAATGAACTGCTGCTGCAAGTTAATAGAAGTTATAAATTTCTAAAGCAGCACTTTCAAGGATACATTAGAGAATTTGCCAGTTTAATTGCTTTGAAGATACTTTTGGGATTTGCGTTTTTTAGTGTGCAAATTATTCATGGCGGAAATTTATGTTAAATTATTGCTAAGCAATTGCAACTTACTCGACTGCATGTAGTTTGTGCGTCTTTTTATGTTTCAGTTAGGCGTTGATTGCTTATTTCAATTTAATTTACATACATCGTATTTCCTTTCTACACTTTTCAACAAACTGACATTTTGACATTTTGACATTTTCAATGTATTGCACACACATTGCTGTTTTTGTTTTTTTTTTTCATAATTTTAATATTGTTTTTGCGTATTCAACTGTTGCACTATTATCCCATAAAGCGCTTTTAATAATAATAACAAAAATATTTCATTTCACCATTGGTTGTAGCGGCTTGACTCAGGAGTGCCCTTGTCCGAGATGCCATATTAATTACAGTTCAATGAGATAATTTCGCTCCATTTTTCCCTTTTGTTAATTATTAATTGTAATGAATCGCCACTGAAAGGATCCGATACAATTTTAATTATGTAAAAAACACATCTAGTACTTATGTGAGTAGGTGAATACGTGCACATCAATTTAATTTGGTTTTATCTGTTTTCTGTTCAACTTTTTCTGCAGTTTTAAATGATAAAACACAAAACTGTTCTGTTTTATTGCGTGGCAATTTTATAAACAATAGCTGTGAATAGACTACACATTCTTTCAGTTTTAGTTCAGAAACTTGCAATTCATATTCAGAATTCGAGTTTCAAATTCAGAAAATTGCAATTGAAGTTCAGAAAATTACAATTTAAGTTCAGAATTTCCACTTTAAATCCAGAAAATTACAATTCAAATTCAGAAAATTACAATTCAATTCAGAACTTCCAATTAATGTTCAGAAAGTTACAATTGAAATTTAGAATTGCCATTTTAAATTCAGAAAGCCCCAATTTAAATTCAGAAACTTACAATTCAAATTCGGAATTTCCATTTGAAATTCGGAATGTTCACTTAAATTAGATATTTCTGAACTTGAATTGTAACTTAAGAATTTGAAATGGAAATTTCTGAATTTAAGATGGAAATTCTCAATTTGAAAGGTAACTTTCTGTATTTGAATTGTAACTTTCTGAATTTGAAATGAAAATTTCTAAATTTTGTAATGGAATTTCTAAATTGGAAAGGTAACTTTCTGAATTTGAATTGTAATTTTCTGAATTAAAAATGAAAATTCTGAATTAGAATTGCAACTTTATGAATTTGAATAGAAATCCTTATTTTGAATTGTGGTTTTCTGAATTTGAAGTGAAAATTCTGAATATGAAATGGAAACTCTACACTTGAATTTTAATTTTCTAAATTTGAATTGGGGCTTTCTGAATTTAAAATTGAGTTTCTGACTTTCAATTGCAATTTTCTGAATTTGTAATTTTATACAACAAAATTTCTCATTAGTAAATTTTGGAAATTTTATGCTTGCTTGGAATTTGAGTAATTCCGTTCAAATAATGATATGCTGGCTGTTCTTCTTATAAACATGAAGGCTCAGTATTTTATTTACACGTAGGAATTGCTATTAAAGTTGTTGTTTCCACGGGTGGTAATATGTAACTACTTCCAACCGCGTTGGTCTAAAAAAAAACTTTCATTGAACTAGATAATATTCTCGCTGTGCCGCTACCGTCGCATATTTTTTCCCAAATCTATCCCGCGTTTACGTTTACATATAGAGATCCGTAATAGCCGATTACATTCCTCGCCTTTGTATTTAGTTGGATTTTTTGTAACAAAATATATAATTAATTATATATTATATGTATATATTTTCTCGACATAAGTGTTGGAATGCAACTGACACACGCTAAATTAATCCCCCCCCCCCTCCTTTCATATAAAGTGATAAGGCTGAATATATATATATATATATACGAATTTATCAATAAAATTAAACAAGCACTCAAAGAAGAAGCAACCTTCCATTATATTTGGCGCTAATTCTTTCTAAGGCAGGTTATATGGAATTTGCTACGCAGTCAGATAACATTAACTCCCGATGTCCTTGCCAATGTCAAGCCAATCTCAACTTATCACGCACACATACACACCAATATATAATATTGACATCTGCTGCCGGTCGGTAGTAAGTAGTTTTGCAGACACTAAGCGGCATTTCGCAAGAGACCAACGTTGGGATTTCCCTCTCAAATTTCAATAAGGACTTATGTAAGCTCTTTTACATACATATATTTCATACATACATAATAGGTATATACATATAGATATGTACACACTCTAATATTTACAACTAACTCAAATGCTTACCTTACGCAGGTATTTCCATTAGCCAACAGCTTAGTTTGTCTGCTTCGACTTGGGTAGATTTTGTATGCTTGTGTAAAAAATACCTATGTACATATTTGTTCGCCGCTCAATATTTCACCTCAATGAAGTAAAACTAATAAATCAAGAAAACTCATAAATCTTCAATCCCGTAAAAGGCTGTCGGAAGAGGAAGTAGAAATAGACGAAACGACTGACAGCTATAGAATGATTTGAGGTACGAAAATAAGGGATATGTAAAGAATTTCGCATAATGAACTAATCTAACGTATGTATGTATTGTATGTAGGTGGACAGTGATACACACATGACATTGAGAAATTAATTAAACGTAATCATGTAGTTAGTTTTTAGATAAAATTCAAAAGTATTTGAAACAATACTTTTAAGAAGAATATTACCGGTGCTGGATGACCTCGCCATTATACCAAAACATCATCGGGCATCAAGGGCATCTCAACTTCTGCTAACGCAACTTAACTTGCTGGAAGATTGGCTGCACAAATGGAGAATAAAAGTCAATGCCCAAAAATCGACTCATATCACATTTGCACTTAGAAGAGAGTCGTGCCCAAAAGTGTTACTTAATGGAATCGAGGTACCACAAACTGATTCTGTCAAGTACTCGTACTTGGGGATCCATCTAGACCGCAGACTTTCGTGGAAATTTCACATTAAAGGGAAAAGCACTCAACTTGCACTAAAACACGAAGAATGTCCTGGCTACTTGGTGCGAAATCACAGCTGAGTTTAGAAAACAAGACACCTCTGTACAAAGTTATGCTTAAGCCGGTTTGGACATACGCTATGCAACTTTGGGGTACGGTGAGTAATTCAAATATTTAAATACTGTTTATACTGTATTGTTAACGCTCCTTGGTATGCCTCCAATTACGCCATTCACCAAGACCTCACGATTCCTTTTGTCAGAGAAGAAATCACGAGATTAACTCAAAACTATCTTCAAAGATTGAGATAACACGAAAATAAACCATCTAGATAGTAAACAAGACATTAAAAATGAAGCATTGTATGTATATAGACCTAAGTTTAGTTTTACTTGTATAATAGATAGTCTCACTGGAGATTACCTATTCCTGCTAATTAACTTTTAATTGTTATACAATTAGCTTATTCTCCAATGGACAGATTGAAAATAAAATTATATAAAAAAAAAAAAATTGCAACGTAAAAGCGCAATGTCTGGTATATCCATACAAGTTTTGTAAATGCAAGATCTTTGCACTGTATTTGGATTACCCTCAATATGTATTTCGTTGTTGTGTTCCCATGGTGATTTGCAATGCCGCGATGTTAGGCTATATGCGTTTAATCGTGAACTGTCCTATTATATCTCAAAAAATTTTGCAAATGCAGAAATGTTCAATGCAAAGTCTGGATTGTGATTACCCTTATTAATAGACTACATACTATTCACCAACACATATACAATTTTGCACTTACACTTCCCTTCAAATTTTAACTATATGAGGATATTTCTGTGAAAATAAAATAAAACGCATGCCTTATATTAATATTTTAATTAGCTAAGAATTTGGAAACCTAGCAAGTCGTATCAGTATCTTTATTGGTAATCATGCCCTTTCGTTTTTTACCTTTTTGCACTTTTTCCCATAAACGGCCTTTCTTCCTCCCAATTTCCTTGTACTTCCGAAATACATCATTGAGCTAATACAGCACAAAATCGAGCTGTCGCACAACACCTTTCATTACTGCATCATGGTCTACATAGATATATCACAAAACTGCATAAATTAAAGTTTTCAAAATTCAATCAGCACTGGTGATGATAGAAGAATAAGAAACGCGAGAAGTATTTATCGTATTTGACAATGTTTATAAAATTAAATTGTTTATTGTTTTCTTTTTTCAATTCCGTTCACCATGAAAGGAATTCCCAGCGGAGTCATTTGCGAGGACCGAAATTAATCGTTAATTTCACATTTTCAGACTAAAAGAAAAAATTTGTGAAGATTTCGTTCAAAACCACTACAAAGTTCAATTCAATATAATTTTTATTATAATTTTTATTAAAATAAAAAAAATCATGATTCAATCTTCATTTTCTTACTTCGATATTGGTATTTTTTCGTTTAAAAACAATCGTTATCTTTGTATTTTGAACGTAAAATCAAGTTTGAACGGAATTTTTAAATTTTTATTTCGTTATTTTCTTATTTTTAATTTTGTCGATAAAAATATAATCGTTATTCTTGTATTTACAATTTGTCGAAAATAATAAACGCCAACAAATTTGTCGGTGATGAAAAAAATATGGTTTATGATAAAAAAAAAAAAAAAAAAAATAAAAAAATAAAAAAAATTAAATCCAAAAATAACGGGTATGCAAAAAAATCTTCGAAATAAGAATAAGTGAACACTAGTTTTTATGTTTTATGTACAATAAAATGCAGACTCCCTGATGAAGGCGCGGAAGACGCCGAAACGCGTATTAGAAAAAAAGAATTTGGAAATTAAACTTTGGTCCCAAGAAAAATACAATAAGTTCAGATTTGTGGCATAATATTTAGATGTATATATTCGAGGATTTTGTTTTAAAGGAACTTATGTATTGATTTCTTGATCTAGAAAAATTAAAATAACGGCTAGTTTCGGTCATATTAATTTGTATTTAAGGGATTTTGAGTTTCTATTTATTGCATTATCTTTATTTTTTTCGATCAAAACTACTTTTTATCCTTTGATTAAAATTTTACCAATCACATTTGATCGATATTTTCAGATATCATGCCATCCAAATTATTTTCATTTTCGCACACTGTGTTGTCGTTTATTATGGTCGATGAAATTGCAATGCAATTATAATAAAAACGATTAGTTGTTATCGAAAAAATATAAATTTCAGAAATCAACAACACTTGCTAGGAAAACCAACATTTTTTAAATAAATGTCAAGGTTTGGTTAGGTCAAGGCAGCTGTTCGTTTACTGGTCCACCTTGGACCGTAAATGGGTCCGATGTGATGCCGCTGGGATCTCAGTTTCACTCCTAAATGAACCATTGCGGCTAGGTCTCCAAGATCTTAAAAAAAATTCTGATCGCATGAATTTCCTACCCCTTCTTCGCATTGCGGGCACTCACACAGTAGATGGTTTTGAGTTGCCGTTTCTTCTTTGTTTCTGCAACTTTTAGAGAAATCCTTGTGGGAGATCCTCAGCATACCGGGGAGTTTTTCTGATCGCTTCGTGTCTCATTGTCAAGAAGCTTAAAACTTGTATCCTCTCCCTCAATAGAGGGGTTTCTTATAACAAGCCTGCAGGCGACGAGCGGAATGACTAAACCCTTGCCGAATGGTTAAAGTGGAGCAGATTCCGAATACAGGTGAGTCTTATGATAAGCAGAAATGAACTCGGGAATTTTGCCAGGTTGTTTTGAGACTCCACATTCGCCAAGCATTCGCAAGCCAAGCTCTTCCCAGCATTTAGGTACAGCTACCACGATACTCCCCATATGCAGCCATACACAATGAGCAGGTCAAGTGTCTTCCCGGTGGAACCCCAATAAAGTTTCCGGCCAGACTTCGTGACCGATACCACTTCCAGTTGAGCTCCCAGGCCGCATCCATTGGTAATTTCCTTTGCGACTTTGCGGCACACCTCAAATTATACCAAGTAACATTTTTAAATTGAGAAACAACTAGGGTTCATTATTGGAGAAAGTGAATATTAAAAATGCCAGTCAAAAATCTCAGCTATGAAAGTCAAAGTTCATGCACATATATAAAATATAGCAAACTTGAACTGTCGGCAATTTAATATGAAATCATAAAACTTATTTTCATTTTGACATTCAAAGAACTCACATTTCCCATTCAATCTGTGTTTGTTTGTTGGCTTATCCTCCCCCTCGTTCTATGCCCTTCTGAAAGCGTATGAGTATTATGTTTGGACGCGTACATGCGTGCGTGTAAATGAACCTGAGAAAGTTAGCTGGCATTCAAGTAAATCAATATATCTAGCTATGCACGTTGCGTGCCTGCCACTTCCTGCCTGGCCTCAAGCATGGGATCCAGCCAAATTCCTTTTCAACGTCTCTCTCTCTTTCTCTCTCTCGGTGTCAATATGACGCTGGTGATTCAGCGGATTAGCAGAAGCTTAAGCTCAGTTTGGCCTTCAATGAATGCGACGAAGTGAGTGCATCATAGCACACACACACACACACACACACACACACACACACACACACACACACACACATAAATAATAATCTTTGTATGTTACACACACACACACTTACTTACTTAGAACTAGCGCAAACTCACGCCACGCAAACTTGGAAGTAATGGGCAGGTGCGGTTGTCGTTTTAATCCAAGGTGAAAATTCTCTTTCATTTAGCGAAGATATTGATTTTCCCTGTTGGTACTCAAAGCAACTGAATGAGTAAGATGACAAGGGGTAGGATTTGTATGACAACCTCGACGCCGCAAATCTGGCTTGCCAACCTGTACTGTGGATAAAGCAGGTTGAAGTGAACTTTTTTTTTTGAATCTGTATTTTGGTTGTTCAAAAATCTCTTAAAATTTCTTTTATTTATTTTTTGATTAGAAGATAAGATACATTTTTTTGAATTCTGGTTTTTGCTCAGAAAAAAATAGTAAATAGTTAGACTTTTTTTCCTTAGAAAATAAAAGTTATTCCTTAAATGTTCTTTTTCGCTTTGAAAATAATAGTTAGATTTTTAATTTTGTAATTTGCTTAGAAAATAAAAGTTGTTCATCAGTTTTCGTTTTTTGTTCAGGAAACCAAAGTTAATTTTTGTGTTTTATTATTTGCTTAAAAAATAAAAGTTATTTTTTAGTCTTTATTTTTTGCTCAGAAAATAAAAGTTACTTTTTGAATTTTATAGTTAGCTTAGAAAATAACAGTTATTTTTTAGTCTTTATTTTTTGCTCAAAAAGAATTTTTTTTTTAGTTATATTATTTGCTTAGAATATAAAAGTTATTCTTTGATTTCTATTTTCTTTTTCAGAAAATAAAAATTGTTCTTTTTATTCTTTTTCTTTAAGTTTTATTTTTTGGTTGGGAATCAGACAAGGTTATCTTTTAATTTTTTTTCAGAAAATAAAAGTTATTTTTTGAATTTTATAGTTAGCTTAGAAAATACAGTTCTTCTCTAGTTTTTATTTTCTGCTCAGAAAATAAAAGTTATTTTTAGTCTTTATTTTTTGCTCAAAACGAAAAACTTATTTTTGTGTTTTATTATTTGCTCAGTACATACAAGTTATTCTTAGTTTTTTTTTGCCTTGAAAATAAAAGTTGTTTTTTGAGTTTTGTTATTTAATTGAAAAATAACAGTTATTCTTTAAGTTGTAGTTTTTGCTTAAAGAAAAAAGGTTTTTTTTATTTCTAGCGCAGCAAATAAAGTTACTTTTTGAGTTTTATTATTGCTGATAGAAAATCACCCAAAAATTCTATGACAAAAAGCGAATCGACACTGACAATCCTATTTTCGATCGTAAAGAATTTTTATCTCGAAAACTATTAATTTCTAGAAGAAAATATTTAGATTAAATTTTAAGAAAAAAAAATTAAAAATACGTTTTCTATTTTAAGTTTTTTATTCTCATTAATTTTTTATGAACGGATGGACCATGGATTTTCCCAAAAAAAAAATATCTTCCAAAAATTTGAACCTTCATTAAAATATAGTGAAATTTTTAAAGCGGTGTTTTCCAGAATTTCTAAAATAAAAAAGTTCAAAATTAGCGCTACGGGTAAAAAAAAGTCCAAAGCTATAATATACACATTTTTTGCAGTATCATTATCAGAATTGATTTTAAGCGATGCTTATTTAAATAGGTGATCTTCATATGGTTTTTGTTTATTTAAATATGCCAACTAATAACATTTTCAGTAATCCTTTTGTGTCAACCAAGAAATTATTTAGGAAAACAAAATATTTGGAAAAAAACCCGGAAGTTTTTTTTCTTGTATCTTGATTTCGTTTATGCCTTTTATTTTTTGGAAAAAAAGAGTTATCATTTTTATACCGGACATCACCGATACAAACATGCACATGTAAGCGAAAATATTGAAAAATTGGCATAAAATCAATTTCCTTTCAGCAAACAGTCATTCATCATTAACCCTTTACTTCGGGCTTCTTTAGAAATTCTAATAAGGAAGAGCAATATGCCAAAACATGCATAGATAAATATGTACATATTTATGCAAAACCTAAGGTTAGGGAGACGAGAAAATAGAAACGTTTTAAATCATTGCTAACTTCAACGTAGGGCTATCAGTTTTATTGGCACTGCAAGCGGAGAAATACGAGGGTTGCCTTTTATATTTTGCCCCACTATACACTTCTGCATTCGCTTGAACCAATTTTCAAAGCACTTTTGCCACTCAGAAGAGGATACCTCTAAAACTAGCTGTTTGTAGGCTTCTACAGCTCCTTCAGGCGTTGAAAAACGTTGACCTCGCATTTTTTGTTTTTGATGTTCGGGAATAGAAAGAAATCATTAGGTGCCAAATCAGGGCTGTATGGCGGATGACCCATCAATTCGACCTTTTGAGTCCTCAAAAACTCTCTTGTGTGAATCGATACGTGAGAGCTCGCATTGTCTTGGTGAAGAATGATTTGTCTCCGGCGGTTGGTTTTCCTTAATTCTCCAAAAACTTTTGGCAAACAAATGGTTGTATACCACTCAGAATTGACCGTTTTAAGTTTATCTAGTGGAACAGTTGCGACATGACCAGATTTTCCGAAAAAACAGGCGACCATTTGCTTTGAGGTGCTTCTTGCGCGAACAACTTTTGTTGGATTAGGCTCGCCTTGGAACACCCATACAGTCGATTTGTTTCCGGCTCATATGCATAGATCCAAGATTTGTCACCTGTTACGATGTCTTTGATCCACCGCGCTTTGATCCACCGCGGCTAAATATCTTCAACATTTCTTTACACCAATCGACACGAGTCCTTTTTTTGGCAATTGTCAAATTATGCGGCATCCAACGAGAACAAATCTTCT
Organism: Anomoia purmunda; assembly: GCA_951828415.1. NCBI lineage: Eukaryota > Metazoa > Arthropoda > Insecta > Diptera > Tephritidae > Anomoia > Anomoia purmunda. Next base: position 113,419,038 of record OX639994.1, on the reverse strand, counting down.
TTATGACCAAATGTTCATGCAATATTGAATGTATGCTGGTATCAATAATGGCCAAGGATGCCTCTATCTCGCGATATGTCACATGACGGTCTTGTATTATCAACTGACGTACAGCATCCAGTCGATTCTGGCACAACCACCGTTTTTGGACGACCTTCACAAAATTCATCCTGCAAAGATTGGCGGCCACGTAGGAACTCGTTGTACCATCGCTTCACAGTGGCTAAGTATGGTGATTCAACACCAAAAGTAGAAGTAAGTTGATTGATGCACTCCTGTCTCGATAATCCACGTCGAAAATCGTAGTAAATCATCGCACGAAAATGTTCACGGGTTAATTCCATTTTTAGGCAATATGAATTTTTAAGCTCACTATAAATAAACACAAATAAAACTCGTAAGTGAAAATTTTATATGCAAGTTTATGTCAAAAAATACCAAACTTTACGATAAAAATATCTGAAAAATATTAAAGGCAACCCTCGTAATGAAGCGATGATAATGCAAGAATGTGTAAAATATTTAAAGTATTGAAATGGCACAAAATGAGAATTCGTATACAGATTGCCGTTAAAGCAAAAACAAAATGTACGTACCTTTTGACAAATCTTATGCAAAGGCAAAAACAAAATACAAGCACATTTTGTAGTTCTACTTATAACACCATCTTATATGAATTCGCCGTGATATGAGTCATACATGTTTTTTTTTTTTGTAAAATATAATTTTTAGAATACTAATTTTTGCCGCTCACTGCCCATATGTTTCACTTTTACTTCAAGCATGATGTGTTTTTGAAATGATCCGCTAAATTGACATTGGTCTGCTCGATATCCCGATTTTCGAGGACAGTTGGCGGGCTTAGCATATTTGTACCATTGGCACGGTTTACTCTGAAAATATTCGAATTAGGAATTTAATTGCAAAGAAAGTTATAGTTTTTGAAGTGAAACTTCTTTGCGCTCGTTGGGCTGTAACTCCAATATCGAATGAAACGAAAAAGTGACAGAAAAAGGGAGGGGATGGAGCGCATGGTGAGATAGTCGGACGGAAGGAGACATGGGAGAGAAACGAAAACGCGACAGATTCGGAGTAGGAAAAAACGAGAGAGGGGTAGCAAAGCGGACATAGTGTAGCAATGATTGTTCTCTACATCACTCCGAACCAGAAAATTAACGATATAATAAAATTCATACATAGAGCATTATTGGCATATACTCCCTCTGGTGCAGCAGAATTAGGAGAAGATTTGCACACTATGCCAATGATTTTAAGCGGTGATTTTAATGCCAGTTTTGCCTAGGAAGAAGCTCAATTACTTGTACAATATTTAGAAAGTAAATTTAATTTAAAAATGAATAATAATGCCAAAGACTCAACAACCAAATCAGGCACGACAATAGATGCAAATTTCTCAAGATATTTAAATAATTTACAATCTTGAGTTTTCATTTCATATTTTTCATACCACACACCAATTGTATCTTTTCTTGAACATGAAAGTATGGAAGTGAATGCTTAGATTTTTTATAACTGGAGGCGAAAACATCAACTATCTTTTTTCATTAACCTAACACCCTTAAAAATTCCAGAATAATGAATAGTGGCTTCTGTTATCGAGGAAATATTTCTTTCTCATAAAACTTGCTGGCTATAGTGAGTATTTTAATTTCAAGTGCCCATCGAGATCCATGAAGTTTCACTTCTATCGCCTAGCTTTCTAGGCTGAAAATTTTTTTTTATATATAAAAATTTTACTTTTGCCTTTTCAATAGAGCTCTTTTGAATCAGCTGGTAGTTTCCTTTCAATAAATATTTTTTTTGTATATGTGTTTGAATGGTTATTGAAAAATCCAGTTTTCCACTATAATCAATTGTTTAATGAATTTATTCTTCGTACCTTTCACTATACGAGAATGTCGATTAATCGATTTTTAGACTACTCGATGGTGAGCGGTTTGTCGAATACATCCTATTCAACTATTAACCTTCAAACAATTTGACTGGTCGAATATCTGCAAAGCCGATTTTTGGCAAGAGCTTTATTATTTATGACAGAATATCACAAACCCATCTAATTTTATCTTATCAGCGTTATCACAAAAAATAATCATTATTTTCACTGGGTTTTCAAATGTTGGTCATAACTGCGGTTAGTAGATGTCCATTCTTAAAATCCAAGTTTAGCAGAGGCCTCGAATATTTCAAGTGGAATTTGACGAATGACTTGGGTAACGTTGGCTTACTATTCCTCAATCTTTGCGCCCCTTATCGCGTAGACTATCCCAGAGGAAAGTGTCGGGAATTGTGATACAAGGTGCAAAAGTAAACTTCCGATGTTTTTTGGCTGTAATTTAAAAAAAAATGAGAAACTTTGATTCTTCTTGTGGATTACTTTCATTTGGTCTTTTAATTTTTTTTACATCAAGTCGGGAATATGGTGTCATGTAAATGGCCGCCGCCACAGTTGATTGTCATGTACTTTTTATGGCATTTTCTATCACTTTGGCCAAAACTTCCGGCGATAGGTCCTCACATTCTTGACGGATATTCTCTATTCTTGTTGACATAAACCTGCGACTTCAAAAAGCCCCACAAAAAGAAGTCTGGAGCGGTCAAATCAGGCGATCTTGCTGGCCAGTGCACATCGCCAAAACGGGAGATTAGGCGCCCGGGAAATGCATCCTTCAGCATATCGGTTGTGGCACGTGCAGTGTGTGCCGTTGCGCCGTCCTGTTGGAACCACATGTTTTCCAATCCCAATTCATCAAGTTGCGGCAAAAAGAACTCGTTGATCATTGCTCTTTAGCGCTCACCATTCACAGTAACCGTTTGGCCCGCGACGTCTACGAAGGAAAAAGGTCCGATGACTCCTCCAGCGAAAACAGCACACCATACAGTGACTTTGTGCGGGTGTAATGGCTCTTCGTGGGTTACACGCGGATTTTCAGTGCCCCAGAAGCGTAAATTTTGCTTATTTCCAATGGAATGTTTGGAATTATCTGCTCACTGAATTGTGCTCGCATAAAAAATATAGTCTCCCGCATAGTATAGCTAGTAGCGTCGCCTTGTTGAAACCAAATGTTGATTATACCAGCCCATAAACCATACCAAACTTTTGATTTGTCTAGATGTTATGTCAGCTCTTGAGTTGGTTCGGATTGTTCTTCATCGCAAATATGATAATTTTGTGTTGTCAATATAGCCAATAATAGACTAAATGAGCTTCATCGCGGATAAAAATGTTGGCCAGTCAATGGATCTTCTTTCAGCTCTTCAAGAGTCCAAAAACTGCCCTTGTGCCGGTCTAAGCCTTTCCATGATGATGTGCTTGATAATAGTGAACAGAATAGTAACAGTTTGACAAATCCATGACTGATCTGGCATAAAATACTTACTTCAAAAAAGTACAAGTAAAAAACACTGATTTGTGAATTTTGCTTGAGTTTGTTGTATGGTCAGTATTAAAAAAATTGTTAATATGTATAACCGACAACAAAATATTACAGGAAATATTTTCGTTGAACATTTGAATCCATTAGCTGCAATCTAAAATTGGCGTTTTGACCTTGCTTCCAGAAAGTATTAAAAAAAAACCAATTTGTAAAAATTTGAATCTTTGAATCCTCTATCAAATGTTCTAGAAAATAATTCTTTGGAAAATTTAACTGACGTTCTCTTAGTCAAAATTTTTATAAAAAAGACGTAAAAGTCGACAGAAAATAAAAACCAAATATGTGCATCAGTTTCATTAACATTAATATGCCAGTTAATGGAGCTATTATCTAAATGGTATATGAAACTATTTGTTATTTCATTTTATGTAGAATTCGCCATTCATCGCACACTGGTATCGTCCGTGTGTGCCGACGTATAATTCTCTGGAACACTTGAACTCTCTAGAGATTTTCTAAACTTGTTTTTGAATGGCTTCTTGAATGCAGGGGTGAAACGACGATTTCAGGTGGAAGATAATGGGTTAAAATATTCTGTGAAAATATTTCCCGTTGAATTTTTTTGTATACATATCTCTCAAAATTGAAATTTTCCCAGACATGGGTATATTTTAACAATTTTTTCAACTTTTTTGAAACCCACTTAAATCGGGACATAAAAACTTTAGGAGTCCCTATAAAAAAAATCGAACTAACTTCCGCAAATTTACCAAGTGTTTTATTACTGAAAAAACAAAGTCCGATTTGATTTACCATAACATTCGGTCAGTGAAATGTTAAATATGTACATATATATGATTTTTTTTTAATCACTATCCTTGTTAATAAAAAAAAAAAACTCAGGGGTCGAATTACGTGTTCAGTGAATGAGCTACTCGTCACGTAAAAGTGTATGTATTGGATATTATGTGGACGTATCCCTTATATCGTAATTTGGTATTACGAATTCAGTGAACCAACTTCACTTAGCGTAAATTCCAAAAATATGTGAGTAAAAAGTGAAGAAATAAATAAAAGTACATATTTTTCTAAAAAAAAAAATCACTTTATATCGTACGGCACACTTCAGCATACTAAACCAGTACCAGAAGAGAACCATGGGCGATTTCATGAAGGACCATTCTCATTTGTCACAAAATATTCTGCCAAATTGTGCTCAGCGCAAAGCAACTGCTTTAAAACTCTGCAAATAAAATATTAACTCGGCATCCATGTTATTTACAATGTTTTATAATTTTTTGTGTGCCAACATTCAAATGACATTATTTTCTTGTAAAAATTTCTATTAAAATTATTTTAGAATCTAGTACACGCTGTGATAAAATACGATACGACTGTAAACGTATCTCGTGATGTCAATATTATCGTATAAACGATCAGTCACGTAAACTATTGTTATTCGATCATTGTTGCGTTCATGGAACGCTTCATTCGACCCCAGACCTCTGCTGTGAAAAAGCAAATAACAAAACACAATTTTTAAAAATATTTGAGCTATAGTTTTGCGCGTTTATCGTAAATAATATGGGTTATCATGGGTTATATGCTGTGAAAAAGCAAATAACAAAACACAATTTTTAAAAATATTTGAGCTATAGTTTTGCGCGTTTATCGTAAATAATATGGGTTATCATAAATAATATAGGTTATCGTAATATAATATTTAATCACATTTTTGTTCTTGAAATCCAAACTATGTTTCTTCACTTTTCGCCTAACTATGACAACCACCTTGTAAAGGGTGGTTAAATTTTAAGGGCCGAAGTTGATTTTAAATAAAACACAAATTATTTTGGAAATTATTGTAATTTCTTTTTATTATGATAATATGGTGTGGTTCAATTATGCATGGAACAAAATATCGGCCAAATGTCCGCCGTGATCTCGGCGGCTCACCTCCATCCGATGGTCCAAATTTTCGGTGACGCTGAGGCATAATTGAGGTTCTATGCCGTTAATGTGCCGAATTATCTCATCCCTTAGCTCTTGAATTGTTGCTGGTTTATCGACGTACACCTTTTCTTTCAAATAACCCCAAAGAAAACGGTGTCAAATCACATGATCTTAGTGGCCAATTGACATCGCCACCAGGTGAGATAACACGGCCATTGAATTTGCCGCGTTGGCTGTGTGGCAAGTGGCACCATCCTGTTGGAACCACATATCGTCCACATCCATATGTTCTAATTCGGGCCATAAAAAGTTCGTTATCATCTCCCGATAGCGAACACCATTCACAGTAACTGCCTGACCGGCCTCATTTTGGAAAAAAAATACGGCCCGATGATGCTGCCAGCCCATAAACCGCACCAAACAGTCACTCTTTGTGGGTGCATTGGTTTTTCGACAATCACTCTTGGATTATCATTCGTCCAAATGTGGCATATCTGCTTATTGACGAATCCACTGAGGTGAGGTGAGGTGAGGCGATATCCATTTTGATTTGAACGCCCATTTTCATAATAAGCCTGAATAACTTTAACACGTTGCTCGATTGTGTATCTTTCCATGTTCAAATTGAATTAGTCTGAAATTGAGAATTGTCAAATGAAATGCAGAAAAAAACTTGACGTTTAGGTGTGGTTCACATTCAACACGGGCCTTAAAATTTAACCACCCTTTGTTATGTAAAAGAACTAGTTCTTTCATAAGACTATGTTCGTTTTTTTTTTTTGTAAATGGAAATCCTAAAATCAATTTGCCACAAATGGTGCAAGCAATTTGAGTTGATTGAATTTGCCTCATGAAAACAAACACATAAAGCCGGGTAGCCACGCATAAAAAAAAACCATCGATATGGTTGGGTGGGCTCTGGCATAGCAGTGAATATCCATGTGGGCCGCGATGATGGTGCGTGATTGTAAAATTGGTGAAAATGGGCAGATGTCAATAGGCTATATGGCGCTAAATCCAGCGAAAATACCTTCATCAAAACTTATCGCAAGGAAACACTTGACAGCCGCAACGTCACCAAGATGGCGATGAGCGCAAGCCAAGCTGACGACAAGAGCAGCAACAGCAGGAAGCGACGTTGATGTAGACGACACACGTTGCGGCTTAAAATGCGTTGGCGAAAAATTTGTATATTCGAGTATCAAGAATATGTATGTATGTATGTTGTATGTGTGTAGTGTACTCACAATGGCGCGACGTCAACACGCTTGTGTCACTATCATCTTGACGGCAACAATAATTTTAATCACTGCCAACGATAAATTCGTCAATTGCACATCCCGAACACATCAGCCAGGAAATTGGGTAACGCAAAGTACACAACAACAACAACAACAGCAACAACAACGCAAATTCATGGTTCTACAAAAAAATCTACTATGCAGTAAAGTTACACCGATGAAAGTGAAAATGTTGACATCTTCAAGGCACGCACCCCCGCACACACGCAAAGCCGATTGCTTTTGAGGTCACACAAAAGAGCAAAAAAAAAAACAAATCGACGCTACGGCAGATAAACGAAAGCATTTTAATGCTGTAGCAAATGAACTTCTCTAGCAAATAGCCAAAAGCCAAAAGCGTATAATTGAAAGCAGATTACAGCAGCAGTAGCAGCGGTCGTAAATGGATAACATTTCATTGATGAGTGTGGGCAGGGGGGAAAAATGTTAAATCAATCAGATCCAAATGTCTCAAACTATCAGTGAAATTGCGACAAGTCTCAAAGCCTAACACAGTCAAATGTGAAGGTTTAGCATATCACAGATATATTTGGATATTTAAACAAAAAAAAATCGTATCTCCTGTTATCACTTTTTGCTTATTAAACTTAAGGATATAAATTTCTGATGAAATTTCACTAATCGCTGAAGCAAAGCTGTAGTTTAATAGGTCATCGTGGTGAAAGTGTTATTAAAATATTAATTTTGCCTGGAGAAAGTCTAAATTCATTTGTCTCAAAACAAAAATTCTAAAACTAAATAAGTTGGTTTTCAAAAACTCCAACGAATTGTATGTACGTGCCTAGCTTGCATTGTATTTCAAATATATTAAGTAAGCTCTGCAGTGAAAATCACAACTTGCCAACAAAGATTCTAGTTCAGAAAGTGGTATTGAATAGAGGTAGTTGCGCGAGTCGTTCATTACATTTCTGCCATGAAAAACTTTTCACAAGAAATCAAGACGCATACCACAAATTGCAGAAGGAGATCGGCCTATCCCATCGGACTATATATTGTACCTACAATTTCTTATTATTTTTATTATTAGTTGTATCAGTTCGAATAGAATGGTAAATCTGTTTTCGAAGCTTAGAAATTTTAGTACACAACGATAAATGTTGTGGAAAAAAATCTCTGTTAATTCACTGTTTAATCGTCTCCATTATGCTTATCGTTTGAAACTACAATAATAAATCTGTCTACTTTTTTTTTCTGCCGTGTCGAAATGCTAGACATTTTATTTATGGGCCAACTACTACAGATTCGATTGCAAGCACATTCCCTATTGCCGAAGTTAAACTTAATGTTCCTTCTCGGGGTTCAAGACACTTTAAAACTCGTTATTTAAAACAGTTTAAAACGAATTTCGATTTAAATTAACCTTTGCGATATTTGTGTCAAGATTATTTCAACTGCCTTTCCAGCATATTTGGTATTTTGGGCTCACTTTTCATCTTAAAAACATCTGTACTGCCCCTTCTCAATAAATGATTATCGGCGGTATAATATTATTGTATTTTATATAATATACTCAGCTGAGGAAGTTTTTTCTGTAGCTCTGCAGGGTTAGATCTTCTCCTTTTTGATGACTCGGCACAAAAAAAAAAACAAGATCCGTACGTCATGCATATCGCGTCCCTCGCGTTAGTAGGGCGCGAACAAAGGTAACCGTTGACCAGGGCTCGTGATCGGCTTTCAATAGGTCGACAAAACATGTCACGAAATACCAACACGTTCGCTGTTTTCATTGAACTGACAAAAATTTACGTTAGAAATTTTCGAAATGAAAGGTTTCGGTTTTTGGGTTGAGTTAGCTAGCTCCGCAAGGCTAATTGCGTCCGTAGTATCATCAGAACTTTGGCTACTTAAAAAAAATGATTTCTATATATATCAGAATTGTATTTGAAGAAGATTGTTGTGCCTTTGGCAAACTATAACAAACACTTTGGACCTATTTGGATGGTCCACCACTCCAAGCACCCAGAGTCATAAATCGGCGGTGAACACACACAGATTACGTGTTCAATTTTTTTAAACCTACAGTTTAAATTTACCAATGTGAGGGTGTGTACCCCGTCAGCACAACAATAACAACTTTCGAATCTAGCTTCTTAAGTGATAACACAAAGCTAATGTCGTACGACCTGCACATCATTTTGTAATTTTATAGTTTTGACAGTGACTGATAGGACTTGAGGAGATTGTCATGTCAACTTTTATCGCACCATCAAATTGAGCACTCATGTTGGCAATATCGTCAACTTTTCCGTTACCATCAATGCCCTTGCGTCCTCTCAGCTGTCACCAACGATTCTAGAGTTTGGCGGGATGGCCTCCAATGTCAACCCCATCGACTGCCTAATGGGTAAAATGTCTGCTTAAAAAATGCTGAAGTGGTCCGATAGTTTGAAAGATAATCTCAAAACTAACACTGACCCCCATCTCCATCTTATAACGCTGTGAGCTTTTTGTTGAAAGGCAGCTTCTATTTATTATAACTGAGAGGTTATCCGAATGGGATGATACTCTTCCCTCCAAACTTAATAAGTATCTTATTCAAACCCACCGTTCATGAAAGGATGGTAAACGCGTTTCCATCCATTATGGTCTGCTGTGAAACGGTGTTGAAAACTTCAGCTTCAATGAGATGACAGATCCTTTTAATCAGCCATCAGTATTGGACAAATCAAAAGACTGTTGGTTCAATAAAAAATTACAGGATTAACGCCGAATGCAACGAGACCATTTAATAAAGTCTGTAGTTTAACGCAAATAAGTTGTATAGCCATCTAACTGAAATTTCGTAAGTCGATGTATTTTTATTGCCAAGATGAAACCATATATAAATTTTTGCAAAACAAGTTATACACCATTGAAATAAGAGGACCCCGGTTTCCCCCCTATTTTTTTTCTTTTTTACAGCTATTTACACCCAATAATTAAGTATAATTTTGTACCTCGATTTCGGAGGCTAACTTCGAAAAAGGGGGAAATTACACCATTGAAATAAGAGGACCCCTGTTTCCCCCTATTTTTTTCTTTTTTTACAGCTATTTACATCCAATAATTAAATCTAATTTTGTACCTCGATTTCGGAGGCTAACTTCGAAAAAGGGGAAAATCACACCATTGAAATATGATACCCCGTTTCCCTGGTTTTTTTTACAGCTATTTACATTCAATAATTAAATCTAATTTCGTACCTCGATTTCGGAAGCTAACTTCGAAAAAGGGGGAAATTACTCCATTGAAATAAGAGGACCCGCGTTTCCCCCGTATTTTTTTCTTTTTTACAGCTATCTACATCCAATAATTAAGTCTAATTTTGTACCTCGATTTCGGAGGCTAATTTCGAAAAAGGGGGAAATTACACCATTGAAATAAGAGGACCCCCGTTTCCCCGTATTTTTTCTTTTTTTACAGCTATCTACATCCAATAATTAAATCTAATTTCGTACCACGATTTCGGAGGCTAACTTCGAAAAAGGGGGAAATTACACCATTGAAATAAGAGGACCCCGGTTTCCCCCGTATTTTTTTCTTTTTTTACAGCTATTTACATCCAATAATTAAATCTATATTTATACCTCGATTTCGGAGGCTGACGTCGAAACAAAAGGGAAGAGGCTAACTTCGAAAAAGGGGGAAATTACATTTCCACTTATCACTCTACAAAAAAACATTAGTTTGGTCCAACAACCAGCCAATCGCTGTATAATTTACAAATTATGTACAAATAATGACCCATCATTCAAAAAAAATTTGGAAATAGCCCACATTTTTTAATTCTTTTTGAGAATTTAACGATTTTAATGTTAAGAAAACTCAAAATATTGCATATTACTAATTATTTTTCTCCAGTTAACTTTAATTTTATTTTATTGTATGTATTAAAAAAAAGTTCTTTCTACTACAAACGCTATTTATTTATATCCAAGATTAAATTTTTGTTCAAACGGAGAAGAAAAGTGCAACAACCTGTCTCAAAATTCAAAAAAAAAAATAAATCAGAATTTGTAAAAAAAAAATTTTGGGTATGCAGTTTTATGTCCTGTTTTTAATTTTAGTACAATAAATAATTTTCAAGTGACTATAAATGCCTTTTGATTTTTGGTAATTTTTGCCGATGCTCTTCCTCAAATTAGTCTATATAACGCATGCTCGGAATTTATTGTATATGAAAAATATCGCGCAATACCGCCTGCAACAACAACAAAAATGTTAGAAAACCTCAGGTAATTTATAATTACAGGGTTTTTCAATAGGAACGCTACAAAAGTTTTTTTTTAAATAAAACAAAAACGGTGTGGGATATGAATTAAATTCTTTATTCCTGTGAAAGCACATTCGATGCCATTATGTATGGAACTCGATTTCCTTTGCATGGGTACCACGCGCACGCTTGCAGAAGTCCAGACGCTGAACCCAATTTTCGACGGTTTTCAAGCATAAATCGACCGATACTGCTGCAATTTCACGTTCGATATTCATACGAAGTTCATCAATCGTCGCTGGCTTGTTGGCATAGACCACAGACTTGACGTAGCCCCACAGGATATAGTCTAACGGCGTCAAATCGCACGACCGAGGCGGCCATTTCGTGAGATTACACGTTCACCAAACTTGGTTTTCAATAAATAGATTGTCACATTCGCTGTGTGGCTTGTGGCACCATCTTGTTGGGACCACATATTGCCCAAGTCCATATCATCCATTTCGGGCCAAAAATATTTGGTTATCATTGAGCGGTAGCGATTCCTATTCACAGTAACGTGCCGGTCTTGATCATCACGGAAGAATAACGGCCCAATGACGCCGCTGGCCCATAAACCGCACCAAACCGCAATTTTTTCGGGATGCAATGTTGACTCATAGAGTACGTGTGGATTGCTGCCTGTTTCTATAAAAAAAATGTATTAAATAAAAAAATATAAAAAGTTAATGCTTGTCAATATGCTGCGGTGCGGACCGGTGCGGAATTGTGATTTTCGAAATAGCTGCTGCAACTTACACCGCCTTAAACTTTTTTGCTTTTCTATTTTGAAATGAAATTATATGAAACGAAACGAAAGACAAAAAATAGAAATTTTTTGGTAACTTATAATTTTGGGTTAAAAATAAATTTGGCTATGGCAACACCGAATGCCAGACTAGTTGAATTGAGTCCGAAATTAAACTAATTCTGAACCTGTTCCTTTGCCGACTGGCCTGCTCTAAACGCTTCATCTTGTACGTGATGAAGCGCGCAATCAAGCTTGTCAAAACGCATCCAAACGCTAGCGCTTCTTCCTACCCGACATTACAGTCATTTACACTCGCTGTTATCCAGAAATTCGCTTTCGCTTTAGAGACTCAACATCTCTGGCGGCATGCTGTATATTTACATACATACATAAATGTGTAGCAATAAAATGAGAAGGCAAAGTCACCAAATAATAAAAAAAAGACAAAAATAATAAATTGATATAAACGCATGCATATGTATATGTAGATATCTATTCACTCGTACGTGACACTGACACAGATTTCCGAGGCAAGTGAAGACGCCGAAGGACATTCATACTTAGTATTTGTCTACAAACGCATGCAAATAAATATGATTTTTTGTATATAAACGCATATATTTTTATCTGAGCACTTGTCGATACACATATTCATGCATATAAGCGCGTATGTGTGTGTTTTTTTCTTATTAGTGACAGCATTGATACAACAAAACAAAAAAAGATGAAGGGCATAAAAGATGAACGATTTTAGTTGAGGGTCACCGCAAAGTACTTTACAGAGGAAAGACAAAGGCAATCATATTAAATGGCAATGATATTTCAGAAAATAACTTGAAGCATGAAAATTAAAACAGAATCATAAAAGATAGATTGGAAGGGAAAGAGCAGTAGAGTAGCTGATTTAATTTCTTCCATTTATTTGGACTCAAACTCTGTTTACATTCAATATATTTGCTCCTTCTAAGTGTATTTGGTGGGCCCAAACTTCGATGTTATATTTCGGAAAGTTTCGCCACCAGAGACAAAAAATGTAGCGGTTTTAGTGCAGCCAATCAGAATATGACGCGTGGTTCTAAGCGTGCCTTTTTCTATATTACTCTCCGAGGCAAAACTCCTGTTATTCGCTTATGTACTCTTGTTTACCATTTGCTGACCTTCGCATTCAGCGCTGCTTCACATACCAGCTGATTCGATAGCACGGTGCTGCCGTATAATAGCGATTAGGCTTAATGTGAAATTTGGCAATGAGTTAGTGTGGCTCGAATGGGTACCGGGCCACAGTGGCATTGCAGGGAACTGCATAGCTGATGAGCTCGCTCGGCAGGGTATCCTGGAAGTTATTACTCCATGCAGGGAGAGGGTGGGGGCTCCTTTGGCTGCCTACGGACTTCTCTTGAACAGATGGGCTCTCTGTCGTCTCAGCGAGCGCTGGGAAAATGTCACGACATGCAAAATTGCAAGGCCCCTCTGGCCGAGAGTGGATCGTGGGCGCACAAAGGAACTGAGGTCGTTTACTAAGCGGCAACTTTCGACTCTCGTAGGTGTTCTGACTGGTCATTGTGCGATGGGTGTCCATGCGGTTAGGCTGAACATAGTCTCTGATCCCTTCTGCCGCAGCTGTATGGAGGATGATGAGGTAAATTCATCTCTTCATTTTCTGCTCAGCTGCCCTGCCTCTGCGAGACTAAGGTTCAAGTACTTAGGCTCGTACTTCTTTAGTACTCCAGAAGAGCTTTCTGGGATGGAGATAGGTAATTTGCGTGACTTCATTCGGGGTACGCAAGGTTTCTTTAAGTAAAACTTCTTTAGCGGCAGTTTTTTTTTTACATTGCGTCACGAAGTTACGACATGAGGATTGTAAGAGAAAAAAAAAAAAAATTGGGGACCGTTCCGGGACTATTCGGAAGAGATTCTTCGAGACCATTCCAAGACCTTTCAGTAGTTCGGGACTGGTTCACCACTACATCTATTACTACTCCTATTACAACTAATAAGTACTACTACTATACCGACAACTTCTAGTACTACAGCTAACTGCCCCTACTAATAATTACTACTACTTTTACTAACTTAACTACTTTTTTTTTACTAAAGCTACTACTATTTTGACTACTTATTACTTTTACTATTTTTATTAATGCTACTACTAATTACTTCCACTAATTCAACCATTTTCTACTACTATTTTTGTTTATGCCACTACCTATTATTACTATTACTTATTTTACACATTTCTTCTACTGTTTTTACTAATTTCTACTACTACTTTTGTTTATGCTGCGGCTAATTACTATTACTATTTTTATTAGTTTTACTACTATTTTTACTTATTTCTGCTACTATTTTCACTCATGCTAAGACTAAAAAAAGCTAAAAAGAATGCCTTATAAAACTCTTCCCATATTTAATTCTATAACTCTTCGTAGAGTCGGCACAGAAGTTTTACTTCTAGCACGTAGGTGCACGCTTGTTTTCCCCTACATTTTTATTACAATAGACCCGTTTCAGTGTAACCGACAATGCAACGCACCAGCTCGGATACAATATTCTTTTGTGGCAAAAGCAACCCTGCTAGCATATTTCATGAAACACGCGATTTGTTTAATGCCACTTAAGAACGGAAAATAGTTGTGCAGGCAAATTTTGAGTTGAGGAAGTTATAAATTTCAAAATGTTATGCAAATCAAAACAGATTAGGTGTTAAACTGAAATTTTCGATGTATTTTTTTAGGGTTCATTCACAATAGCCCAGTATTTGCACTTCCCAAGGCAGCTCAGGTCGCAGATCATTTTACCGAATTGGCTCAAATCGCACATTTTTTCGAGTTAGTGTTGTTGCTTTACATGGAATTCGCTATCTTACCTAGTGTCCTTTTGCGAGTCGGTTACAAAGAAACGAGCCTAAAATGAAACGTAGGCATGGCGGAAAGGGAATGATTCTAAGAAAAAAATAAAAAACCATTTAAATAAGAAATACATTTTAGAATTTGTTTTAGGGAAAAGAACACAAAAATTAAGATTTTTGAAATGAAATGTATATTCTATATCTGTTATTATTAAAATCTCGACTCCCTAGGTTTTGTGTTAGAACTGCTCCGAAACGGCTCAACGATTTTAATGAAATTTTGTATGTACATATATTTGGTAGAAATGATAATAGGTCATAAAGTATATTTTCTGCTTCGTAGAGGGTTGCCACCTATTTGGAAAGTCATATTTAATTAAAATCTACACAATTTATATGAAATATTAAAATATGAGTGTCAAACGGTTCGCCTCGGCAAAAGGTAACTACAAAGGGTTGCCACCTGTTTTAAAAGACGAGTTCAATAAAATTGTACAGAAGTTATATGAAACAGTAAAATATGGCTGTCAAAAGTCGAATTTAATTAAATTGTATACAAGTTAGATAAAACATTTAAACAAAGGCGTCAAACTATTCGTTTCGCTAGGAAAAAGGTTATAGGTATATTTTGAAGAGGGTTGCCACATTTTTTATAAGTGAAATTCAAATAAATTATACACAAGGATACAAAATATTAAAATATGAGGATCAACCTGTTCGGACAGGGTACATACCTATATTTTTGATAGGGTTGCCATCTGTTATATGTATGTGACAGAAATCGAAACATCCAACCAAATCTTATTATCCATAATATATATGCTTTAAAATAGCAGAATTACCACCTATTAATATAGTTAAAAAATAAGAATTTTGTGATTAAACTACAAAAATTTTGGGAATCCACCGAAAGGTCATTGAAAATTCTTTAGGCATGATATATTCGACATATAATAAATACATATAATTTTTTTTTATGAAACGGTTTATTATTTAATATATTAATGTTGCAAAAATTTAAATTGAGCGCTATTACAAAACGATGTTTTGGAGAAATAAAGGAAACCCATTTTCATATTCAGCGTCCATAAAAATCACCAGTTATTTATCACATATTTGTGAACTATTGTAATTGATTTTTTTGTTTAATAAAACGAAACATAATGGAAGGAAAAGGGAAAATTTTAATTTTTGCATTTTTGCATTTTATAAAACAGAAATAGAAACTTACCTTAAACAAAACACAGGAAATAAATTATACTGGTTAGACAAAGGTATGCAACTAAAAATAATAATAATAATAATAATAATTTGTTTACATTTTTGTTGCGTAAAACATTCCCCATAAACTTTAGCTCTTGGGCACAAAATTGTTTATAAGAGAATTATTGAGCATAGAATGGCGCACGCAGAGCGAAAATACTACCTAAAACACCCTATAAATCGGAACAAAATTTAGCGGATTTCTCTAAGTAATTTTTCCAATAAGAAAGCCTTCTTATTACGACTGGGTATGTCTTTTCAATAAAATCAAGAAGATAATCTCTAAAACTAATATGACGACTTTTCAATGTAATTAAGAAGGTAACCCGTAGAATTACAATGAAAACCTTTTCAATAAAATTTGTAGATAACCTGTAACATCAAGATGAAAACCTCTTCAATATAATTAAGAAGTGAAGCTTGGATTTCATTAGAAACACTTCTTAATTTTAATCAGCCTAAATTTTTGACCGTTTTTTAAACAGTTTTTTTTATTTAGTGATACAAGTTTTATTTAACAAGTTTAAACAATTAAAATAAGTATAATATAACAATTGGTGTGTGCAAAATATTCTACTACAAATATTTAATACATGTTCAGACCTTTATTGCACAATTGTCACTTTTATTATTAATGCGCAAGCAAGACTTGAGAGAAAAAGAGAGCGTCACTATGGAATAAACATATTTATTTTTAAAACATTACATATTGAAAACTGCTGGAACAATAAATAAGTAAATCAAAATTTTTTTTATTTCGAAAATACAAAAATCCAAAGAAAAATATTCAGTTGGTAAATCAAAAATATTTTATTTAGAAAATACAAGAACTTTTAGCATAAAACCAAGGAGATTTTTGCTTACAATTGCATATTTTTTCGAACAAAATTCCATAAAAATTTATAATCAAGGAGTTATCCCCCGTTTATTTCCGTATTCCAGTTTTCCTTTTCAATAAATTTGAGAAATAACTCAAACCAGTATTAATTAATTTTGACTATGGGGGGACTCTTGAGTAAGAAAAGGTTTGTATTTTTCTTAAGACCAAAGTTTAATTTCCAATTGGGACCTTTTAGCAGCTTTTCGGTCGGTAATATCATAAAAACAAACAAAAGTTTCTTTTCTTCTCCCACGCGTTTCCGCATCTTCCGCGCCTTCATCAGGGAGTCTGCATTTTTATTGTGCATACAACATAAAAACAAGTATTAACAAAATAGCGATATGTTTGCTTACAGCAATTATTGCACTAACATTTTTAATCACATTAAAAACAGTAACAACATCAACATAAACAAAATTACAACAATAAAACTCCACATGTTGCAATTACATCCTAATTTTGTGCCATCACTCGTTATTGCTGTTTTGTATGCACAGTTTATATTGTCTACGTCTTCCTTAAAATTCATCGTGTTCTGTATTTTTTGTTGTATTCTCCACCCTTCTAATGTTAATCTTCTCCTCTCTTTTTTCTCCATGTCTAATATTTTTGTATTTTCGAAATCGACTGAGTGTTCGCTATTCGTTAAATCTTTTGCCAATGCTGTTGTTGTCTTTTTGTTCTTCGCGTCCGTTTTATGTTTGCTAATTCTAATTCCAAGGCTTGGTTTGTTGATTTCAGATGAAAATTTCGGCCAGGATCGCTTACAAAATGTTATTACGTCATCGGCGACATGCCTTAAAAGATCTTTGAAAAATTTGTTAATTTTCAATTTTCGCTTTTGTAAAAAAATGTTTTTTTCTAAATTCAGACATCACTCTAACTAAATATTATACTTATTTGAAAAGAACTGTATTCATCTTCCTAAATTTTTTTTCCCCTCTTAGGAATTATATGTAACAATTTGGTGGGCTTTGCAAATTGGGCAGTCGAAATCTGAATTAAAGAAAACTAAATGAGGTTTCAAAGTATTCATTGATAGCGCAGTGCATAGAGTGAAGATTCTTTAAAATTGTTAACAATTTTTGAGTAAATTGGACTTTTCGTGGTGAGTCCGGATCCAGAAAATACCCCCTGAATTCATCCTAAGACGCGTGGTATAAACAAAAAAGTTACAATCTTTTGAAAACAGCATACAAAAAATAACAAATTTTTCCGAATTTTTCAACTTTATTTTTTACTATTTTTGACCGCACTCGTTACACTGTGCATCGAAGCCGAGTATGCGTGCTATCATCCAGACAGCTCCAGCTGCAAATAACATTGGGAATAAGAAACATCAAAAATTGTTGGAAAAATTCTCGAGTGAATTTCTGCATTTGTACAACAACATCAAGATGAACTCTAAAAATAGTTGGAGAAATTCCGTAAAATACCGATCTACATGATGAAAGGGCTCAATTTTTATTACCAAACATATATTATTTTGAACCTAAGGTATCTCCATCGACCAATACGCTAAATTTCATCAACTCCAAGAACACGAAAATTAATTTAAATTCTCCTAAAGTAAAAATATTCCAATAAAAACAACATTTTGTTAGCTTTCAAACTAGGGGCAGGTTATTGCAATTTTTTTTATGTGATTCCGATCCGGTCTAATGCACATTTTTATATGTGTTTTTTTTTGTCGTGTACGACTGCGTATTTTTTTGCAGCGTAAGTCATTGTGCCGCATACCTGGCTGATATAGCTTATTCGATTCAAGGAATAAATTTAGTGCCCCAAATGCAACTACGATCTCCAACTCACACCCGCTCGCTGACTGGAATATCTACATAAATTCGCAAGTGAGTGCACAGTTGCATCCCCAAAGCATAAAAACTCCATTCCAACCGCTGGCTGACAAAGTGACCAACTTAAAAATGTGAACGCAACAAATAACTCAAACCCGCTTGCTGCCGCCGGTTGCTGCTCTATTGCAGCTCACCCAGGACTTGATGTGACTGTGGCAAGGCCACACGTAGCAGCTGTTTCCCATGAATTGCAGCATGTGGTGGAGATTTTTTATCGTTACCGTTGAAGCATTGAAAACATGCTGCACGAGGGGGAAGGGGGAAATGCCACCAATTTCTGTTACAACAACAACATTTCGAGAGGGGTTGCCTGGTTTGCGTTGTATGTAAGCTCTAAGCTATTGACAGTGGTGAATTTTTGTGCCAGCAGCAAGTATTTTTTGTTGGGGTCATCGAAACGCCAAAATGTTGTGTGGGTGGTAAATACAAGTGGGAGACAGGGCGTATGAGTATCGGTTTGTTTGTATGTAAAGTACTCGCCGTATGGCTGTTTACTCGTTAGACGCCTGTTGGTTGGCGTGTGTGCTGGCAATAAATCAGTGGCATCCTGGATGAAGTGCATCTGTTGATCTCGTTCGACGCAGATGTTACCTCATTTTGATTTAAAATCGATTCTCAGTATCACTTTTGGTTTGTTTTTTTGTTTGTTGTGTCTTCGATTTTGTAGGGACGGCGTTTTGTAGTGAATGAATTGTAGTCACTTTTTGCGAAGGTAGCCAATCAGTTTGAGTCTTTCTATTCAATTTTTTTTTTAAGCTAGCTACGTGCGTGAAGGTCGGTGGTTTAGAATTTGTGTGCAACTGCATATTTTATGAGTACATTTGGATGGGGAAAAATTCGAAGTCTAAATGGTGTACGTAGTAAAAAGTAAGTAAAGTTTGGAGCGTTTAGTCGCGAAATATATGAGAGGTTTGGTATATATGCATTGAGTGTACTTATGCAAGTAAATATTCCTACAGGGTGACCCAAAAATGTGTTATTTATTTTAGAGGGAGGGAGTTCATTGAAATTTAGTACTGAGTTATTCTACAACTTTGCACCATATTTGAAAAAGTTATAATTTGGCTGGAAATAGCTACTAAAAATGTAATACATTTTGCACCATACTTGTCGGGAAATTCAATTTTTATGAATAATTTTTCATGCTTCTACAACAACAACAACTCAGTATCCTCGCTTAACTGAAAAATTGCATTTCTCGAAATATAAGAGATATTTAGCTGAAGTCTCAGTCCTTCGCCGAGTCGTTCCGCTTTCATAGCACCGGCTATCGTGAGAACGCTGGATATTGAGCAGTTTTATCTGCATGCACCGACAAATTGTAAGTACAGGGTGATCCAAAATAAATAATCTGACGTTCTTTGGCCATTAGTAAGATATTTATTTGATTCTTAAATTTTACAATCGTGTGTTAAAAATTAAGAGCACAAGCAAAATTCTTTCAATTGACTTTCAACGGGAGCAGCGTAAACATGACTTGCAAAAACTTTTAATAATGGATTAGTCTATTTAGCTGCGATAGCAACAACTAGAAAACAATTGTGTGGAAAATAATGTGAGCACTTTAATCTATAAAATAGTTTTTTCTAAACGGCGGAAGAGTTAAATTATCCCTGGTAGAGCCCGATATGCGTTAGGAATATTGTCTGGAAATATCATTCAAAACTTTAACGAGAAATGTTTTTAAATCATCAATATCATTTGACCGGATATTTGGTGTTCCAAAGTTGTTTAAATCTGAAGTACCGACTGCTTTAGGGAATCACTTAAAGCATTCCCCCCTCCTTCCCTCCCTCCCCAAAAAAAGTACTGTAACCCATTTTAAAATTTAATTTAGAGCTAATGTTTTTTAGAATTTCGCCTGAAAGGCCTTAATCTTTTTCCAGAAGGCTTGCATTTTTGATAAATATTTTCCTTAAAGGGTCCCAGGATGTGAGACCTATTTCCGTAAATCCGTGACTTCAAAAGAAAAAAGTCTGAAACGGTTTAATATGATCAGCTACCGGCGAGTGAATATCGTCAAATATACATACACCAATTCGTGTTAATAAAGCTTTTAATCACTCTGTTGTTTGCCCGCTTCTTCTACTTAATTTTTTTTTATTGTTTGTTTTTGCTCTCTCTCCTTCTCTAGCTTTATTACGTCACGATCTATTGCTCTCAGCACGGAAGGCGCATTATTGCTTTCTATCATTCTTGGTAGAATTTGATTCAACATTGTAACCTATTAGCTCTATTACAAAACAACCGTTCGTAAAAATAAGTTTACAACGTCGCTAGGAAGAAAAAACAAATATCACCTCTTGATATGCAACAATAATTTCTATGATTTCTTTGGACTTCGAAAGTGAAGTATTTGATTTGTATTGTATTTAGTATTTCCAGCTAGTAAATAATAACTTTTAAAATTAAAGCGTTTTCTAATATTTTTTCCACGTCACACATGGTTCTTGGCTATGCCAGCTTTTCCAAAAAAATATGAGTTTTCCTCTAAGAGCGGTCGGACCTCGGCAGAAAATGCAAAACCACCAATTGCATTTCGGCCATAAAAAACCATTCACAAAAATTATTTGCTGTTCGGAGTCATCGTAAATATCAAGACGCAGAACACAAATTGTTCGGGCAAACATCGAGATAGGAAGTTATAGGAAATATTAAAATATGGGTGCCAAGCACTTTGTCTCGGAAAAGAATACTCATAGCTAACTTTAATGACGGTTGCCACCTGTATCGAAAATTCGAATTTAATTTAATTATACACAAGTTATGTGAAATAATAAAATATCGGTGTCAAATGGTACGTCCCGGCGAGGAGAAAGTTTATAGCTAGTTATATTTTGAACGGAGTTGCTAC
Source organism: Anomoia purmunda (assembly GCA_951828415.1). Taxonomy (NCBI): domain Eukaryota; kingdom Metazoa; phylum Arthropoda; class Insecta; order Diptera; family Tephritidae; genus Anomoia; species Anomoia purmunda. Next base: position 113,397,706 of record OX639994.1, on the reverse strand, counting down.
CTGCTTGAAACTTTAATGAAATTATACACAAGTTATATGATATATATGGGATAAAGTTTATAGGGACATTTTGAAGAGGGTTGAAACCTGTTTGAAATGCCAAACTAACTTATTATATGTGAGAGAAATCAAATGCTATTCCTGGTTACATATGCAAAGGGTTATTATTCAATAAATATAGGAAGGGGGAAAAGAATACTCATAGCTAACTTTAATGACGGTTGCCACCTGTATCGAAAATTCGAATTTAATTTAATTATACACAAGTTATGTGAAATAATAAAATATCGGTGTCAAATGGTACGTCCCGGCGAGGAGAAAGTTTATAGCTAGTTATATTTTGAACGGAGTTGCTACCTGCTTGAAACTTTAATGAAATTATACACAAGTTATATGATATATATGGGATAAAGTTTATAGGGACATTTTGAAGAGGGTTGAAACCTGTTTGAAATGCCAAACTAACTTATTATATGTGAGAGAAATCAAATGCTATTCCTGGTTACATATGCAAAGGGTTATTATTCAATAAATATAGGAAGGGGTTTCCTATATCTTATATATAAAAACGACGTGTATCTATTGGTATTTAGTTTATACATAGATACTCAAAAAACTCAAGAAACACTATTTTTTTTGTTAAATAAAACTCAAACAGTAAACATCAGTGTTGCTGAAGGTAGTCCTTGTTACAAAGGGTATGTTGCTACACATATGTACATTGTACATATGTAGCATTTCTCTTTCCGCATGATTTTTTGAGTTGAAATTTAGACAATAATCGTCGAACATACTCACACATTCATTCACACACAAACTTTCACATATACAAAATTAAAAGAATTCGATTTTAATTTATTATAATTTTTATTGATTCATTAAATAGATGGGAACCCTCTCTACAATTAGGTTTGTAATAACGCCTTATTAAAATTTGTAGCTTGACACTCATATGGTAAAATGTCGTTTAATTTTTTTAGTTAACATAATTTTCATATATGTAAATAGGTGGCAACCTTTTTTAAAACTATTTGGAAAATTAAGCTTTATTGAGCCATGCATATAATATTAGTTGGATTTGATTTAATTTCTTTTAATTTTTATTAATTCTTTAAACATGTGGCAACCCACTCCAAAAGCATTTTTGAAATTAACTTCCATTAAAACTTTTCGTTTGGCATTCATATTGTAAAATGCCATTTATCTTTTTAAGTTAACTAAAATTGCATTTAAAAAGGTGGCAACCTTGTTCCTAAAATATTTTGGAAGCGAAACCTTAATAAGCCTCTTTAAGTTGATACCCATATTGCAATATCTGATTTCGTTCATTGCTTTCATTGAATTTAACCTTTCAATCAGGTGGCAGCTCTCTATAAATAATCGATTTTATGATAGCCAATATAACGGAGTATTTATGTGCCAAATCTTTTTCAGATCTATCTTGTCGTTATACAGCAAAATGTGATTTATCTTATTTATTTAAGTGACTATAACTTTTTGAACAGCTGGCAACTATTCATATAATATAGCCTATGTTAGAGAGTAGGGAGCAGACTATTTCTGTGCTAAATTTTGTACAATCCCATTCGGCATTTTCGACCTAAAAATGTAATAATATACACACTCACAAATTTTCACATTTATAATATAAGTAGGATTCCGACAAATTTTTAAAAAATATTTTTTAGCATAAAAACCCGATAATTCAGAAAAAAATTCATATTTGCCCATATTTGCACAAGTATATACTCAAAATTCGTTAAAATGTACAAATAATATTTTGCCCGCCGCCTCCGCAATTTATGTCAGTTGTTTCGTCTAACAATCCCCCAATTTATTTAGTAGGGTCAAAATTGTTTAACACTGCCGCGCTTAAATTTCGTAAAATGTGCAAGTGTGCAAAGTTGGTAAAATGTGTGGGCATCTATGTACGGCCAATTTTTAAAACTTGAATAATTACAAATACAAGTAAGAGCTTGATAGCGAAAGCTCCTCCTTGTCGTGCCTGTCACTCGCCAAAATTATTGAATTTGTTACAATAGCAACAGCAAAGTACAAAACGTACAGTTCTACAATCTACAAATGTAATAGTATGTGCCCTGCTTCCACACACACACACACACACACACACATACACACACACACACAAACATATGTATACATATAACTGTATTTATAACGAAATAAATACTGTATACAATACTGGCGTATTTGTATTGCAAAAAAAAACCGGACGGCACGCGCTGGTTGCACGGCAAGGGCGATTTTGATAAATGGCCAACACTCGCCGCGCAGTTGTAAAATACAAAATGACGCGCTTTCATATACTCGAAACGTGCTATTCAAAAGCAAAACAATTTTTTACATTTTCCTTTGTTTCCTTTAAGTCGTACGTAGCCCCCTTTGTACACTAAGGTGTTTCACTCTTCCAAAAAAAGCAAAAAAAAAAGAAACAATAAAATAAATAAGGTATATTCTGAACTATCACTCTGATTTTGCATCAAATAATTACACAAATTGCTAGAGAAATTTATATCAATAAAAGTTGTACTCGCCTGCTCCACTTTTTTTTAGAAAATTTGTAAAACCAACACTTGGCGAAGCGTTAGAAGTTATAGCTATTATTTAGGAGATCACTACATATCCTTATTAGACTGTGGTTCATGCGAATAAAAAAATACACAACAAAAAGTGTATTTTACTAATTTTTAATACGGAATTTTTAACAAGCCGTATAAATAAGTGTCCTGAAAATGCGTTAAATTTTCCTTATTTTCAAGCAGTGCTTATCATAACTTTGCGAAAGCGGTAAAAGCGGGAAAGTTTCGACTCTTTCTCACTAATTTTTGATACCAATCAAATTTATTTTAAAACAAAAATCATATGAATTAAATGTTCAAACTTTGTGCAATCTTCAATGAAATTCAAAAAATTTTCATAAAAAAAGCTTTAAACTGGCTAAGCAGATTTTATACAACGGTTTTGCGTATACAATTTCATTCTGTACCTTTTCCAACTGTATTTCAGAAAACCAAAAATCATATTTCAAAAAAATTCAAATGTGTTTCCGAAAAGTTCAAATGTATTTTAGAAAACCTCAAATCTATTTCAGAAATTTCCAAATGCACTTCAGAAAAGCACAAATGTTTTTTCAGAAAACTGAAAATCTATTTCAGAAAAAACCAACTGTCTTTCAGAAAACTACAAATGTGTTCCAGAAAAGTAAAATTTTTTTTTTAGAAAATTACCCACTTATTTCAGAAAAACTCAAATGATTTTTAGAAAAAACTAAAATGTATTTAAGAAAACCACAAATCTATTTCAGAAAAAGTCAAATGTATTTCCGAAAAGAACAAATGTATTTCAGAAAAATGAAAATATTTTTTTAGAAAACTCCAAATCTATTTCAGAAAAAGTCAAATGTGGTTCAGAAAACCTCAAATCTATTTCAGAAAACCACAAATCTATTTCAGAAAAACTACAAATCTATTTCCGTAAAACCCGAAACACATTTCAAATCTATTTGATTAGAAAAATGTATTTCAGAAAAATACAAATCTCTTTCAGAAAAGCAAAAATGTTTTTCCAAAAATAACAAATATATTTTAGAAAAACTCAGATGTATTTCAGAAAAGCAAAAATTTAAAAATTTGTTTCAGAAAAAACATTTTAGAAAAGCAAAAATGCTTTTCAGAAAGCTACACATCTATTTCAGAAAAACTCAAATGCTTTTCAGAAAGCTGCACATCTATTTCAGAAAACCACAAATATATTCCAGAAAAACGTAAATTTAATTCAGAAAAATATAAAAAAGCAGCAAAACAATGTTAATTTGAAAAAGTAAAATGGATTTGCATTATCTACAATTCGCAGTTGCATTGATTTCCGTTGCTTGGGTAATGCCAATGGCTTTCGAGCACCACCAGCTCAATTCAATGTAAGAAGTCTCGTCTCACTTCCATCGACAACACATAGGTAAGTATATTTTTCCATTTGTCATTGCAAACATAATAATTGAATATAGATCAAAAGGGAAACAAACGAACACACAAAATTAATAAAGTTAAGTTTCATAATGATGCCGGTTTGTGTGAATATTTGGTTGAGGGATGGTTCGTCGTTTTGTGTATCGTGTTTTGTTAGGGGTTTGTTCATGATGAGTATTTTTACAACAACAAACGAAACTAGCAAGTATTAAAGGTAACATACAATTCGTTTGGTTTATATTCACCTACTATTGAAACGTTTCATGTATTGTTTGTGGATCAAGAGTAGTATGACAAAAAGAACACAAATTTTACGCACTTGTTGTAGGAATGACTCGAGATACGTTCGGTTTGTTTTCGTTTTCTGTTATAAATTATTATTATTTTTTTTTTCAAAATATTTTCTTTCAATATTTTATTTTTCAAATGCTGTTTATGTTCAAAATATTTTTAAGTAAAATTTGAGTTTTTAACGAAAAAGGTTTTATAAAAAAATAATTATAATAAAATATAAAAATAATTTGAAGTGTTAGATAAAGTAAATTGGGGAGATATATATCGCAATTATTATAAAGCTAACAGATAATTAAAATTTCGATTTAGTTTATAAGCAGCATTGTGTGTTTAACTATCTACTTATATTCATATAATATGGACTTCACTAAAGAATTTTCTATCTCTAAAGAGAGGGCAAGTTAAATGAAAAAGGAATCAATTTAATAGACAAAATTTTATAAACAAAATCATAAAACATTCATCTAGTTCGACTTCATAAATTTTTTGAAAGAACTAGAAGGAGATCTCGTACAGCTTCCTTTTTTTGCATATACCAATTTTAGATATATATCACGAAAAAAGCGAAAAATTAACTTTTCTCCATACAAAGAAATGTCAAACCGTACAAATTTCGTAAATAGGTTGTGGACAAAATTACACACTTTCAAACCAAAAATTAACTGCCTTTTGTTAAGGATAAAAATTATGAAACTCACAAAAAAAGGGTTTCAGAACCTAGCGGTCAATAAAAACGCACCACCACTTCGGTAGACTATCTTCAGCTATATGTATAACTGTAAATTTGAAAAAAATTTCAACTAGATTTAGTAGGCACTGAGAAATAAATAATTTTTTACGAAATTGGGTTGCACACTGTTCAGTTATGTACAGTCGTGTTTTGGTTGTGTATTTGAAAAGTTGTGCAAAATGCCGACGGCTTAGAGATGTGGGTTTAGATAGAAGACACCCTGCCAAGAAGCCACTATTAACACAAAAATGGAGGCTGCACGAATTTCTTGGGCTAAAAAGTACCAAAATTGGAATCAAAATGATTGACACCAGATTATGTGGTCTGACGAAAGCAAATTGAACTTGCTAAGCTCACAAAATTTGCTTTACGTGCGCCGTTCCGTTCAGGTGGTGAGAGGTTCCAGGATCAATGTGTAGTAAAGAAAGTTAAGTTTCCTCAAAGTCAAATGATTTGGGGCTGCTTTTCATACCATGTAACGGGGCCTCTATACCTTTTTGATGGAATAGTGAATGCACAAAAATATGCGACAGTGGTTAACAATTTTTTAGTACCCGCATTTGAAGAGCATTATTCGAATACGGATTGCGTATGACTCAGCGTCAAGCCTTCATGCAAAATAGGTGAGTTTTAATTGGAAACAAATCTTGTATAAAACGTCTATACAATATTGGTGCATATGATCCTATTCAGCTTGCAATTTTTTCTATTTTTAGTTGGCCAATACATTTTACGCTCTAGGGATTTAACGCTTGGATTGGCCTGGTAACTCACCAGATTTAAGCCCTATTGAGCACTTATGGCACATAATGAAGTGTGAAGTAGCTAAACAGAAGCCGATAAATAAAAGTCAATTGATAAAGATTTTAGAACAGGTTTGGTATGGGGTCCCATTATAAGGAAATCAAATAAGGCCCTAGTGAATTCCATGCCTTCAAGAATTAAGGCAGTTATTGAGGCTAAAGGACGAACGACTCAATTTTTGGAAAGCCTATTGTGAAGTCTATATTTCTACTTTAGTGGTGAAAATGATTTAGTCGCTTTAAGTTAACTTCACATTGTTTTCTTTTATTTAATCATGAATGTCATCGAATGTACATTTTTGTTAATTTTATTTAATTATGTAATTGGGTATTCCTTATAAAAACCTTTTTCGATAAAATTTTTATAGATAACTAATTTGCACTATTTGGCCAAACAAATAAAAATGACCCTAATATTCTTACTCTATAAACAAATTGCTCATGTACTCCTCTTTCATTTATATTTGGTGGTGCGTTTTCATTGACCGCAAGTGTATGTACATTTTATTGATAGTATCTGTCGATTTTTTTTATATATTTGCTGAAATGTGTGAAACTTTTATTCATACGGTTTATGTTTACAAACAACCGTTATGTGAGCAAAGTTACAATACCCTTTGCAGTAGTGCGCTTGGGTGTATAAGTCTAAAAAATTAGTTATTATGTAAAACTGTAATTTTTTCTATACACATATGTAAATATATGGCCAAGGCGAATTCATATGAGGTGGTGTTATAAGTACTACTACAAAATTCCCATGTGTTTCGTTTTTGCTTTTGCGTAAGAGTTGTCATAAATTTTGATGTTGCTTTACGGCAAAAACAAAATAAATGTAGGCAAGGCGAATTCATATATGTAAGGCGAAGTTGATCAAGCAGCTGATTGAATTCGCTTGGTGAATTTTAAGTCAAAATCGTGTGTTTGTTGTAAATCATACTAACATTGCGCGAATATTTTGATAGTTTAAATTTTTTCTTTTTACTTATAACACCACCATTTATGAATTAGCCTTGCATGTAGGTGAATAAAAAAAAATCAAATCGGCTGCTCTAGTAAAATACACCTTATATGAATTCACCTCGTATAAGGCCTTAGGTATTTATAAAGTGACATTTTATAGAAATCTGTGATTGATAAGCCAGTTAAATTTATGAGATAGGCGTGAAATAGTATTTCTATATTTTTTTTATATTATATTTATGAATTTAATATTTTTTGCGTCACCTTAATTCACATACTTACATTAATATACATTGTATGTATATACAAACCGATGTGTGTTTCTTTACACATATTTCTAATATGTTGTGCTATTTGTATTATTTTCGGTTGGAGTTTTATGTTATTACAAATTTTTACCGAAAAATTTAATGCATAAATCGACGAAAATTGGACGAATGACTAACTAAAATGGATGCCAAGCTGCCACTTTTGCAAGTGCTATATATGTATAAGTAAATATGTACTCGTGTACTCGTATGTGCTTGTTTTAAGCGATGAAAGTGTCGCAACCAACTGTTACATACTACGAGTACACAAATCAACTATTTGTTTTACGATATTTCGAGAGGGTTCACTATAGAGTCCATCAAATTTATGGCACAATGCTAGAAGGGAAAAATCAAATACAAATTTTCGTTAGTTTAATATAATTTGATATTAAAGGAAGGAATTTTGACAACATAAGTAATGAGGTCAGCTAGTATTTAGCGAGTGAGAGCGAGTGACGAAGATGCAAAAAGAGGCGTTAGGCTAGGCTAGTTGTTGTTTTGTGGTAAACTCCAAGTTCAGTTTGGCTTGCAATTTTATCATGAATAGACTTTGGCGAAAATTTTAATTGCAAATGTGTAAATTTTTAAAACATCGAAATCCTTTAAAGATTTTCCAAAATTGTTCGTGAGGAGTTGTATGATACTTTTAGGTGGAAGCTAACGGGTGAAAAATTTTCTTCAATATCATATCTCGTAAAATTTTACTATGTTTTAACACTTCATATCGCTCCGACATATATTTGAAAATTTTTTTTACAATCAACTTATGCCGGGACATGAAAATTTTAATACGCAAAAGAGTTCGAGTTAACCTTTGCAAACCCATTGAGTATTTTGTTACTGGATAGGTATACTATAAAAAATTATCGTAAAATATTATTTGCTCTGGGTAAGTGAAGCCATTTGTTTATGCGAATGATTTGTAAACGTCTTTGAGGACGACATTGGGCGAAACATTGCCGAGACATGTTTTTGCCGCTTGAAAAATAGTTGAAACTTGGACCTCCGGACCTCTGTTTAAGTTACATTTAGTTCGTAGTATTTATAGTAAAGAAATGCTAAATTTTTATATACAATTTATTTTTCTCATTTAATATATAAAGGGCAAACGTCCTGCTCCGCCACACAAATCGCTCCACCTGTTAATTCTATTGCCTTCAGCCTGAAGGTAGGCAAACAAAATTATAACAGTTTTCATATTTCTGTCACGCGTAATTTACATGTATAAAAAATTGTTTTTAATCATATTTGTAAAAATAGAGGACCGTAAGGGTAAAGCGTCATACCTGAATAATTAGTCGTATGGGTGTTATATATACTTCATAGAACAGTACCTGGGTGATTTTCTCAGTAGATTTTGGTAAACTGATAAGTAAATACTGACAAATTTTCACAGATTTAGTTAACTAAACGAAAGAGTTTTAAACCAAAATCTTGTATCTAAATAATCAGCTGCATAGGAGCAGTAAGCCATAGTCACCTGCTCCTGAAAATGAAGACACACAGACACGGCTAAGTCGGTCAGCTCGTCGGCCTGATAATTTCCGTATATTTGGAAATATATATTCTTGTTATACTTACAAATATCGTACCAATATTATAATACCATTTTATCTTATGAAAAGTATAATAAAGTAAATTTTATGAAATTCTGTAAACGATCTATTTTAATTAATTATTTGTAGGAAGAATGCGAAATATGAGTGCCGTCAATAATTCATGAACATATACATAGATATACTAAGCAAGGGAGGAGAGAAATCGAGAAACGAGACGAAGAAAGACGGAACGTTGTATGGAAATTTCATCAGAAAATAAGGCAGCTATCAAACGGTTTCATCGCCAGCGCTAGTTCCTGCAAAGTCAGAGATGAGCAGACGTCCAGAGTACACTCAAGATATCGTTTTTTTTTTTGTTGCAACACTGGCACGTTTGATGAGGAAGAACCCAGATCAATGGAAAATATCCATTTTCTTTTCGACTTTAGTGACGATTTAAATAGCAGGACGATGAACACCAGGGTTCGCAGCATACGCAACACAATAGATATGTTTAAGTATACTGATGGCTCGAAACTCGACAGGAAGATCGATGGAGGATCTTCTCTGATAGTCAAGCGATCTTCAATGCCCTAAAATCATACCTAGATAATACTTAGTCTCTCACTGAATGCCGCAGATCTTTAAATGAGATGACCCAGCATTATAGAATATGACTCATATGAGACATTGAGGGTAATTACAAGACCGACGAGCTGGCTTCCGGAAAAGCACAGAGTAGGAAAACGAATAGCACCATGGAAGCGGCAAACGAATGCTGGAGAAACCTTCCCTTTTATGAAACTGCTAAGCTAACGTAGCCCTCATATCACAAAATGCGCACGCCCAGTCATTCCAACCTAACCCAACCTTATAGAACGAACATACTCTATCTTTACGATGCTATGCCAAAATTTTGAGCTGTATAGAGTGAACAAAACTTTTAGTTCCGCCCAGATTGGGAGGTTCGCCTCCGAGCCGTTCGAGACCAAATGAGGGTTTAAACGAGGTGACTCACTCTTGTAACTTCTTCTTCTATCTGATGCTGATTAGTGCGATACATGCTGCCAATCTGAATGCGCTCCTATATATAGCAAAATCACGATGCTGCTGCAGATGTTATTGACATCATGGGCCTCAGCATCAGAACCGTCGATGCAGTATTTTTCAGCTTAGAGAAGAAAATGTCTTTGCGTATTAAGACGCACGGCACAGTTGGCAGTAATAACTTTCAGTAGTGAAGGATGCCATTCATTTGAAGCGGAAACAACAATAATTTTTTTTCACTCAAATATATCGAGCTTTGTGCCCGAAAAAGTGTTTTTGCGGGGAGTTCTCCTTCAATATTTTAATATGAAAAAAACTGCTGCCGAAAGTCATCCTATTTTGGTGGAAGTTTATAGTGAACATGCTCTAGCTGAGCGAATGTGCCAAAAGGGGTTTGCCCGATTTAAAAGAGGTGATTTTGGCTTGGAAGACGATGAACGTTCTGGGCAGCCAACAAAGTTTGAAGATGAAGAACTGGAAGCATTACTCGATGAAGATTGTTGCCAAACGCAGGTAGAGCTCGCAGAATCTTTCGGTGTCACTCAAGCAGCCATTTCAAAACGTTTAAAAGCAGCTGGATATATTCAAAAGCAAGGAAATTGGGTGCCACATGAACTCAAGCCGAGAGATGTCGGAAGGCGGTTTTGCTTGTCCGAAATGCTGCTGGAACGCCACAAAAGGAAGTAATTTTTGTATCGGATTGTTACTGGTGATGAAAAATGGATCCATTACGACAACCCCAAGCGCAAAAAATCATATGTGAACTTCAGCCAACCAGCCAAATCAACGGCTAAGCCAAATATCCATAACGCGAAGGTAATGCTCTGTATTTGGTGGGATCAGAAGGGTGTGCTGTATTATGAGCTACTAAAACCGGGTGAAACCATCAATGGAAAACACTACCGAACGCAATTAATCCGTTTGAAGAGAGCAGTAGCCGAAAAACGCCCGGTATATGCGACCAGACACGACGCAATCCACCAAGCAACGCCCGGTCCCATGTTGCTATTTCGGTTAAGAACTATTTGGAAAACAGTGGATGGGAAGTTTTACCCCACCCGCTTTATAGCCCAGACCTTGCCCCTTCTAACTACCATTTGTTCCGATCGATGCAGAACGCCCTCACTGGTATACGATTCACATCAGAGCAGGATATGAAAAATTGGCTTGATTCATTCTTGTCTGCCAAGCCGGCGCAGTTCTTTTGGGATGGGATCCACAAATTGCCAGAAAGATGGGAAGATAATACTATTGTATATGTTTTTCTTAAATAAACGTTCAAATTTTGGAAAACCCCCGCACGAATTAATTTATAGACCCAATATGGCGCTGCGACGTAGAAGATGTCGAACAAAGATGAGTAGAGTTGGAGAGCTTTCGAGAGATCTATTCTACGTTAGATACATGGTCCTATTCGCGAGGGCGACAGGTAATGAAGAAAATTGAATGATAAACGGTACGAGCTCTATAATGACATAGACATAGTCAAACGCATACAAATTCAACCCTTCTCGTGGCTTCGAGATGTAACGCGTATGAAAGGCGATGCCCCGCTGAAAATATCTTTAGAATTGCCAAGCATTGGGGGGCAAGGGTGGTGAAGGCGCCTATGAACACAATGGGAAGACCTATCTACACTGGTGTGAATAACTGGCGCGACTTAGCAAATGAGTTAGGCGTTTGGTGAAGTTTTTTGGTTTCGGCCTATTTCGACAAAATGTAGTGTCAAATAAGGACAAGAAGATTGAAATACCCACCAAAGATCTCCAACAATGATTAAAGCTCTATTAAAACAGAACGCACATTACAAAGTAGTTGCATCACGCGCACCGTTTCTCTAACAGAATGTCTTGCCCAATTTCACCATACCAGAACTAATTTAATTTGTATTGATTGATATTGGCATCTTATTGGATCCATTGGTTTTTGGTGTGGTGAAATCGGTCGAGAGTTCTTAGCACAGGAAACAAAACGCCATGCAACTTCTTTGCAATCTACGTTCTTTGCTGAGACGTTACGCTTTCAAAGCAACCGTTAACTTTTTGTTCACCCTTTCGGCATATTCTTTGGCACACCTTATGTTAAACGATTAATGCAACTGTCTTTAAAATCACACAAGAAGTTTTGCTTGCTTTAAAAAAATAAAAATTCAAAGTAATTTCCCAAAGCTTTTCTTCCACATTTTCCTCGAAGCGAACACAAGCCAAAGATTAGTGTTTGAGTTAAATATCGTTTCGATTTCATTATAAAAAGCTACTTGAATGCGCTTTTATGTATCATAGTGTAGATAATTGAAATACAATACAATAACCAAGGTGTACAAAATTAGTTGCAAAATCCCAAGGCACTTGCTGTATTCTAATATTCTTTTTCAGTTAAATCAATTTTAATTTTTTTTTGCAGGCGAAAGCAAAACGCATAAAGCAAGTGCAGAAGCCAACTACTAGCATTAGCCTCTACACAATGTGAGCCACTTTGTTCAAACTCTACGCTAACAGTAAAGTTCTTCCAATGTGGCAAGCAAGGATTTTGCATTTTTATGCATAAACGCAACTTCAACGAACTAAGCAACCATTGTAACTAAAAAAAAGTAACTTCAGAAAGAAACCAAAGGCACTCAGCACATCGAAAAACATTTTTGCTCAACAACTTGCTTCTTGCCGGCTTTCACAACTTCATGTGCTTGACATTCTTTTTCTTTCTTCTCAATTTCCACTCATTACAGCGTTTCCATTAATTTTGTATTCATAAATGAAATTCACGCATATTTTTCTACTCTATTTACGCGTTTAAATTCTTCTACTAGAATATATCTGCAAACTACCTAATACGAGGTAATATAAGTGACTACAAGTGTACCTTTGTGTTTTTAAAATGCAACAACAATCTATTTAAGTGTGTATGCACATACAGCTGCTGACAGCTAATTAGAAACACGCTCTTTTGGTATATTTGCCGTTATTTTTTATTTCTTTTTTAAACATGCATTGCTTTTGTTACTCTATTTACTACTCGATGTGCCCAGTTTTGTAGTTGTGCAATTGAAGTACCGTTAATATATACCAGCAAAGTGCGTAACGGATGTTACTTAGGGGCAATATCGCACGCGAAAAAAGCGCTGGGGACCTTCAACATCTCCCGAAGAAACCCGAAAACAGAATTCCACTGGCATGCAACGTAAAATTCAGGATGAACTTAATGTCCAAATTTGGTCGAATCTGGACTGTATGCAGAGCAACACACACGAAATTTCTTCTGAATAAGATTCAAAGAAAACGAAGCTTAGATTTTGCGAGAATGCATTGGTCATGGAGTCCAAATCAAATGGAAGTACTTATGTCTGTTGGAGTGAAGAAATGAAGATTAATCGCAAAGGCCCTAATGTGCTCGGCTCATAGTTGTTCGATAGCCTTGTTGAATATAATGGAAGCAGTCGTTTAGATTGAACGATGATCTAAAAAGAATTGGGATTTGGGCTAAATAAATTGGTATTTCCTAAAATGTATCATGAAAAGTTTATTTCACCGTTTGGGGTCTGTAAATTGAGGTGCTGATCGTGCGATTTAACGCCTCTATACTATATTTTGTAGGGCTATGTTAAGACATGAACTTTGGCGATAAGCCTACTTCGATTGACGCACTGGAAGCCAGCATTGAAGAATTTGACGTAAGATACCGGCCGAAATGTTGGAAAGAGTATCCCAAAATTGGACTGAGCGGATGTAGGATTTGAGACGAAACCGCGGCCAAAATATGCAAGAAATAATATTCAAATATTAAATTATATCGACCGTACTATCGACTCAAATAAAGCTTTCATGGATTTTAGTGACTTTTATGCGTTTTCTTTATTTAAAATTTCAGATAGCTCTTAACAAATCAACCATTCCAAAAATTACATTGAAAAAAACACATATTGTTTCGCGAATTTCATATTTTGAGGTAGCGTATGGTAATCTAGACTTTAAATTTAAATAGTATATTGAACTTTGCATTTTGCATTGTAGTCTCATTTGTTTTATGCCAAAAAAAACTAATTAACAGATCGTCCTGAAACTTTATATTTTTTTAGTGGAGACGCCTGATAAATTTTCCACAGACTTCTCAAATTTCCCTCCTAGTGTAAAATTGTTTGGCTTTGGTCTAGATAATTGCCTCATTGTCCGTAGTCTTATTTTTCTATTTAAGGTAATTAGATCTCGTGAACCTGCCTTCTGATCTTCCAGATATTGAATTTTGTTCAATCGTCACATACCCATAACATTGTTGTTCCGAGGTATACTCTTTAGGTTTTTCTTTGTGAGTGTTATTAGAACTTGGAACTCGCTAACAGATTCAATAAAAAATATGCGGTCTGCAGGATACTTCAAAAGGGCGATCACAAATCTGTTTATTTAATAATCCACCTTTTTCTTTACCTCTGTTTCCCACAGTCTGTTATCACTCTTACTCACACTGTATTCTAAATACCTGAAACATAAATACATATGTTTGCATTTTTGTTAATAGTTCTAATCGTAAGGTTTAGTTAATCTTAAAGTAGTAAATTAATCTGTTGAGGTTTGTGCAATGAAAAGACTTCACGTCTTACCGTACTAATTAAAGAAAATAAATGAAATGAAATAAAGTAAATTAAATTCTCGCTATGTTTCACGCGTTGTGGTGGATCATTAATGATGTGGAGATGTTCCTTCTGGGAAGGATTGATGGAATTTTAAATAAGGAGAAATTCGTCGATATACTGAAAAAATGTAAGTAAAGTAGTAAAAATGAGGTATTAAATTTGGGGGAGAGTTTTATAAGACATCCGTTTCAGTTTTTTCTAGTTCTAGCATGAGTAAAAATAGTAGTAGAAATTAGTTAAAATAGTAGTATTAACGCAAAAAGGGAGTAGTAATTAGTGGCAGAATAAACAAAAATAGCTGCAGAAAAGGGTAAAAATAGTGGAAGTGATTAGTAAAAATAGTGAAAATAATTGGTAAAAACAGTAGTAGTAATTAGTACTAGCACAGGTAAAAATTGTAGTAGGAAGTAGCAGAAATAGCAGTAGAACATATTCGAAATTGTAGTAGTAATTAGTAGTACCTTTAGTCAAAATGGTAGCAGAAATTAGTTAAAATAGCTGTCGTGGTTAGTAGTAGCATTAGAAAAATAGTAGCTGAAATTAGTAAAAATAGTAGCAGAAATTAGTAAAAATAGTAGTAGAAATTATTAAAAGGATTAGTCGTAAGTAAAGTAGCATTAGTAAAAATAGTAGCGGGAGTGTCGTAGTAATAAAAAAACACTTCTCACAAAACTGTAGGTCTTTCAATTTGTGTTACAACATCAAGACGCACACCACAAATTGTAGGAGAAGTACAGCCAAAATCGCTTAAGCGGCTGTAGCGCCAATTAAGTAAGTATGTAAGTAGTTGTAGTGGTAGTAGTAGGAATTAGAAGTAATAGTAATTAGTATTTGTAGTAGTAGTTAGTAGTAGTACTAGTAATTATTAGTAGTGGCATTTAGCCGCAGTAGTAGAAGTTGTAGGAGTAGTAGTAGTACTAGTAATTAGGATTTGTAGTGGTAGTAACTAGTAGTAGTAGTAATAAGTAGTAGAAATAAGTAGTAGTAGTAGTTGTGGTTGAAGCGGAGAATCCTGAAATCCCGAACTACTGAAAGGTCTTGAAATGCCGAAATATCTAGTAAAAAGTAGTGCCGGAACGGTCCAGAACGTGTCCTGAAATGATACCTAATTAGAGTGTTAAAAAAAAAAATGAGCGAATAAATTATGAAAATATTTTCCTGGAAAAACATCCATTATTTTAAACCAGGTGTCGATTCTAATTAGACGCCAACAGCTGTGCATAGGCAACTATGCAATACATGCAATACTTGTGTTGTTTTTTTTTTTGCCGCTAAAGTTGCTTGCATTAGCAATTTTCCATTCTATTCGACTGTGCACACAAAGCGTAGCAGAATAAAAGTTGTGCATACATTTAGGCGTTACAACGGTGCAAAAATGCGAGTAATGATGCGCTGCTAGTCAAGCGTGTCATGCTCATCGAAGCGACTTGTTAGGCAGTGCACAAAGGTGCGTAATAGGCTGAGCGAGGGTGCCATGTAGATGGGGAGGGGGGGGGGGGGGGGGAGTGTAGCAGAGGTGCACTAAATGTTAGTTGCATGAATGCTACATTGAAAGTTCAATTTCAAATGCTGGATTATGCAGTTGGGATAGCGTTTGAAAAACGATTTCAATTGTGATGAGATGTTGATTTACACACATACATACTCACTTACATTTGCGCCACACACACATACCTAAGTAAATGCGCATGCGCTTGTGGCGTTACATAATGCACACACTTTTATTGAATCACTTGCATTTTCTATTAGTGTTTTGCTATGCGCATTTTTGTTGTGTTGTGTTGAATGCGTTTTTGTATAGCCACAAACGGGGCGTAATCGTAATTGTTTACAGTTGTAAATTTCGCGCATTGGCATTCGCATGTAAATTTGTACAAACATAGTGAATTTAAATGGAAATTGTTATGATTACATTATTGTTACAACGAGAATGATGAGGTGTATGATAATTTTTTTACTTTAGCGGCACTCGACGTTGCGTCACAAAGTCCCGTCACAGAGTGTCGATATGACGCCTTTACTAAATAAACTAAACATACATATCGCTGTTCATAAGTTCTTGAGGATATATGCACAGTGTCGGTCAAATTAATAAGGTCGCGACTTTTTATTTGACAATTTTTGACTATTTTTCTTTTGCCAGTATAATCTTTATTACTTTTTTTTATAAAAGCGTAGCATTTATCGGGACCATCGGGACCATTACAAGACTATTCTCAGACTATTGCGGGATCATTTCGCGCCTAGTTCGGTACCAGTTCGGCATGTCTTCCGACACAGTTGACTAGTTCGGCAATGGTTTGGGGCAATTTTTGGACCAGTTTGAAAGTAGTTTGGAATTAGTTTCGTTATACTATGGGGCTAGTTTAAAACTAGTTCGGGATGGAAGTTTAACTTGCGCTTTATGTAGGTCATCAACTCCATTTCACGTTAACTGTAATAAGTAAATATGGTGGCGCAACTCTTGCTTTGGCTTTCGTTACTTTTGCTACTTTTATTTTTTCTTCCTTAAACGTTGATATTTGTGCATTAACGCTGATATTTGCAAATTATTTGGATAAACGTAACATAACTGTAAACAATTTGCAGGTAGTCGACTTTTGAACAGTAACTATTTGTTCTCATACTTTCTTTAACTTAATAATTTCTTTAAATTTATTCTTTTAAGTAAGTGGGGAAAAAACATTCCATGGTTTATTTTCAATACAACTTTTTCTTAAATTTTCTTTAAGGTAGTTAGTCCAAGTTATAAGCTATATACATATGTAGTATCGGTTGAGCATTTTGGGCCCGAAAAAGTATTTTTTTATTTTTTTTATTTTAGAAAAGATTTGTACAATAATAAATTATGCAACAAATACTTAATTAGCAGCACTAGCAATAAGGGCCTTCGGCTGTCTCTATATTAGTAATGAGATTTACAATTATTTACTTAGGTGTGTATGTATGCATGTGTGAAAGTAAGTTGTGTTATATTCGTCTAAGTAAGTCAGTGGCTTTCAAAAATTTGTATAGAATGCTAATGTTTTCATTTGTTGCGTCTCTGAGGATATTGAGCTTGTAAGGAACACCGCGGACCTCCTGCCGGACAGAGTCGATAGTCTGGCATTCTACTAGCATGTGCTGTATTGTTGCGCGCTCATTATAGAATGGACAGTTGTTAGGCGCTGTACGTTGAAGGATGTGACTGTGTGTTGTAATGGTGTGTCCAAGACGTAGACGGATAAAACGCTTTATCACAGGTATTGGTATGTCGGCGGAAATGTTTAATCGTGTTCGCGATGGATTAATAGCAGTATAGTGGTGGTTGTAGGATTTCCAACTATTAATTAGAGCTTTGTGCCTCTCCTTTGCAATCATTCTAAGAAAATCTTTTTTGCTTATATAGTAGTTGCGCATAAGCGATGGAGTCTTAGCAACATTTTTGGCAGCGATGTCCGCGTTTTCATTACCAGTAATCCCTATATGACCGGGAACCCACATGAGCTTAATTTTCCTGGGTGCGGTTATAAGTATGTTACGGATGAGGACTGTTTCTTTCTGGTTGTTGACAGGAGATTGAATGGCATCGATGACCGAATTGCTAACAGTGCAAATAACGAACTTGCCCCTATTTTGCTTGGCATAGGAAATTGCTTCGAGTATAGCTGCCAATTCTGCGGTAAAAATCGAGCAAATGAGCTGCAGTGTACCATGGGAGATTAAATCACCATTTTCCTTTATTACTGCGAAGGAGGTATTATGGGAGGTTTTTGAACCATCAGTGAAGATAAAGCTCCAACCGTGGCCGCTGTATGAAGCTTTTTCCTTTGCAAATAATGCCTTAAATTTTTCTTTTGGTGTGCTTGCCTTTGGTTTTTGTAATGTTTTAATTATATGCATGCCGTTGTTGATCAGCCATTGGGGGCGAGTCGCACATATTTTGGATCTAGGTAGGAGGTAAAGGGATCTGGAGCTCTTTTAGAAAGTTGACAGAGCGATGAATTGCAGATAGGAAGCGTGACTGCCATTTTCTTGACATAGCATTGCGTACATCCTTTGCCAGAACGGTATTACAGTAGAACAAGAGTTTGGGAAGTAGTCGACGGGTGTAAGTAACAAACATACTAACACGCAAAATTTCATATTTACTTATAATATTACTTGGATATAAAAATTCGTACGCATTTAGTGCGGAGAAGAACAGCGTAAAACTGAAAATGGGCGTGATACATTTAAATCATAATAATTTCTAATCGTTCATATATGAAATTGTTGGCCTAATTTTATTTATTTGGAAAGTATTGGAAAAAGGTAACAAAGGTAAAAGCGGGGTAAAAATTGTAGCCGCTATTTCTCATCTGATTTATTTCCAGACATTGCTCGGACTTGATTTCCGGACTTCATGTCTGCCAGGTAAGCACGCAACTGCTGTGCCAAGCTGACATGTGAACTGTTTTTGCGTTACACGTTTCTACTTATTTTATATTTATATATTTTATTTAAATATTTTACTAGTACATATGGAGGTCTAAGTTTTTCATCCTCTGTCGAAATCTTTCCGTTCTTAAGGATGGAAGTAGCTTTAGACATTTTAAAAAATCGATATTTTTATTGTTTTAATCGACAGGTATATTGCTTTTGAATATTGTGCCAAAGTTTCTACAGCTAATTTTGGCAATTTGTGGAAGAAATGCTTGTCGAGCCTGTCGAGCTCTTGAACGCAAACTTTAAGCGGGGTTTTCTCGAAACGATGTTTTTCAAAATTGTGTAAGTAATATGAAAAAACTAGTGAATTGATTTCCATCTCCTAACATTCATTTTAAAGCGCATAAAAAAATTGTATATAGAGTAAAAATTTCAAAAACAATTCATTTTCAGACTCTTTTTGACTCCAAGTACAACGAAATATTTATATCCTCTAAATTGGAAAACGTTCAAAGTATAACGTTTTTCTCCAAAAATTTTCCGAAAATCACATTTTATCTCGGGCCACTTCATATTAGTTAATTTCTTTTTTTATTCAATAAATGCTATATCGACACATTATTTCAATTTCCTTATTCACCAATTCATTTAAAAAATACAATTTGCCCATCCACGACATTTGCTTTGCTGTGTTGGTGTTGCAAGTGTTGCAAATAAGTCCACCATGCTTTCGAAGTGAGTACGTGCCTAGACTTGCGACTTGCTTGGCTGGTACTGTACTACTACATTTATTTCAGTGTTTGGCTGTTTCAGGTATTTTGTGCTACAACTGAAATGTTGGAACAACCAACTGCACAAAAACTAATAGAAAGCAACAATTTGTTGCAAATTAAAATTCAATTAAAACTGTCAGCATTGGATAATTGCACATTCAGCTAAGCAAAATGTCGAAGCATTACAACGACGAGCCATATCTGCTGTCGGTGTATAGATAAAGCAAATGCCATTGCAGTGCGAGCGTATGAAACGGTTACCGCCTCCGAGTCACGTCTGTTCTACTATCTACCTGTAGGAACGTGCAATATGTTCGCTTTTGCTGCCATGTGGCATATGGCACAACCTTTGTGCAGGTGGCAATCATAGCCACAACAACTCTCATCACTCTCATCTTTTCTAGACACACACACACACACACACACGCCCACTGCTGGCAGCTACCTACTACTACATAGTTGAAAATGCTGTTAAGATGTTGTAATTGAGTAGTTGAAATTGTTTTAAAAAATCATTTCGCAACGACTTGATTTGATTAGGAAGCATTTTACTGCCACACACCAAACCCTCTGCTAGCTGCTCCACACCTGCCCGTTTGGCAATTCGACATGCGATGACTGAATAAATGGATGAAGAAGTTAAATGGGAATTTGCCAGTGTTCTCTGGCTTTGGCTTGGCGCTCTTGGCGAGTTCATCACTTTTTAATTGCCCCACGCTTCGTGTTGCTGCTGTAGCTTTTGCTATTCGCTTCGAAGTGTTGGACGTCTAAATAATTGACATATACGAGCACATTTAGCTCTGATGCGTTTCTTATACGTAGATACTATGCGAGTGTGTGTGTGTGTGTGTGTGTGTTTGGGTGGGTATGTGTAGTTTTATATATACAATACATATGTATCATACTGAGCGAGCGTCAGAGCAGATTACAAGATATGTATTACGTTTAAATGCTTCGTTTAGCAAAGTTTTCTCTATTCATTTAATTTTTAGTTTCTTCAAAACTTTTAGCAAAGCAATTAGTGTTACTGCTTTTAATTTAAGCTCTCCTTATTTGAATTGTTGGTAGAGGTCCCATTTTAATAAATTTCGGAGTACATATCGGGTCTTGCAATAGAAACGCTACAAACGTTTTTTTAAATAAAACCAAAACGGTTTGGGATATGAATTAAATTCTTTATTTCTGTGAAAGTACATTCGATGCCATTATGTATGGAACTCGTTTTCTTTTGCATGAATACCACGACGGTTTCGATTTTCGTCTGTTTTCCAGCATACATCGGCCGATACTGCTGCAATTTCACGTTCGATATTCGTACGAAGTTCACCAATCGTCGCTGCCTTGTTGGCATAGACCATAGACTTGACGTAGCCCCACAGGAAATAGTCTAACGGCGTCAAATCGCACGACCGAGGCGGCCAATTGACTGGGCCATTTCGTGAGATAACACGTTCACCAAACTTGGTTTTCAATAAATCGATTGTGACATTCGATTGCTGTGTGGCTTGTAGCGCCGTTATGTTAGAACCACATATTGTCCAAGTCCATATCATCCAATTCGGCCAAAAATATTCGGTTATCATTGAGCGGTAGCGGTTTCCATTCACAGTAACGTGCCGGTCTTGATCATCGCGGGGGAAGTACTGCCCAATGACGCCGCCGGCGCATAAACCGCACCAAACCGTAATTTTTTCGGGATGCAATGTTGACTCATGGAGTACGTGTGGATTGCTGCCTGTCCAATAACGTCATATTTTGCTTATTGACGAAGCCATTCAGCCAGAAATGACGACGACCATAAATTGGACGCAGCGCTCCTAAAGTTGAGGTCATGGACTACGAATTTCGGTAAAAAATTTTAACAATTTCGACTCGTTGTTGGATCGCATATCTTTCCATTAAGAAATGGCAAACCTTACTGAAGAGAAATGTTAAAAGAGCGGGAAAAATATGGGGTCGTTTGCTGTCACTATCGGTCTACTTTTGTAGTGTCCCTATTAAAAAACCCTTTATATACTTAAATATTTATGTTTGTACATTTACATACTTAATTTTCTTCAAATAGAAAACATATTTATTTTGAAAGAGTTAAGTAAGGTAAGAGAAGCCTCAGGAATTGAAAACCAAAAATTAAGATACTGTCTAAAATGAAATACTCATAAAAATATTCCTCTTTATAGTTTTAGTTTCTTTTTTCAAACGATTAAAATTAATATTTTCGTAGCAAGGCCACCCTGGATCTAAACCTGATGTAAACCTAGAACTGGCCAGCAGTCTTTTCATACGTTGCAGCATAAGCCACTTATGCTTTAAAAGTTAAACTAGTGCAATTGTATGAAAATACCTCCATAACTTAAGTCCGAAAAGCCCAGAACGCCTAAAAGTTGACAAATTTTTAACTTTTCCCAAACATTCCTGAACCTAGTGACAAATAATTGCTTTGAACTCAGTTCGAAGATAGTTCTGGTGCACCACGTGACTACGTCAAAAAAGTAACCGATAACTTTTAAAACGTTTTATGCAAATTTTGCATACAACACGAACAATAAAGTGCAGAGAAACTTTCGATATGTCGATGTGTCATTGCAGTAGGTCTATAATATAATAACCTAATTACAAAAGTTTGAAATAAATAAATTTATTTTACTCGGAATCCATGTTTTTAATCGAAAATTTACTTCGCGAAACTTTTGTGTACACTTTTAGGTCTGTTCGATGAATGCACTGAAAGTGTAGAGCAGTGCCAGTTTAGTGCAAGATTCCTAACGAACAAAAACCCGTGCATTTATCTATATTTTTCTAAAATGACTGAAATCCTCCATTCGGTGCAGCAAATTCGATGATTTTTTTAATTTACTCCCTTTTGTTTAGTTTTTCTTGTGTATTCCTGATCATCCAACCCGTGCCTTCATCAAAAAAACGCTGTCTAAGTTATAAACATTGCTGACAAATATCAAGCCCAAATATTGGCATATCTTCTTAATTGGCGCTATAACCATCTTGGCTTCTAGTTGCTTCTCTGCTTTGCTAACTGGCACCAGGTAAAGACACCAAATGAAGCCAAGTCCTTCTCCACCTAGTCTTTCTAACGAAGAGAAAACATTCCTCTTCCTCTGCCACCACCAGCGGGCGTCACGTCGAATACTTTCAGGTCTACAGCATTTTCTTCCAAACGTACAAGATGACCTTGCCAACGTAGCAGCTGAATTTTAAATCCTTGTACTCGTCAATCTCGTTATAAAGCTCATACAACTAATTGTTCCATCGTCTGCGGTATTCGGTGTCGCAAAGACGTAAATATTCAAAAATGTCTCGGAGAATCTTTCTCTCAAACTCTCCGAGGGCCATATCATCTGATGTTGACAGAGTCCTTGCTTCTGCGCCAAAAAATAGCACAGGCTTAATAAGGGACTTATAGAGCGTGGTTTTCATTCGTCAAAAGAGGGCTTCACTACACATTTGCCTACTCAGCTCAAAGTAGCACTTGTTGGCAAGAGAAATTCTTCGTTGGATTTCGGGGCTTGCATTGTTGCTGGTGTTAATGCTGGTTTCAAGAAAAAGAAAATCCTCAACTTTTTCGAAGTTGTAATTGTCAACAATGTTATTGGAGCTAAGAGGCGAATGCGCTAACTGTTTATTTGATGACAGGAGGTACTTCGTTTTTCCCTCGTTTATCTCGAGGCAACTTCTGCTCTTGTGCTGTCGAAAGCTGATTTAAAGCAGACAAAAAGATGGTGTGTGTCTATTATTTTTTCTCGGGTCTTTTCCGAGATTTGGCGTATCGTGAATGTCTGGTCGATAGTAGATTTATCAGATCTGAGGCCACTCTGAGAAAGTCCAATCAGTTCGTTGACGGTTGACTTCAGTCTTTCACACAATACACTCGTTTGAACTTTCCACGAAATATTAAGGAAGCTGATCCCGCGGTAGTTGGCGCTTATTCCAGGATCAACGCCGATTGGCAAATATGCGGCCAAGATGGGGAATATTAAGAATCATAACAGCAGAAAACCAGGTTTCTAAAGAATCAGCGTATTAAAATGGCGTTAATCGGATCCTAAGCAACGCTACAACGACCCAATGAACTAAATTGCACACGCGGGTTTCCCCCACGTTTGTGTACAAAAGAAATTAAACACGTAATAATATAAGAGTTATTTACTGAAAGAAAGTTTAAGCTCTATACTTACTTTCTTATTTAATTGGCGCTATAACCGCTTAAGCGATTTTGGAAACATTTCTCCTGCAATTTGTGGTAAGCGTCTTGATGTTGTAACACAAATTGAGTCGGGCGACCGCTATTAGAAAAATGTTTTCTACAATTTTTGATGTTCCTCTCCCCGGGCAGGATTTGAACCTGGGAGCCACCGAATGAAGCGCGCACACACTACATACTCGGCTAGGGCGGCCGATGAACTCGATACATAAGTAAGTATTATTTTACGAGCAAGCGTATAACTTATGTATGTATTATTAAATTTGAAGATAAATATAAAAATTTTTATTTTTTACACTATAGATCTATAAAATACGATCATTTGCGTATACTACACTATATACTTAAATTTTCGAATACTCCTTCATGTTGATTCTTTAAAATAAAATTTGCACCCATAAGAGTAATTTGCGATTCCTGTTTGAAATTGTAGTGCATATATTTAGGTACTATTGGGAGCATTGGTATAAAGACGCTGCAAGTTTCAAAATATTTCAATAAAATTTTACACATACAAAGAGAAATGTGAATTTATGTAGGCGTTACCGTGCCCCCGTTGATATATGAAAATAGTTTTAAGCCTGCGACCATCCTTTTTAAGATTGTAGTAGGTGTGCTAAATTTAGTTGCGAACGGCCCAGCGATTTGGGATTGCGAAAATACATACATAATTAGTCTTTTATATATTAAATAAGAAGATGAAGTGATGGTTATAATTGACATTTTTTACAAACTCATCATACATACTTACATCTCTTGCACAAAAGCAGTAGGACAAGATATTGTGCCTGTGCGATATGTCGGTAAATAATTGTATTATTTTATTTCGATTATCGAATGACAGATGTCGCTAGACAAATGTAAACTTAACGAAGACACTTACCATGAGAGTGATAAGTATCATCTGCTGATTAAATATTAAATCACAGATGTCGCCCACTATGGAACATTTTTATCAGCTGATATATAGATATTTATAAATATATTGAAATTTTATGTCTTTTTGCTCATTATTTGAGGTTTTTAGGTTTTCAGCAACTAATAAAACCAAACCCGCGACCAATTTAGACGTTTAAGCATATAAAGTCAATTATGTTTGCTTCTTGTAAATCTCATTATTATGAGTTTAAGCTTAAATTTTGAAAAAAAATTAAAAAAAATATTTTATTTATTAAAAACTCTATTTGTGGAGGTATTTTCAAATCGGCCCAGCTCACGAAAATTTTAATATATTTCCAAAATATTTTTTCGGAAGTTTTAAAATGTAAAAACTTTATAATTCCGGCGGAAATACGTTTTTTGTTGGCGAGGCATCCTAATGTGCATATACAGTGACTCAAAAACTGATCGCATGGTTATTTTGTGGACAAGTTTTTAATGCTAAGACGTTTTTGTTAACATTTTATAAAACTTAGTTTCGTTCGGTAACAAAAATTGATGCATATAAATAAAAATTTTAAACTTGGTACAAAATTTATCAAAAATTCTACAAATTTTCATAAAGTTTTCAAACTATTTAATCAGAACTTTTAGAAAACTTTTGGGTATGCTGTTTTGTGGCTCAGTTGATTCTAGCATAATTTTAGGTACATAAATCTGAAGTGGCTTAAAATTCCCGTTGATTTTTGAAAATATTGGTTTTTGAAATTTTTTTCCATTTAACGCATCCAGTTTATATGCTCGTACAAAAAAAAAATTAACGGCATGTTTTTTATAATTCTTCCGCTATAGTGAAAAATGTTCGTACGACTAAAACTTAAAAAACATAAAAAAACAGCAAAATATTTCAGCCATTTGAGACTTGCAAATTATTATTTTAAAAATTAATGGACTTTCAAACTGCATACACAAAGGTTTTCTAAAAACTCTAATTCAAAAGTTTGATGATTATTTGTTGAAAATTTATACATTTTTTACAGAGTTTAACAATTTATATTATATATAGGTTTTTTTTAAATAAAACTTAAGACTTAGCGTTAAACATATTGTGAATGTTGTATAAAAAATCGCCCTGTGATCAGTTGTTTGAAAAAAACTAAAATATCTTCTTCTGCCTCTTAGTCTGATTTATTTTAGCGGGAACTGAGATTACCTATAACTTGCGGTTAGATTTTTACCACACCTGAAGCCTCATATTCCTCCGACCAAACATTGAATAAAACAGTTTTACTTTCCGTATTAATTATATTCGGCACATAAAAACCAATTTTTATTACTTTTGCGAAAAGAATATGACCATTGGGAAAAACGTGTCTTATTTTCTTTCTTTCTTTAACACTTAAATCTGATGTAAAAACCAGCGAAATATCAATAAAGTTTGACGCGAAGGTCCACCCAGGTCATCGAGAACGCAGAGCAGCAGCTGCATTTACAGAAGTACAAACAAATATCCCCATACATACATACAAACATACATACAATATATGATCAAACGGAAGTGAAAACAGGAGATTTCGACTCTGCCATCGATGTGCAATAAAAACTTATACAAACTATCAAACTTTTTTTTTTTTTTGGTTTTTACACTTTTCAAGTAACACGAAATTTATTAAAGAAAAAAAAAACAAGAAAATAAAAACACAAAAATATCAGGGAAATAAAAATTGCGAAACGTGCACTGCTTGATGACAGAAGATGGCGCATTTTTTTCAAAGGTGCAGTGGGATGCAAGAAAAATTTGGCAGCGAAATGTACAAATGTACGACATTCAAAAAGTAAAGTTTACATTCAACACACCAAAGAAAATCGAAATTGCCACCCCGGCGAAGTGGGCAAAGTCGTTGGTGTGGCGTAAAACATTTGAACATTTCAATTCCTAGTGGTGCAGCCAAGCAGCCAAACAGCCAAGTAAGGGAGCAGTGTTGCATTTTGACGACCGCAATCATTGTTGGACTCTGAAGCAGTGCAGTGCTTGTTACTTAAAACAAGTGGGGTAAAAAAAGTCGTGAAAAATATCACCAACTTGTCGCATTACGGTAAGCAGCTTCGTCTTCTTATTTCTTTCTGCTTGCTTTGCAATAGCTGCTGTATGGATTTGCTTTTCCAATGGATTTGCCGTATGTTTGTATGGAATTTTGTATGGCCAAAGGATGTGAGTTGTATAGACAAATCCATACATACATAGGAATCAGTTTACATACATATCTTTTTTGTAAGAAAATGTAGAAATTACACTACAAGAAAACATCGCGAAAATTAATGAAAAAAACTTTTTGCGTAATCCCAACCTGCGGCGAAATGAGATAAATTCAAGTTAAGAGAAAAGTTTCAATGCATAAGCGCAACGTTATGATACGATAACAGTGCAACCAGATTCATTTTTAGTGCTTTTATTTGCTTCTGCACTTACTTATTGTGTTTACGCTTTTGCGGTGAAGTTTTTCTTCTCCTTTTTTGCTCGATATTTTTGTGCAGCAGGAAGTGGTAAAAAGTTAATATTTAAATGTTTTCAATATTGTTTGGTATGATTGGAGAGCGACCGAACTTTGGAGTTGGCTTTGGTCATATTCGACCATCGAAGTTGGGTTCGACTTCGAACAAAAAAAAAGGCCGAACTTTGCCGGAACAATTATTTTATTTTAAAATTTAATTTCCATTGCATTTGAAAATTTAAAAAAAAACACTGGCATACGTTGACGCCGTTTAAAAAATTAAAATTGTGTTAGGAAAAATACTCTAAGCCATTTTTACGGAAAACTGTTTTTTTCTTTTTCTATTATTTTTATATAATACCAGTTCCTTACTACTATTCCTCGTTGCACTCTCATTATACGTCTCTAATTTTACACTGATCGGATTATAAATACAGCTTTTCTGAATAACTCGCCTATCGCGCCACCTAGCGCGTCACATTTCTAATATCATCATTATCGGACCGTACTTGATTTTATGAATATCTCGACTCCTGCGACCCCTAATGGATTAAAATATAGCCTGTGCCCGGGGCACGGATCTTAGGAATATACTGCTCAAATTCAGTTGAAATTCGTGCATAGGTTTTTGAACCAAGTTGTAACAAAGATAGCGGCTACATTTTTATATACTTTATATAAATAGATACTCTCTGTTATGCCCGAGATTACTGTCTTACCAGTAGTTTCGGAAATATTAGTGGGTTCAAACAGGTAAACAGTCAAACACCGATTTTTCGAAGAGCGAGGAAATGAAGAACAAACAGTTGGATAAAAATATGCTTTATTTAAAACAATTCATGGAACCCAACATACTACTTCAATGTGTTGTGGGGATCGCCAATTAATGGAAAGGCGCAGGGGCTACCGTAAACTTCGGAGAGACCGAAGTCTTAACCTGAGCTCATTGACGAGTTGGTTGGCATTTGGTGAACGGAGTGAACATCATGTCTCATCTTCGGTAATTTTTCATTTTCATTATATATACACAACCTTTCTATAGTTTTGTTAGAGAATGTATAGATATGTTTCTCTTTGAAAAAAAAAAAAACAAACACTATGTAGTGCCCCAAAAGGCGCGACCTAGAAGTAAAACTTCTTTCCCGACTTCATAAAGGGATGAAGAGTTAAATATGGAAGTACTTAGTAGTGGTAGTAGGCGTTAGTAATAAGTAGTAGTAATATTTGTAGTAGTAGTTAGTAGTAGTATGAGTTATAGCGGTTAGTAGTATGTAGCAGTAGCATCAGTAAAAATAATAAATAAAAAATTAGTAAATATAGTAGTAGTTATTAGTAGTAGCAGCAGAAAAAATAGTAGTAGAAAGTAGTAGTAGACAATATACCGAAAGAAATTATTCTATAAATAACGAATAACTAACACACTTTTGTTAACGGACATCTGCTGCCAAGAATTTGTAATATTTTTGAATACTGCTTTTAACGCTCAATGACATTAAAATAAGGAATTATTAAATTTCGAGCTCCAAAAATATACGTTTGTATTGTTAGCATAAGCAGGTTTATAAGATGGGTGTGATTTAAATTTATGCTACATTCTTTTGTAACAATAAAAATCTGGAAAAATTCATTGATTTATTGTATTAGACCGTTCAAGTGTTCGGTTTGGCCTCGGCTAAAATTTAGTTGTTTTTAATCTGCATAAACTAATCACTAATCTTATAACTATCAATACCCGGCACAACTCCTTATATCAAAAAAATTGTGTGCAGTAAATCCTATTTTAGTAAAAAAACGAATTTTATTTATTGGAATATAAAAAAAAAAATACAAATAACTAATATTGCATTTAACTACGCCCGTTTTCCAAATTTTAATTTTAACGCATTTCTTTTACTAATTGAATTATTCGTGCCAAATTCGAGCAAATTGTCTACATATTTGATGAAATAACGAATGTATTATTTTTCTTTTGAATCTTATAATTTTTGAAATTATGTTTACAGATTTAAAATGTAGCTTTAGAGTTCGGTTGCGTTTGGTCAAGTAGTTTCGGAGATGTTTCTATTTGTTTTAAATTGGGTGGTGCCACGCCTATTTTCAACATCTTTTAACTCTTGCCTTCCTTGCTAAAACCCAAGCCTGTATATAAATTGTGTGTAAATTTCCTGTTATAGTTACTAAAATATCACAAGTTGTTTTGTTTTCTATGACAGGTGGGAGTGGTTTTTGTCCTACTTGCTTAATATTCGAAATTATACTTAAGGAGTTGAAATGCAAAGTGTGTAAAATTTGTTGAAGTAGTTTGGAAGACATACCTATTGGCTTCAAAGTAGGCGGTGTGACGCCAGTCTACATACCACATTTTTGTTTTAACCCATGCCTTTCTCCCGAATTTGGTATACCAGACCAGTTTGAGATAACGAATACTTGAGTTAAACCAATTTTGGAAATATGCGTAGCACACCCCAATGTAGTGGCAATAGGAATATATCTCCGAAACTACTTTATCAACCTCTACATTTAAAATCAGTAAGCACAATTTTGAAAACTGCAGAATTCGGAGGAAAAAACTTCGCGCAGCACTCATATTAGGAAAAATACAAATAACATTTGATATTGTATTAATTCCTGTAATAAATTAGCTCGAATTTGGCAAGAAGAATCAAATTAGACAGATGAATACGTAAAAATCCAAATTTTAGAAATGGGAGTTGCACCTTAAAATTATCAAAATTTCTTTTGGGTTATTTTTATATAAATAAAACTAATTGAAATTTTCAAAATAAAGAATTTATATTAACGCATTTAAGTTCTCAAAATGGTGTGCTTTATACCAAAGTTGCAGATATTCAAAGCATATGGAACAGCTAAACGCAGGAGGGCAAAACACACAAATCCAATTTAGCTCATTGTTGCTGCTCTGGAATAACTAAAATGAAAATATTTCTCTTTATTTATTGATTC
The DNA here is from genome assembly GCA_951828415.1 of Anomoia purmunda. Lineage (NCBI taxonomy): Eukaryota > Metazoa > Arthropoda > Insecta > Diptera > Tephritidae > Anomoia > Anomoia purmunda. The sequence goes on along the minus strand of OX639994.1, from coordinate 113,367,682 downwards.
AAAACAGTGGGTTGCCATGTTTATGCTTTTAATATTATAATTTTAAATTTGCTCCACTTCTCGGAACCTCAAAAGGGGTTTTCACGAATTCATGATTTTCACAATTTTGTAAGTGACAAAAAAAAACTTTTATTTTAAAAAGCATAAAAAACTGTTCTCTATGTACTAAAAATTTCAAAACCAAGTAATTTTTAGATCCCATTCGACTGCAAGTACAACGACATTTTTTGGGAATCGTAAGTTTTTTGTGAGCCTGTTTTAAGGGGGTTAATTTTCGAACATCGCAAATATTTTAGTTTTTCTACGACAAAACAAAAAAACCCGCGTGAGTAAGAAAATGTTTGGCTTGTTGATTGAAGTCAGATGAAAATTACGGCCAGCATTGCTTACGCAATTTACGGCGTCAGCGGCGACATAACTTACAAGATCCTTGAAAAATTTGTCATTTGGCAATTTTCACTTTTATAAAAAATGTTTTGGCTTCAACATCAGACATCACCCTAAACAAATATTATACTTTTTTTAAAGGAACTGTATTCATTTCCATTTTTTAATTAATTTTTTTCGGCCTCCAAATATACTTCCCCATGTAGGGAACATAAGTGGCATTGGGGTAACTTTCAGTAGTGTAACTTTTTATGTCTAACACCAAAGTTTCTGCCAAAAACAGAAATTTTTTAATAGCGCAAAAATGCGAGCCCATCTAATCGAATGCTTGTGCAATTTCTAAAAATACTGCAGTGCAATACTCTCGCCTTTCATTTATTTGTAGTAAGAAGCCCGAGCCAGGTGGAAAATTATGGACTTTACTTTGTTTGGCATTTCTCTTTAAAACTGCAACATTAGATTTTCGAAAATATATGGTCTAAAATTTGATGTTTTTGCCGCCAAAATACCGATTTTCCAAAATAAGTCGGTACACGCTTGGTATTCAGGTAAAAATTGTGAAACAAATTATTAAAAACCATGTACTAGCATTAAATCTAGTGCTAGACACTTAAAACTCATACATCACATCATAAAAAGTTACATCATTACGGAAGTCCCCCTAGGTTCGCATACCATACCATCCATTTAAATATCGTATATTGACACCGGACATTTTTTTTTTTGTTTGTTTGATTTCTTTGAAAGTGATATCAATTCCCAAGTATTACCAATTTAGCAACAATCAATTTAGAATATTATCTCTTTTATATCTATTATAGAATATTGAAGGCCAGCGTGACAAATACATACAGTGGCGAGCATAAATGAGTACACAGTGATTTTCTTACAATACTCGCAATACTTTTTATGATATTTATTTTTTGATATTTTTTTTTTAAATATTGTTCAGTTTCTAACAAAAAGGTGTAATTAGAAAAATGTTAAGCTTTGTACAAATTTTATTAAGGTTTAATAAATTTTTATATTATTTTTAGCCTTATATGTTAGAAACTAATGTAATTTATTGAGCTCGAGTCATGTTTAACAAATTTTTATTAATATTTCATTAATCATTTCTTATCAGATTCTTTTTAGAAAATCATAAGTTAAGCTATTAGGTTACTTATCTAATTTTAGTACAATAATGTGGATGACTAAAAATTATCGTTGATTTTGGCGATTTTTTTTTTTTTAAAGTATAGTTTGGTGCACTTTTACACATCCATTTTAAAATCTGCACGTTGATTTTAAATACTTTTGTGTTAAACTGAACTGAATGCGTGAAATAAAAAAAAAGTTTCCTAGACACAAATTTCAAAAATTGTCAAAAATCCGCGAGTATATTTCGCCACTTGGAATTTCGATATTATTATATTAAAATTAACTGGGTATCGTATCTGCTTACCGGAGGATTCTTAAAAATTCAGATCAAAAATTATGAATTTGGAAAAAGTCGTTTGTTAGAGAAATAATCACATTTAAAACAAAAATTCACGAAAAAAATGTTCATGAGAATTATTGTAAAAACATCATTGTGTACTCATTTCTGCTCACCACTGTATAAACGCCAACGACTGTCTGATGCAGAATACTTAAGCAAAACGATATAAAGGAGGAGGGTTTGCAAATTTGCTTAACGTGAATAATTCAGATTTATTAATAAAGGTCTAGGTCTAGTCTCCAACAGTTCAGTATTTGATATGAACCTACGCGTCACGTTAAGCATTGTGCTGTGCTACCTGCTGGACGCTCTCGGCGCACCCATAGAACTCACCGCGGAAGTGATATTGTTGGCCAAGCACGAAGAGACTGGTGGTTTCTACGAGGGCGACATGGAATTAGAGGTGCAGCGTAATGGACTGATCGCAGAGAGTAAACGTTGGCCAAATAACACTGTATATTATAAAATCAATGGATATTTTGGTGAGTTGAGAATACAAATCGAATTTTTGTGTAACTATTTCATATCAAAATCACCGCATAAAATTGTTAGATACCCCACATGTCGATTATATTTTGCGTGGCATGCAAATGATTGAGAATGTATCTTGCATTCGTTTTCAACCGGCGCCGCAAGCAGATGCCGTCAAGACGGCCTATGTCAACATTAACGGCGAGTCGACTGGCTGTCACAGTCACGTCGGCTATCGTGCACAATTACAACGCGTCAACTTGCAAATCGATCCCATCGGCAGTGGTTGCTTCCGTTTGGGCACCATCGTACATGAATTTCTACATACGTTGGGATTTCATCATCAGCAAAGCACTTGGAATCGGGATGAATATGTAACTATAGTGGCGAATAATATACAGGAGGGCAAAGAGGTCAATTTCCAAAAGCGAAATGAAAGTATTGTTAGCGATTTTAATACTGCGTATGATTATGGTAGCGTTTTACATTACAGTTCGAAGGCATTTTCCAAAAATGGTAGGGATACCATAATTGCTTTACAAAATACAGGCACTTTGATGGGCCAACGAGCTGGCATGTCTAGCACCGATATTCGCAAATTGAATTTGATGTATAAATGTGCGAAGGGTGTGTGAGAAAAAGGATATAAATCTATATTTATTATAATATAAAATGTGTCACTGTAATGTTTAGATATAGCGATTTAAATGATTTTGGTAAAATTAATGCAATGCTAAATCGTTCGTTGAAATTTGGGTATAATTCTACACAATAAAAAGAATTCAATCGAACTAATACTCAAGGACTGTGCCACGAAACTATATTTGAACAAAATCTATTACTTCTGAGTGATTTGTTATAAACAAGTCGATTTGTAAAAATAACATCCTTACAGTGAGAATCCTACCAAATCCAAAGTCATCCTCGTTCTCCTCAATACTTTCAAAACTATGAGGCCAATATTTTTCTCTGATTAATCCACAACCAGCTAAACGTTGTAAAGTGAGGAGTCAGATAATCAAACAGGACATGGATGATGGTGGCATAAAAAGGACAAAAAATTAGAGCGTATATGTTAATTGAAAAAAAAATAGCCCGCAAAGTACAGGGTGCGTTAATTGCATAAACGAAATGTAAAATTAGGTTTCATAATTATAATAATATGGGTAGAAATCTACCCACAAGATTGGAAGCCACATATCGATTACCGTTATATGAGAGTCAACGAACAGTTAACAGCGCAGCAAAAAATATAGTACAGGATGCAGATAAAAATTTTAGAATATCTATACCAATACCCAGCTCCCTATGAAAAGTATTTGAATATTTTCCCTGTCTGCCTTTCCTAGAATTGTCAGTTTTCCTTGATTCGTGCATTTCCGCCATTTTTTTGGACTGTGCGTGTCTGACCCTGAATGTAAGTTTTTCCCAAACAAATAAACATCCATCTAGTGAAACCGTCGCTTGTTGCTATTTCAAATAAAGAATACCCTTTTAAAAAAAGATAATTTTAGCGTGATGCTCTACATAATGCTCGAATTCAATTAAATATTGTGATAAAGTATCGTTTACAAAAATTAATCCATTAGATGGTGCCAGAACCGACATATTCACAAATATCACCCTACTCGTTCGATTTCATTCAAACTCGGCGTATATATTAACTTAATGATAAGGATCTGTTGTTGCAAATAGCCAAATCGAGAATTAGCTTTCTTAATATTCATTCTGCCTGACCGTCTATCTCAAATAGTCTTTGAAATGGATGAAATAATTTTTACGCTGCGTGCTTACTATCTGTCAGTATAACTTTTTGTGAGGACTATAAACGAAGATGAATTTTTCCTCAAATCATTCGCCATCAGATGATAACGATGGAAACGAACTATTGGGTTCATAAGCCCAAAATAATACAACTGGGGATACAGATACCCAAAATTGCATTAAGTACTGCTATGCCATTTCTACATAAACTTGCAATTAATACGCTACATGATTCTGGGGGTATGGCTAATAGTGTATCTCAAAAACCCTGTAATATTGGGGTGCTCTTTCTTTCGGCTGACACCTCAAGCTCTTCGCACACACGTATTGGAGACTCGCTTTTCTTGTTGCGAATAAAACGTCTCTCTTCTTTCCCGCAACTACCGGTAGCGCTCCAATACTGCTCGCGCGTTGGGTTCGGTCGCAGTGCAGATCTGCAGGCATTCTCTTTCTTTTATGCAGAAGCGCGATATTCTCGTCGTACCAATTGTGCTTACAGGCTCGCTGGAATCCAAGAACTAACTTAGTGATGCAGTGACGTCTACTGCGACTTTGAACCCCCCTTTATGATCCGAGTTGATGTTCGGTCCTCGGAGGGTACGTTGGTCTAATTCAACTGAAAATATACCTTTCGTCTACTGCACTATTGTTGCTATTGTTGATAGCCACGTAGCCAAGCGAATTTTTCTATGCTGGAATCTGGTGCTACATACTTCCACTACAGTGTCCCCGTGGATCCCTTGCTTAGGCACCCTGGCATCGAAGGCTAGGTGACGAAGTTCCTCTTCCACTACAAATTCAACCCTTTACATGACAGCTATAGTATATATCGCAAGGACCTAGAGCTATGTCATTGTCCCTTAATATCGGGGATATCAGCTCTTACCATCACGGGGACATCAACCCAACGAATTCGGAGATTCCAGGAGCGTTTCCTCAAAATATAGTCTAATCCTCTTTCATTGATTGATTTATTTTACGTAGCCGGTCCCATTCCCAGCGCGGAGCCATATCCTGTGACTGTTTTTGTAAAGACCCACTTACCTAGTGAGCCGTTTGCTCTTAGTCAGACTCCCGCACCTACTGCTTGAAGAGTTGCTGCAAAGCATGGTGAGCTCTTCAACCGAAAAACTCGGAATGACCCCACCATATTCGCCTCCTCTCTTTGGCTTAATCCCAACTGGATATTGGGAAGCTACTCTAGACTTGACCAAACATTTTAATAAGTAAAAACTAAATTTGTAAAAGCCCACAACCACTCAATCAAGCTAAATGAAGGCAGAGCTACCCAACTTCTTTGGAATTAGTTTATAAAAAAACAAATGGAGAGCGAGAGCTGTTCACGCAGCGCTAGCTTGGCACAGCAGTAGCGTGATTGCCCTGTGATGACGCGGAGCATATGAGTTGGATCTCCTGCCAAATCTGAAAATAAGTCTTATGAAGTGTTATAAAAAACCTGACCTCAAGCCCAACAATCTACTGTTGATTTTTCGTTAAACTAAATATGTATATTATAATGTAAGTGTAACTATTTCTTTCACTTTTTTCGAAAAGTTCTCACACATAGCTAAAAAGTTCACTTATAATTAAAAAGATCAACGTCTATAAACACTTGGTGGCCAAGGAGAGCGAAAGGGGAAGCGTTTAAAGAAATTTCCGCTAGAATGTCTTCTTAATTTTATGCTGAATTTCTTCTCAAATTCGTTGAAATGGAAAACGGCAAGAAGATAACTTATTTTTTATAAATTTTTCTGAAACTTTTTCAAACATACGTAACTGTAAGAGGAAATCTTTGGGTTTTCATGTTGAAATTTTTATAAGGTAATAGTATAAAAGGGAGATCCTCTCATTTTTGCTGGAACCTTATTGACTTTATTCATAAGGAAAACTTTTAATTTTTAAAAGAGCCCTTTTTAACTAAAATTTGGCTTTTAATGTCTTAACGTGTAATTTGTGAATAATCTATTTTATGCTGTTTTTAGTTTAATATTTAGAATGTTTTTTTGTGGCCTTTTGTATTTTCTGAATGAAATTTTTTGATTTACTTATTCATTGTGCCAGAAGCAATACTTGTATAACAAAAAAGAAAAAAAACAAGCAGTTTGAAAACAGCGTTATATTTATTTTCAAAAAGTAATCTACTTATTTAGGTGTTAATAATTATAATTGAAAATAGGTCAAATCTTCGGCTTATAAAAATTATAAGGAGATTGTAATGAAAACCAAGATTCCCTTTTTCGTTATATTGAAAAGGTTTTCATTTTATTTTTACCGGTTATCTATTAAATTCAACTGGTCAACTGCTTGATTTTATTTAAAAGACATATCCAGTAATAAAAAGAAATGCTTCTTATTGGAAAAAAATCATAGAAAAATCCTATAAATTTTGTTCTGATGTAGAGGGAATTTTAGGTACGAGTAGACATTTCATTCTGTGTACAATCTCTATCCAAATATTTTAGAATGTTTATCTTAGAGGCGTTTTACGTGAAATCATTTTATATATACAGTAGAAGTCCATTAGTCCGGAATGCCCGATAGTCCGGCATCGCTCCGGAAAATTGTAAAAATTTTGGTTTTCTCCAAAACTGTGTCTTTAAAGCAAATAAAACGTTCGAGAGCGATTCGGAAGTTTTCGGGTTAGTTCGGGATCATCCGGAAGCGCTCGGTGTTGTTTGGAAACAATTAACGGGCGGCTATGCTCAGCTGTCTCAACAAATTTAAGTGCAGTGCAGCTCCGTTAATCAATCACTAAACGTCTTCGCCATTTTTTGTGCGTTGTTGTTTTGTGTCCCTTCACATCGCAGTAAACGTAACTTTTGGAACTCTTTATAAAAAAAAACGAGTTTCGTTCTAACTGTACAGTGACCATGTTTTCTTTATATAAAATGTAAAATAAACTTTGTTGTATGTGTTTCCATACTGTATTTGTAGTTTAATTATTAACTTAATTGTTCTTATAATTACCGCCCGATAGACTGGAATTTTCGGTAGTCCGTCACCGAGCCGGTCCCGAACGTGCCGGATTATCGGACTTCTGCTGTACTAAGTATCTATTAAAGTAACCTAAAAGCAATAATTTCAATACTTACTTGCTGGTGATGGTACTACTACCACACCCACTTGCCAACTTTAGCTATGAAAGTAATTCAAGTAGCAGTATCAAACAAAATCAAATAGGTTCTATTTATATAAACAGCAAGGCGAATTCATACAAGGTGGTGTGAAGAAACAGCTGAGTTTTACTTTTTTTTCAATTCGGCGAAGCGGGTGTAATGTCAAACTAGTTTTGTTTGTTTACATTCTAATTTGTGTGTTTACATTCTAATTCAGATTTTGACATAACTCCCGCTCAAGGCGCAACAACAAAATACATACGTTTTTTCTTGCTATCACCTTGTATGAATTCGCCTTGATAAACAGTTTGGTTTAATATTTTTTCCAATTTTTTTTTTCACTCCTATATTTAGTTATTGTGATCAAAACTTTTCGACACGATATCACTATATAAAGGTGGAGGCGTTTCGGGTCTGCGGATGTGCGCTGAACTAGTCGCTTCTTCTACATCGATATTCAAATCAACACGCGCGCTATCAGGTGAGCTCGACGCAGAGTTTGTTGTTGTGTTACGCTCACGATCACCAAAGTGTTGACTCAATCTATTATTGAATAGATTGCTGCGGCTAAGACGACGTATCAAAGTCGCAGTATTCTCATTAATAGCGCGATAATAATGATGACGCGCAGGTCTACCAAAAAGTCTCGAAATGAAATTATCGCCACCGGCATGCGCTAACTGATCGTGTCGTACTAGAGCACGTTGTGTAGCTGGATGACGACGTTGACGACGACGTGGCGGTTGAGGCAATACAATTGGAGTCCGCTCATGCTCTGGCTCTGGTTCGTGCTCTGGCTGTGAAGATCGCGTTGAAGGTCGACGAATTGCGTCTACCGCTGAGCGTGATGCAGATGCAGGTGCTGCATGGCGAACCACAGCATAGAGCGAATCATAGGGCTCTTCAATTTGTACGCTTGTCGCTTTCAATGAAGAGCAACGCCAAATACAAATTATACAGCTGCCGATGAAGACAGTGAGCGCTATGCCTATGGCAATGCCACAAATAAAGACAAATAGTAGATCGAAGTCGCTGTATTGCTTGGCGGTGAATGCGCTGGCATCATTGAAGTTGGGTTTTGGAAATGGTTTATTCCAACCGTTTTGATAGCACCAACGGCGACAAGTTTTATTAATATGCTCTGCATGTTGATTGTCTATTGATGCACCCCGTTCTGTGTAGTCATTCTCAGCGAATTCTACATAGTAATCGTCGTCTTCGTCTTCGTCCTCATCGGAGTTGAGTGGAAAATGCCAGCCAGTGCGTAGCTTTCTACGAATGTCATCGTCTAAATCTTCTTGTGAATCACCTGCATCTTCTTCATTGACTCCCTCGTTTGCTGCACTTTCATTCAGATGCCCGTTCAGTGACTGCAAGCGTTCAAATTTTTGCTGAACATCCTTAGTGCTTTTCATTGTTGTATCTACCGCCAGCTGACAGTAGCTGTAGATAACTTCAATGCTTCGCGCCTTCAACTCTTCGATTGCTGTTTGCTGGGTTTGATCACAGTTCAAATTATTGTCCTCGAGATTTAGAGAACGTAGCTGCTTTGGCCCTTGCGCTGCAAATTTGTCAATGGTAATAATTAGATTGCGCGCCAAATTGATATCTTGCAAGCGTGGCAACCCTGCATAGTGCACCGACAACAGTTCGTTAATCTGAGAATTTGCCAAATTCAGTGTACGCAGAGATTTGCTGTGCACGAATGGCTCACTGGCTAGCGACAAAAACTTATTGCCTTCCAAATTGAGAGTATGCAATTTGCGATTTGATTCAAAGAGTCGTGGATCGATGGATTCGAGATGATTAAAGGAGAGATCAATTTCGCGTATGCGCTTCAACGGTACAAAGACGTCCAGGAAGATGGTTTGTATGGCATTGTGCGCGATGGTTAGATTGATGAGGTGAACATAGCCCTGAGAAGGAGAAAGTTAATGCGAGTGTTTGACTCAAAAAAAAAATACCTATTGAAATATTTTTTCGAGCATTGTTTACCTGAAAGCAATTATTCTCTAGTACTGTGACGTCATTGTAGCTTAAATCGAGAGATTGCACCTCGTGCGGTACTTCGGAATTTGCACTTATTAAACGTTTGCCGCTGAAAAAATGGAAAAAATTATTTACTGATATTTCAAAATACTAATAAACTACAGGTACATAAAATAAGTGTAATTATAAAACAATATAGCTTTATAGTTGGGTTTTCAATTACAATTCAAATTTGGCTTGAACTGAAGGGTTTATGTAACTCCTAACTTACATCAAAATGAAAATGTTAAACAATTGTATTATGTATTTGAATGAGAGTTCCCCGAGCAAGATAATATCTTTACTGAAAAAACCAAAAAAACTACAAAATAATAATGCCGACGGACAATGTCGGACAATGACACTGAAGATTTCATAATTACTGTAATTAAATTCGCTGAACGACTTTGTGGAATTTGGCGTATAATTAGTTAGTCAGACTGTGAAAAAAAGAGGCGAATTACTTTATTGAAAGGTATAGCAAAAATTTGGTGGAAGAAAAACAAAACTGTGGAGAAAAGTAGTGTGTTTTTATGGACGTGTGATTTTCAATGAGACAATACTTTTTTCAGAGTTGGTCTCCTTGACAGCTGTTACTTGATTTACACTTAGTTTGGTTTGCCAATTCACAGTGAACAAGCCTACTCCGTAACAACGTTTGCAAATCGTGCTGCGTGCAATATTTTGTCGACTTAATCGCCCAGCAGAGTCGGTAATTCGAGTAACATATTGCTGCTGTAGAACAGAATATCGAAGAAGACCCGAATGAGTCCATAAGTCATCGCGCGCAATGGTTGGAGCTATGCCCATCCTCTTTATGGAAGATTTTGCGGCAGGGTCTTGGTTCGCGGACTTGCAAAATCCAGCTCACGGAAGAATTGAAGCCGAACGAACATCAAGCGTGTCGAACGTTCGGTGAACGGGCCCAAAAACGATCCCGATTTTCACAAGAAAATTTTGTGAAGCTCCCTATAATACGTTAATAAATAAAATTGTTACATTTGGAGTGTTGATAATCCACAAGCCATTGTTGAGACGCCTCAAAAGTTTACTGGTGTGCTCTATGGGTAGAGGGAATCATTGGTCCATATTTCTTACAAAAGCAAGATGGGGAACGCCATAGAGTCATGATTAACGACTTTTACGTGCCTGAATTGGAGGATATTGCTGTGGACGATCTTTGGCACCAACATGACGGCGCTACATGTCATACAGCCAACGAGACGATTAATTTATTGAAGTAACCCTTTGGTGGCCGGATTATCTCGCGTGGTGGGCCTGTTATGTGGCGTGCCCTCCAAGATCGTGCGATTAAACACCGCTGAAGTATTTTTTGTGGAGTTATGTAAAGCCCGAGACGATTGCTGACATACGGCTGAAAAAGTGGTCGAAAATTGGGCCTCTCGGCTGGAATTTATTTGAGCCAACCGCGGCATTCACTTGCCCGAAATCAGTTTTACTTAGAACATAATGTCAAACCCTTACCTTTATAATAAGGTAAAATTTTTGGCCATAACATTAAACACTATGCATTTTATTTCTTCTTGAAAACCACATGTCTTAAAAAATCATTCTTTACCAAAATGTTCAGAATGAGAAGCGAAGTTATTTCTGTCTGTCCGTTCGTTTGCCCTCGAATAAATATTGTGACATCTCAACGAAACTTGGTTCGCATATTGCACTCTACCAAAGGTTGGTTGGTATTGAAATCGGAAAATAGCCACGCCTACACAACGGTACTTTATAAATACCTAAAGAATGCGATATTTTAGTAAATGTAAGAGATAATATGTTCATATTGGACACACAGGATCGAGTAGGGTTCAGGTTAAAAAAAAAGTTGTGAAAGATTAGAGTGGGACCGCCCATTTTCGACTCTGGTTTCGACTATGTATTATGACAATAAAGTTTGGTTCGGTTTCTGTTCGGCTTCGATAAAAAAACTGAGCCTTGGCAGAATATTTGTAGGTTTTTAATAGTGTAAAAATTGTATAAAATGTAACTTTTAATATGAGCTCAAAAATTGTGGATATATGACATCCGAAGCAATATTTCTGTTCCGATTTCAATCTAATGAGCATATTGACATACTTTAAGGTAAATTTTTTTTCTTATACTCAAATAAATATTTCTTTCTGGGTTTCTGGGTTTGAGCTTGCTCTCAAGGCTAAATTATTAAAGAGGCGCCGCAATATCGGTTATTTTTTTAACAAAAAATTAAGAACTTTAAAAGTTGATTTTTTCGAAAAAGTAATGACGCAATTTCGTTTGTCGTTGGACTTGTAAAATTAGCTTTCTCATAAGAGACGATTAAAGTCAAATAATTTTTAGTTGCTAAAACTAACTTAAAATACCTTCATATTCCTTGCCTCTTTTATGGAAAGTCTTTCGTTTGAATATATTAGTATGGAGACTTTTATTTAATTAAAAAAGTTAAAATTTTTAGTAGAGTTAGTAATCAGTTAAATATAAGTTTTTTAAATATTAAAAACTAGTGGGTGATAGCTGGTATTTTAGTTATATGTAAAAATTTACCCATTTGCAATATCTTTTAAAATATATCTACTGATGGGGACACCATCGGCATTTCTATGTGATAAATAATTTTACGAGCTGAAGGTAGTACTAATGAAATTCGAAGATTTTATATGCGATTGTTGTGAAATGAGTAAGCAAATTATTAAATTACTTTCCGAAAATACACCTTTATCAAAACTACATACAAATGTATTCTTTTGTTTTTTCAGTAAGCATTTAGAAAAAGTAAACATGACTTACATTTCACAACTTAAATAAATTGGTTAGTAAATTTGGTTAACCTATTTTTTTACCAAACCCTTTCTTACCTGCAATCGGCGTGATTGAAATTATTTCTTAAATTACAAATACAATAAATAGGGCACACTTCTGGCGGTCCGCATATGGCCAGCTGTATCAGCATTACAACCATGAAAATTACCGACAAAAAACGGAGTGTTCTTTTCCAATAAGAGTACCACATATTTGTTTGCAATATTTTTCACCATTTACAGTAGGATAACATAAATTAGTTATTTATTTTAAATTTCATTAAAAACAAAAGCAAAATTTAGTAAATCTTTGTCATTTTTAAAAGAACTTGCTTATACGCCAATTTAATACTTTTTGGTTCCATTTAACTTCGATATTCGAATTGTACTGAGATTCATTCTGCTTAGCAGTGAAATTGTGTGAATCACAGCAGTGCAAGAACAAGTTGACTAATTGGTTTTGAGGCCGTTCGTTTTATGCGCTCGATTCAATACTTACAGCCCGGTGGTGAATATACAACGCGGTGAGTTAAAATACTTTCGAGTGATTTGAAAGTAAGGGACTAGTTCCCTGGCTGTTAAGCGGATCTTAAAAAATAACTATTTTTTAAATTTCCTACACATGTTTTATTATACAAAAACGTGATTATAATTAGTAAGGTTTTTTAATTTATGAAAATTGTCGCACCAGGCTCATTTGAAAGAACTGACCTTCTGCTAAAATAAGATGATTTTATTGGCTTTACAAAACATTCTGTTACAAGCTATAATGGACCTAGAGGAGAATTTTCAAATTCAGATATCTTGATGAAGAGATGTTGAAAAAGTCTGATGTGAATTTTAAGAATCGACAAAAAATTGATTGAGAAGAAAATTACAGGAAAATATCAAAACAATAAAATTTTTATTTGAATATTTTAGACTCCTACTCTAGTATTAAGTAGCACCATAATTTTTATACATTTTCTATAAGCGTTCAAATATCTTCTTTTGTAATCCAAGGCCTTACATATATTGTTTAGCTGTTAGTAAAATAAAAGATTCATCAGTCTACTTAAACAGCCATGCCCATTTCTGAAACGTTATACCCTAAAATTAGGTTACGGAACACATCTTGTTAGTCAATAGATTTTGTTTTGTCATAATCGACAATAAATTGTACACTTTGTTAGTTTTAATATTAAAATTGCCACATCCATTTCTAGACGATTCTCCGTTTTGAAAATTATTGCGGAACAAATGTTGTTAACGTAGGAATAACTGTCATACTTACTTCTAAAGGTTGATCGCCTGAAGCGAACTACGACTATTTATTTTTTTACTGGTTGGGTACTTTACCGAAACCCGCAATTAAATTTTCATATGTTTGAAATTTGTGCAGTATTATTGAACTCGGGGCCAGTCTTGAGCACAGAATATTATAAAAGAGCAACAGTTTTTCAAATTGTAGAAGTCTTTGGTGATTTCCGAAATAGCAGCTATCACTTTTACACCTTCGAAAATACAGCCTAGAGTTTAATAAAATTACACAAATTTCTAAAATATAAGGTCGTATATAACATAATTTATGAAAAATTTAAGAAAATCCTCAGCAAGCTACTGCATCATCATATAGCTCCTTGATATTTGGCTGAGTTTCTTCCATAATGTGCGGTGTGCATTTTGACGAATATCACTAAATCATTGATCTCCAATTTTATGCCAACTACGACGAATGGTAAATGATTTTTGTGATGCTACATATGTGGGACGAAATTTTAACAAAATTTAGTCCACAGTTTCACTCAATAGCACCAATATTTTTTTTTCCAAATAAAATTTTTGTACTTAAATTTATAAAATAAAATCGTTATTTAATCGTATTAAACGGATTCGAGTTTTTTCTATCACTTATTCGAAAATATTTGATCGATATTCGGTATTCTTTTTCATTCAAGCTTAAGCTTAATTTTTTTTAATTTTTTCGATACAATTTAATCGATATTTTTCGACAAAAAAATAATCGAAGTTGTTTTTCGGCCTTCAAAGGTACAAAATATTTTTTGTTAGAGCGCAAGGCCAGAAGTTAATATACTTGCATAACTAAAAGAAAATTAAGTTTATTTTCATCGATATTTCGACCTCAGTTTGAAGTCATTTTAAGGAATTATCGACTGCGCCAGTCGACGAGACTTGGATTTAAAATTTTCCGCTCAAATTTGATCGCTAGAATCAGATTTAATTTTTTTTCTTCATTTACTGCACACACATTTGTCGGTGAAGACAATAATAGCAACGAAAAATGAAAATCACAAAATATCGATTAAATTTGATCGGAAAAATTGAAGTCCAAGAATAATCGTTTGTTCATCGAAAAAATAAAAATCCTAAAATACCGATTAAATTTGATCGAAAACATAGATAATAAAAAATAACGGTTAAACTTGGCCGAACAAATTAAAATGAAAAAAATTTGTATTAAGTATGATCGAGAAAATAAAAACCGCAAAATAACAACTATGCACGGTTTTAAAACAAAAAGGCTTGGAACAAAAATAGGGCCATATTTGCATAGAATGAGCCATAGGGATTGGATCGTCATATCCAAGTTTCGTTTTGAACGAATTCTTTCCAATAATTTTTGTGTCCGAAAATATTATTATAATTTTTGCCACCAGTTAATTCTTCTTGCTTATTCTAACTTATCCAAAATTAGCCATTTTTTCACGTTTTAATTACCGAATTTATATCTTTTATTATACCAGATTTTAAACATAATATGAAGGCTGACATTTTACATTTCATAGAAAAAAGGCACGCAAAACTAACCAGTTGCTTTTCCTTTCATTCTTTTGAGATGCGAAAAGTTCTGTTATGAAATGAACTGGTACGTATTTCACCAGCTTAGAAGTAGTAAGTTTGAGTGAAGAGAGCGAGTAATATATATGTACATGCTGTATTCATAAAAAAGATATGCCCAATATTTGATTATCGCTCATTCGCTTATCGGACGCACTTTTGTTTTGCCTACTTAGATAAGATACTGTGTTATCTTGCGATTGTGAGTGCTCGAAAAAAGTCTATGTTTATTTTCGAAAATTTCAGCATCATACATTCACACACACACACTCGCACATGTGTTATAATATTGGTGAAGGTGTAAAATCGCTCATGAATCAGACAGTCATATGGGATAAAGCTTTTGAATAATGATCGTAAGTGTTCACTTGTGTTTAAAATTTGCTTTGGCGAACAGTTATTTACTTGGTTTGTTTCTGCTAAAAAATGTGACAGATGTACTTTACATTACTTTACAGGAAATTGAAGTAAAGTTTGTGGATAGCATTACAACATGTCTGTTATTTCCACATATAGAGCTTTAAGTTATCTGTTAATTTGAAAATCATGTTATTGAAAAGTTATTGTCAGAATTACCTTTGGGCGATTAAATATACAATTTTACCCTTTTTATGCGCCAATACCCTTTGATTCGACTTTTTGAAAATTTTGGTTTTTTTAACCCTTTTCCAAAGTTATGTGCAACTTTTTAAGAGATAATTCTAGGTAATATTAAAATAACCATGCTAGTAGAAAATATTTACTTTTGTAAATTCGAAAGAAATGCATCTCTTCAAACTGGTAAAGGAAATGCAACGCATATTGAGGTGATTCAATTTATTTATTTTGTTATTTTTTTAGACTTTGTGTTTTGTCGACCTCGATACCCTTGACCTCGAGCCGGAAAAACACAAATTTGTCATTCTTATTCACTTAGTCTGATAACATCGGCTCTTTACAGACTATGTGATTGCTTTAAAGTTAAATACAAATGAACTTAGGCTATTCTTACCAACACATTTTAAGGATCTACATTTAATGTGATCCTTGGCACGGAAATATGAATATCCAGATAACATAATTTCAAACTTAGGGTTTTCAGCGCTCTCTTAATTGGCACCCTCATGCCATAGTTTTACTAAACCCAACATTAAATAAATCAGACCTCATCAAATTTCTAGAGCGAATATTGCAATTAACTTTAGACAAAAGTGCAGGACAATCTGTTTTGCTGGATATAAATTGAACATAGAAGTATAGGAAACAAATAATCTTCTATTACGAAGTGCCATTAAATATTTTAACCGCTTTCTACTTTTCAAAAATACAATAAATTAATTTGGTAACACAACTTTTTGACCTGAAGATGCAAATATGTTTCGACGTTTTATTCAACCGCTAGATAACTCTAGAAACAACCTACGACTTGCTGGACAAGTGCGTAGCAAATGGACCATAGCCGGCATGTAAGCTGCTGTTGCTTTTTACCACTTTTCCATATGTCCTACCAACACAATTCAAGTACGACAGCCTGTCGCTATTAAGTGAATGTGTGGTTGGTTGGTTGTTGTGTAACACGAACTCTATTTTTAGTGTTATTATTGTTAGAATTTTGTTACGTTAGGGCGTGCTCGTCCATTTCATATATTCATATTGCTGACTAAGGGTGCAAAGTGCCTAAGTCCATTTTTTGAAATTTTTCAGGAGAGACGAAAAACGTTATAAATATTATTTGTGTTAATATTTTTTAAAACTGTATAACACAATGTCTTTTTATATTCGTAATTGATGACTCAAATACAATTTTAAATTGAAATAAGCATAAGATAGATGTTAATGCCTATTTTTGGGCCTTGGCTCATTTTCTGCAACAGACTTTTTTTTTGTAATGAACTTAGCTCTTTTTATTGTTAATCACTTTTGTATTTTCTCTTCGACTGAAATGAAAAAAAAACCAAAATTTTTCTTTAAAGTTCATAGAAACTTTAATTGTTTAATCAAGTTTTATTATATTTCACTTACTTTTTAACATTTTTTAAAAATAAAAATAAATTTAAAAAAAAAATGCATTGGTGTTATCAAAATCTTAAATATAAAAAAAAATCACTCATATATTCCAGTTATCAAAATCTTGAACACTAATTATTCAAAATAAAAAAAAACAATTCATTGCCAAAATAAAAAAAAATCACTTGTATGGCAACTCGTCATAAAATTTATGTAAGTCTTCAAAAAAAAAAAAAAAAAAAAAAATTAAAACAGCTTGAAGATCAACTGTAAACACGAATTGCTCTTCATTTTTATCGTTGGTTTTTTCTTCTCTGGCTTCTTTCTCTTTTTCCTGATGGAGCAAGTAAACTTCCTCTGAAATATTTCCGACACGATAACGCGCGCAAATATCGCACTGATCCTTTCACGGCGCGTACAAAGATAATTTTTTTTTTTTTGAAAAATGTCATTAAAAACTGTCATAGAAAGAGGTTGCTTTTCGTGTTCAGTACACCAATTATTTTTGTAGAAATCATAAAGCTTTAACTTAGACTGCCATTCTGCTAATAGATATTTTTTTGTGGTTTTAGCTCGACAGTAATGAGATTCTGTGGCGAAAAGCATACTTAGTTCTTGCTCCAGTACACCTTGGGGTAGCCATTTCTCGGTTGTGTTTGTTTGAATTGGATACAGAAACGGGCGTTTCCAACCATTTCAAAACAGTTTTTACGCTTATGCCCTATGTGTTTAAGAAAAGAGTGCGACACACACGCAAAATTGTATTATTGGCTTTAAGGTGACACTGCAGTGCTTGACTTCTCTTGGATGCGTTTTCTATGCGACGATTTCGAGGTCTTTTAGTTTGAATACACTCTATCAAAGTATTAACGTAAACTTTTTTTGTTTCCTACACATTTTCCAAAATTTTTTAAATATTTGTTCTCTACATGATGAAAGAGTGTAGAAATTATAGCTATTTCGGAGATCACCACATCTCCTCATCAGATTTCTTTCATGATTCTACCACTCCTGAATGTTGTTGTCTTTTTTCCAATATACTTTTCATTATTCTGGCATTGAGCTCAAAAATAAATATTATCGTTTAAAAATCAAACTGTTTCGAAAGATTTTTTGGGTTCTCAAAGTTTTTATTTTTTCCTTTGTTAGATGAAGGGTTAAAAAAGCTTTGAACAGTTCATATTTTGGTATAGGGTTGCCACCTATATGAATGGGTAAGTTAACTAAAATTCTTCTTATAGCACGAATGTGCCTAATAAAAAATTTTTGTTAATCATTTAACCCGTAAATAATTCGGGATAGCGTTTTAACTTGTCTAAAAAATGAAATTGAGTTTAAGATGTAATTTAAGCAGGGACTGAATTTAATTGTTAATTTGAGTTTTTAAATAAACAAATCATTGTGAAGAATTCGTTAAAAACAAAACACAAAAATATCGAGGTAGTCTTTATGCCATATGTTATGCAAATTAAATCTATTTAAAATATTGTTTATTTTAAGTCATTGCATAATCGTTTATTTTTTAATTTTTTTTCTGCGATAAAAAATAATCGTTATTCTTGGATTTAAATTTTTCGGATTTTGTTTAATCGGTATTTTGTGGGTTTTTAATTTTTTGATCAAAAATCATAAATCGTTTTACTGTTTTTTTTTTTGCTATTATTGTCAATGCCCACAATTTGTTTTGCTTTTATTATGATCGAACAATATTTGATCTACGAATAACTATTATTTTTTATCGAAAAAATAAAAATTCCAAATTCCGTCTTATATGATCGTGAGATTTTCATCCAAAATTATAGATTTTTTTGTGCGAAAAAAATAAGAATCAAAATCACCGAATAAGTTCGATTAAAAAAAATAAAAACTTTGAAGTAACGACAAAGTTTGATCAAAAAACAAAAATGAAAAAATATGGAATTCGATCGAAAAAATTGCAATCCAATTTAGTATTTAAATCATAATGTTTTTTAAATAAATTATAACCGTTACGGTCCATGAAATTAAGTAAAATTCCTCCCATATGCCGGTAATCGAGGGTAAATTTTTGAATTTTAAGTGACAACTGGGAAAAATTTTTTTCATCAATGTCATTTCGTACGTTTTGCTGTCTAGTAAGTATATAATTTTGAGCGGCTGCTGAACCAACAAGTTACACATTGAGTTAGAGCAACCAAAAAATATATCAAAAATGCAAAAGTGCAAATTTTATTTAAACATTTTCGTATAGCTTGGGGATAAAAGAATAAAATTTAAAATTCATATTATAAACGCATTTGCCCTTCAACAGAATCTTAACGGCCCCTTTTAGTTTTTATTTCTTGGACAATCATTGGCATTGCATTGTCACATTGCTGGTTTTTGTTTTTTGTTTGAAATATTTCGCAACTCCTGGAATTTGCGGTTCTGTCGGTATATTCCACTAAGCCATAAATTAAATGTAACTAAAACGGAAGTGTAGTAAAATTGTGGTGGCGATAGTGTAAGCATCAGGGGGAGCAGCGGTGGTGGTAGTGACAAAACGCAAAGTGGCGAAATGCTAAAGTGGCTGGCTGTGAGAGAGCGGAAGCGCCAGCTGCGAATGTCAGAATGTGAACTGAAAAATAGAGAAAACAAATTGCAAGCAATGGTGAATGTAGTAAAAGACGCACTCGGGGTGGGTTGGGTTGTTTAGTTATTTTAGTTGGGTTTGTTCGTCGGCTAGTTGGTTGGTTGACTGGTCAAGTGCAGTTTGACACTAAATGCTTACTAGCATAGCGGGTGGTTAAGTTGCTAGCGACTAACTATTTGCCCGCCTGCTGTGTAGGCGATCTGGCACTAGTGGCATGTGAAGCTTGGGAAACGCGCGACCCGAATGGAGCATGTGACGGGAATTGAGTGCACTTGCAACAACCGCTGTGGTAAAAGTAGTCGCAGTCGCAGTCGCAGTTCGCAGTTCGCAGTTGCAGCAGACTCTACTGGCTGCGGAAGGAAGTGTTTCATTTCCGTTTAACGAGAGTTCTGTGTTTTTTTTTTTACCCTTCTTTGCGAGCAAAGGAAAGAGCGGTTAAAAGCGTCGACCATGCTCTTGCCAATTGTTCTGCAGTCGGATTTCTGTGGCCATGAAGTGCATCATGAGCAAGACCTCGTCGAGTGCTTCGGTTTCCGTTGGCAATTGCTTGGAAAGTAACTGCAGCCACCAACGCCGTCATCGTCACTACGTTGCGTCGCATGAATTGTGAACATTAATCTAGGCAATAAAATGTAGTCAGCCGCCAGCAGTACGTATCGCTCTTAATGTGTTCATTGATGTTCAATTGCAGCTTCGGAGTCGCCAAATAAATTAAGTACCTTTCAAAGTTCTTTGAATTGATGCATTTTAATTAGTTGTATCTTCATTAAAGAATTTATAGGATATTTTATTCGGTGTTTCATTTGAGCTGTGAATGAAGAAACGAACCTCGTAGGCAGGGCCGGATTAACTATAGCGAGGCCCGTAGGCAATGCATTTTTCGGGGTCGCCTTTATCATTTTCTAACTTCCTGAATTAATTCTTTTTCTATCGCAATCAGTGATTTAAATTACATTTTTTAGATAAGACTTGTTAGTCCTAGTTCCAATTACACTGGTTTTTTTTTCATAATTTTGAATTTTTAAATAAACCAAAAATAATAATAAATAGAAATTTTAGTATTAAATGTCATTAAAAAGCTAAAGATCTTAAAATTGTTCAGATTATACCAAATTTTAAGTATCGTATTCAAAAACTTTAATTTTCCGAAGAAGTTTTTTGGAATTCTACAGTATTTGGTTGTAAAAAATATGTTTTTTTGTTTGGCAAATAATAGTTTTTTTTGAACAACTACTCTGACAATATTGACTAAAATTTGTAAAGTACAATTTCTATAAATATTAACTCGTCTTACCTTTAAATCCTACCCGATGTGGGGGCCCTGGTCATAGGATAAAGATTGATGTTGTTAGTAGGAGCCATGCATAATGCCGATCGATAACTATTATTTTGAAACTGATAAATGTTTTTCATAGTACTTATGATTTTGATATTATTTAGGAGTGAGAAAATTTTTTTTAAGATTTGTATTACCTTACTATTCATAATAGTAGTTATGAGTGAGGCTGTTGTTTTTAAACGAAACTATTTAACTAATTTTTAAATGATCCCAAACTGGTTCTGCATTACTCACCAATTGGTTCCAAAATAATTTCGTTTTTCAAGACTTCGAAATTTTGAGTAAAATTTGTTGAATTTTTTCGCCCAGAGTGTGAACTTGCGGATTTAAAAGGTTTTTGTTTTAGAAAAAGTAATTACATTTAAAAACAGAAAAATAGTTAAAATGAGTGAGTAAAACCATTGATACCATTCTGTTAACTGAATTGAATTTGATGAACTCTGTTAAAGAGATAGCCGAGCTTTGAAAAATATTTGCGAAATAAGGCTTTCTAAAACATTTTCGCTTGCCAACCACATTTTTAATGTTATTAATCATATTAAAATAATTTAATTTACCCTTTCAAAAAGGTGGGCCCCCTTTTGAATAAAACTTATTATTGTTTAGTTTCTTAGCTAACTTTTTAACCAGGTGGCAACTCTCTCCTAAAATATTTTTGAATTTAAATTGCATTAATTCTTTTAGTTTATGGGCATACTATTTAATTTATTTTATTAATTTAACTCAACTACACTTTCAAAATATTTTATCTTTTCATTCAAAATATTTTATCTTTCCAAAAATGTTGAAATAAATCTTTCGTGTCACACCGATATAGCAATATTTTTTCTATATATTTGAATTATTTATTTGAATGCAACCAATAGGTGGTAACTCTCTTTAATAATTGTTTATATGATAATCCGGCTTCGGGATTAAAAATGTGTCAAATTGTATTAAAATCTGTCGATTCATCGTATTGTATTATGTGATTAAACTTATTTATTTTATTTCATTTAAATTTTTAAGCAGTTGGTGACTCTCTTTAAAAAATATTTTATATGTTAATCCGATTTAGTGAAGCCGTTTCTTCATGAAAAGCTTATAAACATACTCTCTCACTCATAAGCTTGCACATAATATTAGGATTTCTAACCATTTTTCTGTTTTTAAATTTAATTTATAAGAATACGAGTATAATTCATTCTAACAAAACTTTGGGCCAAAAAATTTTTTAGGAAAAATTTAACAGTCCTAAACTACGAAAATTATTTCTGAACCGTTTGGTGACTGGTGCTGATCTAGTTCGGCATCATTTAGAAACTAGTCGAGGAATGGTCTCGAGATAGTTTCGTTAAAAAAAATACGACAGAAACTATTATGAAATGGATTTTGTAAGATAAATATAATATATTTAGTGTTCGAAATTCACTAAAAAACTGAAGAAGTATTGAATGCCAAAACTAGCGTGCGATTCGTGATACTATGTCAACTTCCCTGTACCGTTTTATTCTTTCCACTAGAAAAGATAAAATATTTTCTTTTACCCTTAGATTTCTTAAATAATTAAACATTTTCGGCACACAAATTTTACGCTTACTCTCCCTTTTCATTTGCCAAACCTCAACTAAGCAAATTTCAAATTAACGTACAAAGTTTTACCTATAAATAAGTAAGTTTAAAAAAGGGAATGGTAGTAAATTTTCATGCCACCAATTCTCCAACATTGCAATTCATTTTAACCGACAATAAAATGTGTTCCTTTCTATCTGTCACCGACACAAATGTGAGCTTACGGTGCACAGCGGTCAAGCCGAATGTATGTATGTATGTATGTACGTATATATGTCAGTAAGCTTGTGTGTGTGTGTGTGTGTGTGTGTGTGTGTGTGTGTGCAAGTAAATACTTTAGTCACTTGAGTGTGAATGTGTAAATGGACCACTAATGACCAACGCCATCTAATGACGTAAAAGTTACAGCAATTTTGTTGCCTCCCACTGCTTTCCTTCTTCTCACTGTCGCTGCTATTGCCATTGCGGTTGGAGGCCAAAACTTTTGCTCATTTACGTTTTTGCGGCTAGTTTATTGAAAATATTTTACAAAACTTTCCTTTTGTTTTGCCATTGAACACTTTTGTGCTTATTGATTAAATTTATATTGGCTGCGAAGAGTTTTGATATGAAATAGGCAATAAAGTTAATATTTAAATTTATTTAATGAGTTGAACCATTCGAGAACATCCACTCAATTATTAATTCATTGCACTGAATCGTGGGGTAATAAATAATAGGAAAGATTAGGTTTGGTTGGAATGCCTAGAGAGAGTGATCCTCTCTGCGCTTAAGCCAAGAGGAGGCCCAATGTGATGCTATAAGCAAGCTATATTCCTTTGCATTGTAGGAACGCTCAGCCAGGACCAAACCATTTAGTTAACGTAATGAACTTTGATACTGCTGTTATGCTGATGTTTACTTCTCCCAAGTTTTCCCCTAGATGGTTTTCCGAGTGTATTTAGTCGTCTTCTGCTGTTTTCTGAGCAGTGACAGATAAAGTGCTGTACATTTTCATCTTCTTCTTCTTCGCATTTGTAACTGCTACAGTAGTCCGGTGCACTCAGTCCTAATCACAAAGCATACCTGCCTATCAGGAAGTGGCCTGTAAAGATTTTTGAGAGAGTTGATATTTCGTTCCGATTTAGCTCCAAAAGTACGGAAGTGCGCTTTCAGGTAAACAGCTAAGCTCTAATTTCGCGTGACATCTGTTCAAAGCATAATACCGGATTGTAGAAAGATGTTCAGCAGGTTTTTTGCTTCTTAATTGACGCTATAAGCACCTCAACGGTTTCGGCCTATTGCAATATATAGGGTCTTGCAATAGGGACGCACAAAAGTAGACCGATAGTGACAGCAAACGTCGACATATTTTTTTATTATAAATGGATGGATTGTAGATCCAGTTCACAAGCTCAGTAAGCAGACTCAATTTCTTAACTAAAATTTAAATTTTACACGAGTCGAGAGCAGCGCATGCCTTTTAAGTCGGTGCTCGATATTCAGTCTTCAGTTTAACATAACTCCAAAGTACTTTACAGTAAAGAAAAGAAGAAGGGTTTGCCCACTTAAAGTTTCGGTAATTGACGATTTATGATGATGTGAGTCATCAATCGGCAATCGGCCAATGCCCACATAGTCTACTTTGAGCTATCGACCAACCAGTACAACCAAATTTCTTCGAACTAAGTTAATACCAAAAAAAATAACTCTCCGTAACGGCCTGACCGACTTTAGTGAGGTTTTATATGTGCATTTGGTATGTAGAAGAATAGGTCGTAAAGTATATTTGATACTTCGGATAAGGTTGCCACCTGTTTGAAAACTCAAATTTAATGAAAATATGCACAAGTTATATTAAATATAAAAATATGCATGGCCAGCGGTACGTCGTGGAAAGAAGGTCCATAGCTAACTTTTATGAAGGTTGCCACCTTTTTGAAAACTCGAATTAAATTAAATTATACACTAGTTATAAGAAATAATCAAATATGGGTGTCAAACAATTCGCTTTGGTGAGCAGAAGGTTCAGGCAAAAGGTGGTGAGGGTTGCCACCTGTTTGAAAAGTAGAATTTACTTGAATTGTACACAAGTTATATGAAATATTAATATATAGATGCCAAACTGTTCGATTCGCTGAGGGGAGGCCTTATTTTGAAGAGGGTTGCCACTTGCTTGAAAAGTCGAACACAAGCTGTGTGAGGTAGTAGTGTGAAGTAGTTATGGGAAGTAGTAAAATATTCGTTTCAAACCATTTACTTTTCCTAGGAGAAAGTTTATAGGTATATTATGAAGAGGGCTGCCACCTTTGTTAAAACTACGATCAAACTTAATTATACACAGGGATATAAAATATTAAAATATCAGTTTCCACTGTCTTTCTCGGCGAAGACAAGATGTATACCTATTTTAGTGAGAGTTGCCACACTTTATTCATATGTGGCAGAAACCGGAATTTATATTTTGGTTACATATATAAAGGACAACGCCTACCAGGGTATTCTAATAATATTATATTTTTCTGAACCTTTGTATAGTGAGACTACTTTCAACTGCTCAGCTCTTGTTGTCGTAGTGTGCTCAAAGATTTCGAAACATACATATATTTCAAATTTTAAATATGTTAAATTTGCCTTACAAATCTCCATTGCATTTGTATCTACTGTGCAGTTGTAAATATAAGCCTCTACTTGCTTCTAACTTCTGATAGGTTCTTGGTCACTTCCGCCGTTTGTTTTCTTTGCAACGCCACTCACTGCTTGTGTTATAGCCACTTTACATTACTGCCACACTTGCAACTACCATGTAGTGCTACTTACTTAGTACGAATATTCATGGGTGTCCATATGCTCCCAAATGTTCCATCTGTTCGTTGTTGTCGAGTGCTTTTGGCCGCAGTCTTTATTTCCGGCACATGAATGCCAAAGTTACAACTTGATTCAAACGATCAGTAAATGAATAGACCGGATTACTGAGGGCCATTGCAAAATGTATGCATATGTATGAGTGTTGGACAACTAAACTGCCTTTTGGCTTGGTCGTTGTGCCTCCGATATTCGTTTATGGCCCCTCTTTGCCAAGGATTATGGCTGATGATGGGCGGGGCGACAAAAAGTGTTTACTGCGTGTGGTATGGCAGCAATAAAGAAAGTTGTGACAGTTGTGTGGATGCAACAAACCGAAAGGAGCGGGGTGGAAAATAGTGAAACAACTATTTCGAAGCAACACTAAGCGGTTGCAACAACAGCAATATGTCAACGCACAAAAAACAACCGCAAACGATGCTGGTGGTCGGTTAAATACGCCGCACAATTGCCACAAAGCACCCACACATACACGCACCCATAAACGAACACACCAACATACACACACACGCACACACACACATGCACACTAAGAGACTATGATGCGTGTGGTGGCCGGTTAAAAGTGTTGCATGCAACTTGCAGACGAACAGACAGTTGTTTAGAACCGCGGACAGACGAGGCGACAAACTTGCACTGTACGGACATTAACGCAGACAAATGCAATTTACATGCTCGCTTGGCAAAACAACAACAACAGCAACATAAAGGCAATGCAAACAAAATGACTATAGAAAGAAAACAACTACATAGCATCACGAAATGGGTAGAAAAGAAGTAAAGGCGCAAAAGAGCAGCAGTAAATGCGAATTTATCCACTCAGTCGACAGGCAGTTCGAAAAGCAATACATATACACCCACATAAAAGCAATCATATATCTGTGTATATATACCCTGCGGCGGAGAGGCAAAGCACTCAACGAACATTCTAGTTTATGAACTGTTATTTGAGAGAGTTAGTCGTACTAGTTCGATATTTGTTGCATCTCAGCGCCATCTGCCTTCTAACAGTGAAAGTTTCAAAGCCAAGATTGAAATCAAACCGAAAAACTAGTTGCACATCACGATAGTGCTGCAATTCGATGACTACCGCTTACCAGGCTGAGCGCTCTGGCTCGAGTCAGGGCTGGGAGGCTATATCAAATTTTCAAACAAAATAAATGTAAGCTGTTCTGTAATATCTAAATCGAAACAAATTTTAAATTTCAAAAACTCAAGGTAATTTAAATTTAAGATGACGAGCATCTTCCAAGTGGGGGTGTCCGCCATCCTCTTGTATGCAGGAACTATCGCAATAAGCGGATAGTTATTTCAAGTGGCAGCCAAGTAGCACCCAAGACCCTATCATCACAGGAGATAGGATCCTCATTGGTGATTGAGTGAGTAGAAAGAATAAACTCTCTAGCAACTCACAATCATATCCAGCTTCTCTGGGATCCGGGCCACAAAGGCATTAAAGGTAACGAGCAGGCCGATCGATTAGCTAGAGATGCGGCGGAAAAACCACCCATAGGTCCCGAGCCCCTGGTGGCGATAGGTCAACATATTATAAGGGAGGTACTCAGGATATAATAGTAGACCATCAAACCAGTTTGACAACCTCTCAAAAAGCAACTTGAGGATACTTACAGGTCTTCTAACAGGTCATTGCAGCCCGCGAATCCATCCGCACTGGCTTGGAATATGGTCGAACGGGTTGTATTACTTCTGTGACTCGGCCCCGGAGACCCCGATGGACCTGCTCTTCGAATGTGAAGCCGTCTCGAAAAAGCCGGCAGAGGCATCTGGGCTCATACATCCCCGTTCAGGAACTTGTACGCTCGCTACCACCAACCATCATATTAGACTTCCTAAGGGCGTTGAGGCTAGACGATTTTTTCGTTAGAACGGGGGGCACAATGGATCGCAAGGTCGAAGTGCAAACTTCCACCTAGGGTATATTTTATCAAAGTACTAGCTGCTCAGTGCGCTTTACTATACCCTACAAATACATATTCTGAATTTCAATGTAATTGAAATATAAATACGCATTTTGGAAATATCTCGGCTACAGCGTCACCTATCGGCTATATTTGCGAATAATATATTTATATATTTGCAACTAATACATGTTCTGAATTTAATTCAAATCGGACTGTACGCGATGTTTAGAGATATTCCGGCTCCAGCGCCACCTATCGCTTCAACTTTCAAATGAAACATTTGTTCTATGCCGAAAAGGGATCATTGCAAATTTTGAGCTCATTCGGTTCAGTAGTTTTCGAGTCTATAAACTACATACCTTTTCATTTATAAGAATTAAATGGGGTGACAACAGCGTTCCTTAGGAATGGTTGTGAATAATTTTCTTTTAAATAAAATATTATATTTGCAAAGGCATCGACGTATGATTTTACTTTTATTTTTAAATTTTTTGTTGCTGATTTTTTGGTACTGTTTGTTATTTGAGCTCTATTGAAAAAAGCGTGGCGGCGCATGCTCGGTATAGCTAATGTATCAAAAAAAAAAAAAAACAAAAAAAAAACAATTTAGAATAATGAATTATTTTAAAACAAGCTGGGACTATTTTACAATACAATTAATATTTCTCTGCAATATAGTTTTTAATACAGTTTTTTTTAATTTTTTGTACATGTTTCCCCAATTTTCAACCAAGGCGTCTTAATACTTTTTTATGTGAAATCCGTAATGTAATTTCTACTTAATACTACTAATTTAATTGATTTAAAATTTTGAAACAGGTGACAACACTCATCAAAATATTTTTTTCATAACCAATCTCTCTTAAAATCTTCTATCTGAAACCACTATAGTATAATTATAGTTGAATGTGAATTGAATTGGATTCACTTTTTGAATTGGTGACAACCTTCTTATAAACCTCGTTCCATATATATTTTCAGCCAAGGCGTTCTTAAATCTTCTTCATTTGATACCCGCAATGTGGTATTCCATTAAGACTATTAATTTGGTTGAATTTAAGTTTTTAAACAGGTGGCAACACTCATCAAAAATGTTTTTGAAACCAAGCTCTCTTATGTATCTTTTTCTCATACCCCTTTAGTATCATTATAGGTAATTGTAATTGAATTCGATTCACTTTTTGAATAGCTGGCAACCCTCTTACTCGTATAAACCCCGTATCGCGGCTATATTGTAGTGCCTAAGTTAACTTATATAGTTATATAATTTTAGCTTTCTTCTTGCACTATAAAAGTGGAAATTAAGTGAACTTATTAATTTAATTAATTAACTCGGTTTAAAGCGGTGACAACCTACTTCATTTAACATTAATATTTTAGTTCCGACGACAACTTGCTAATGAATTTATTTCAGTTTTTTACACAATTTACAACTCTCTTCAAAATATGTATGTATGTATGTGAGAAGCCTTCGTAAACCTCTTTCGTACGGGACGTCCTATACTAATTCATAATCACCTCACTGACTATCTCTCTCTCTCCTTTTCTCTCTCCCTCTCTCTCTCTCTCTCTATGGAAATATATTCTATTCTCACTCATTCGCCATATTCTAACTCCATCGCGGCGTTCAACGTTCAATGAAACCATCTGCAAATCCCTTAAGAAAGAGGTTTCGCTGTGCCACGAGTTTAACCTAGATATAAATTTGAATTTCGAACTCGCTCATCGAATGTCCTGATACTGATGGGGAGTCGGACTAGTTTGTCAGCTGGTGTGATGCTATGGTATAGGCGGATAACTACCTTTTCGTAAATCCATGTTAGAAATAGTGCAGCTAGTATTTCTACCATAAAAGATACAAGAAGAAGTATGTTGTTTGCAAATCAAACTAGTAGTAAGTTGCACTGCAGGGAATGCACGAACATGCAGCCATATACATTCAAGATACATATACTTTACTTTTCACTTACGTTCAGATATAAAACGCCGCACGACACTCCTTTGCAAAGACGAAATATTTCGTGCATGTCCTTAGTTGGCGCTCCTTCCCATTTTGATGGAAGTCTGTTTGGCGCAATATCCTGTGGCTAGTGATAACATCTCAAAACTAAGCGCAACAACCACCCACAACTACCATTACCATTTACCATTGTCGCACTGATGAATCATCTCGTTGTTTGTTGTTGTTTTATTTTTTTGAGTGTAAAACAGAGCAACGAACTGACCACCAAATAAACAACAAGCAAGGACGCAAACAAAACGGCTGTGAAATTCGTTTCGAGGATAGTCTATTGGGCAAAAAGTATGCATGACAAAAGTAGCGGCATAACAACAAATGGGTTTGACAATTTGAAATACGAGGGTCGATTAATATGTATCCATTTCGAATGAATATGCTAGTTTTTAATTTCTTAAAGTTCCAATGTAATCGGTTTTGAAGTTGATACTAATGCTGTTTCGAACATTGCCAGCTTTGCCAGGATCCGCTATTCCATAAAAGAAGTTAAATTATTTCTTGCTTTTTTATTATTACGAAGAAAAGCTAATATAACATCTTACCTTTTTGCTTGAGAATGTATGAACTAAATATGTTTCTTATTTTTAGTATTTGCTAGTATCATCTTCTTCTGAACTCTCATTGAAGAAAAATTGAGAGCGTAATTTTTGCTTCCAAAAAAAATTAAAGAAAAGAATGAAGTAAAATATAAATGTATAATTTTCTACACAATGAACGAATTGCTTGAAAAATGGAAAAATATAGCAAATATATGCCCTATAAAATAAATAATTATCAGTTTGAAATCTCTTTAGTTTATTTTAACTTAAATCTCATCAGCATTGAAAAATAACCGTTTGATACACTGATAATGGAATAAGTGGTTTGCGCGTTCCGAATAAGGATTAATTTGGTTGGCAAATATGATCTCCGGTGTCATTAACAGGGTACATTTTTGAACTGGAGGTATTAAGATAATACCGAATTTCAGCTCGATCGTTCACCTGGTCCTGGGGTTTTTGATTCTAGAACATACCAACATTTAACAAAAATATATATGTAGTTTCAGAGATCTCTAAATTGATGATTGATTGAATAATTCATGTACGTTTCTGGTGTTATATGAGATGCTAGCTTGAGATAGTCAGTTGTGCCCAATTTAGATATAAATATTTTTATATAGTGTTTGCGTAAATAATAACAAAAACTTGGAAAAATTGGCATAAACAAATTTTTTCTTAAATCAATTTCAACTATTCTTCGGTACGACCACATATGTGCAAATTGGGGTGCATTTCCCCCCTACAAAAATCGCTATCGAAATTATAAAATTCGTTATATCTTAAAATATCAACAAAAATATTTCGGAAAAATATTAAAATTTGCGTGAGCTAGAGCGATTGAACAATTACTCTAAAAGTTTAGTATTCAAAAAATTATTCTTTAAAAAGAAATTTAAAATAACTCACCCCAGATAATAAAACAGTTTAAGATTAAAAGGTGTTCATAAAAAGATTCATAGGAATCATAGGAATCATATTAAAAAGATTTTGTATCCTATTTCTAATATTTTTTTTTGAAAGTTTGGTTGATGAAAAACTTGAAAAACCCTCCAAAAGTTTTCCGATTTAGACTTAAAATGTATAATAGGCAAGGATATACTAAATATTTACTTCCAATTTTTTTTTGGAGCGCGTTACTATCTTTTTAACGAACAAACCCTTAAATATTTTTATGCATATTTTTTAAGCTCAAACGGTTTTGTCATTTCAGGTTGTTTTTCGTTTAATAAATTTAAAATTTTTTTTTATTTATGTACAAAAAACCCCATTTTTGGCGGTATTTTCAAATCGGTCCAGAAATATTTTTTGGCGTAAGTCTTAAACCCTAATGTATTTTATAGTTCCGGTGGAAAATTCGCATTTTTTTTGGTGAGATACCCTAATGCATTCACATATTATTATTATTTATAAAAATTTTGTACAGCAGAGTCGCGGAAAGTTAACTCGCGCAAAAGTTAATCACTCGGTTAAGTTAACCGAATTTAAGCTCCACATCTGAGCTTTTTTTCTGAGCTTCCGAATTTTGAAAATCAACCTTTGATTTGACAACAAAACAAGCGCGCTTTCAATTTTGTTTATTGGTATTACTACAATACATTTCGAGAAGTTCAATCGATGCTTCAAAAAATTGTTTCTTTTCAAATCAAAAAAAAAAGGGTTCAAAATAATATATTTTTTAATGTAAATGATGTATAAAAATATACCCCTTTTGTGCCGCTTTTTTGAGGTAATAAAAAAACTTGACGGAATGGCGCCAAATGACCACAGGTTTGGATTCAGCGACCCCAAAAACATATAATAGTCATGGTCTGCTTAAAAGAAGCTATTTTTTCGGAACTGTGTTATCGAAAGAGATATTCCACAATCAAAAGTGAGTTTTCTAATAAATAATAAAAAGTAATAGTGATAATGACAAAAATAATAGCACCAAAGTGTATATAGATCGGCGTTATATTTACTTAGTGTTTTCAGACATAAACACTGGCACTTATTGATCACTCCTTGTAACCACTGATGTGGAAGCAGTGGAAGCGAATTTTGGGTGATGCTTACACCCAATATAAAAAAAAAACAAAATAAATAAAGCAAAGGCACTTCCGTTTTAAGCAGCGACAGGATATTAAGGCGAATATAGGACACAGCTTGCTGAACTAGGCACAGTAAACGTGTATTGGATTGGATTGGTTTTAACTGGTTCAAATGTATGAAATCGAAACCGTAGAATTTTACCAATATAACTTATTTGATTAGCAGTTTTATCTATCGATTAATAAATTCTAAATACTGATAACTAGAAAATACTCGCATTGATTTCTAGATACAATGGAAAAACGACGAATCAAATATGGTTTTGAAAAAATTTCTAAAATGATTCTTTGAAGTTTGTTATTAAACTTTTGAAAAAAACAATGGATTGCAAAGAATTCGGTTTTTTTTTTATTTAGTTCAATCTCTTACAATTTATGTAGAGTAGTTTTTCAAAACCACATCGTTTAAATATCCACCGAAAACTGTGCTCTTTTTCGAGCATTTCCCATCACTCCTTCGAACATATTCGTTCGGCAGGGCAGCTATTTCGGCACAAATATTGATCTTGAGCTCGCCAATGATCTTTGGCTTGCTGGCGTAAACTTTCCTCTTCAAATAACCGTACAAAAGGAAGTCTGAGGGGTTAAATCGGGGGATCTAGAGTAGCCAGTCAATATCGTTTCTTGCCGATATCACACGTCTAGGGAATTTTTGTGGCAAGAACCGCATCGTTTGACTAGCTGTGTAGCATGACGTCCGTCTTGTGGAAACCAGAAATCAGTCTGGCCATTTTCATCAATTTTTGGACAAACAAAATGTGCCAACATTAACCGATATCGCTTACAATGGACGGTTTCGTCTTCCTTGACGTCCCAAAACGGCCCAATGGTGGTTTTTTGCGCACACATCGGCCACCCACAGCCATTTTTTGATCATGTAATGGTGTTTTAGGAATCCCATCAGGATTTTCTGTCTCCCAAACGCGGAAACTTTGTTTATTAACACCGCTAGAGAGGATGAAATGCGCCCCGTCGGTCTTCCAACATTCGGGCGAAGGTTTCGGCGCGTTCTTTTGGTGTGAAGCGGTTCATGATTAAAAATGTACTGGCTTGAAGTTTACAAATCGTTCCTAAGGAAGTAAATCGATTGACAAAATTTACTTATTATTATTTTTGGCCTTATATTTATGAAACGTCTCTATAATTTATAGAGCTTGAGGCCAGGTTTTTGAATTAGGGAATATTATGAGAAACAACAATTTTTCAAAGTGGTGTAGGGATAATGAGAAAAACAAACAATTTTCACACGGTTAGCGTGGCTGAGTGGTTGCGTGCTCGCCTAGCAATCCGGTGTACCATGGTTCGAAGCCAGGTAAAGTCTAGAAAGAAAGAAGTCTGATGAGGAGATGTGGTGATCTCCGAAATAACAGCTATCACTTCTACCACTTTGAAAAATTGTTGTTTCTCATAATATTCCCTAATTCAAAAACCTGGCCTCAAGTTCTATAAATTATACAAATTTACTTATATTTGTTATTGTATTTAGAACTATTTGAAATATGAATGAAAATCATTGGTTATTTAAAATTATATGAATGATGAATAAAAATCTGTTCGTTATTAAATGTTATTCGTATGATGCCCAAAACTTTATTTTTCATCTATATGAATATAGTCGTTTTTTGTTACAACTTGGCTCAAAACCCGATTAACGGATTTCAACCAAATTTGACCAGTATATCCCCTAGATCCGTGGTACGGACAAAGGCTATCTCTTAATCCATTAGGTGGCGCATGAGTCGATATATTCAGAAAATCCGTATTTATTGTTCAATATTGATGATATTGGAAAGTTAGCACCGGTGTAATTAAAATACTTTAATGAAAAATAAATGCGCTAGGTGACCCAGAGACGAGTTGTTCAGAAAATCTGTGTTTTCTGAAACTAAAAACTATATTGGGAGTACGACGAAAAATATTTGTATGAAAAATTATCCGCCAGATGACGCTAGAATGAAGTTTTTAAGAAAATCCACATTTATGGCGATATATTGATGATATGAGAAAGGTATGGTGGTGTTGCCATAAGATGTACTTTTACGAAAAATTAATCCACTAGATGTCACTAGAATAGAATAATATGTAAATGTTTCTGGTCCGATATTGATGATATTAGAAGAGTATGCTGCAGGTGCGAATAGAAATGCAGATATCCAATTGAAAATTATGCCGAAAAATTGCTACTAACCGTAGAGTTGACTCCATCTTTACTGTGACCACGGGACATTGGGTTTCATGATTCAATTATTAAAGATTTGGTAAGTAATGACATTCGAGTGTTGACATTCCCTCGTTCTCATGCTACCTAAACAAAAACTCAAATTAACATTATCGTATTTAGCAACATAGTGCCTTGGTAAGGGAGCCGATTTTATCATTAAATTCATTGAAGCTATAAAAAATCATCGAAAAGTATTAGGAAATTTAGTAAGCAACGTAGACGAAGTCGCGGGAATCAATTAAATATTTTAAAAATAAAATATTTGTGAATACAAGTTTAATTTTGATTTCAATACTAATCTGTCTAAAATGCTCACACCTGTTTTCCATTTTTATTCCATTTTTATGGCGCACACAGCAAAATGTGTTGATGGGGTTTTACGCTAATTTACTTTAAAAAAGGAAACTAATTTCAAGATAGTACTACAGTTTTTAGATTGTGATGAATACTATGAAGATCGACTACGCTCGAATTGAAGTACCCTAATCTCCGTCGGGTCAAGGGCGGATATGTACAAAAGATAAGCTCGGATGTCTCATCATCTTCAAGACGTAAACTTCATTCTGTCTGAGTAGAGAAACAAAAATGATGAAAGTGAAAACGCAGAAGGTTGTGACCGGTTACTGGCAAGAAGTCTGCAATCACAACTGCGAAGGGATGCGAGGTCTTTTCTATCAAAAGCTCCGCCTGTCTGCGTATTCCAACAGTTCTCCAGTACTTACTATGCACTTAGTAGTTAACCCATTTGAGGATGGTTGGCTTAGGCTCCATTAAGGTATTTTGAGATCCGTCCATCGTGACCCGGAAGCCAGCAAAGCATCCAACGCCAAGAAACGCTTCAATTTGGGCTATTTTGTGTATCTTTATTTTTTTATCACTCACCTCATTTCGACTGATCATTTTCTGTTAAATGCGAGGAATTTCCTATACGCGGGTTTTTTTCTCCATCACCATCCGTCGCCCCTTAATGGCTAACCAATTGACGCTTTATGGTTTAAGTGTTGGTAATTCAATAACGCTGCGTATTTAATGCGCCACAAGTGACAAATTCCTGCTGATTCTGATGCTTGTAAGGATAATGGCCGTAGGATTTTACGCACACTTTCGCGACAATCGTACAGTAGTACAAGCATTGTCGCACATTGTGAAAATGAATCGATTGTTTGGTTTTTGTAGTCGAAAGGTGTCACATATGCGATTGGCGTACGTGCGTGCGTGTTGTATGCTACACACACTACACACACACACATGTACATATGCACCCTGTGTCTATAATATACATATGTATATGCACATAGAGTATGTACACAAATAGTATGGGAAAAAGTACACACACACACACGGTTGCGTAAGTATCTATGCATGTATGTGCGCATGTGCGTGTGTACAATTGGCTTGAATGCCAAACCCATTGGGTGTCCTTCGCTATTATCGCAGCCAATAACGTAAGACAAACGACAAGTTAAATGGGTGAATAATTTCATTTCAATAAACCAATAAAGTTAACTTGCAGCTGGTTTCCAGCTGTGAGTATCGGCTTCCTGCCTTTCGGCTATAACATAAGTTGTAAAAAAAAGCTCAGTTGCGAATATTAAAAGACCATAATTCGGACAATAATTGAATTAAATTGAAAGCCTGGCATCTATGAAGTACACTTAAGTGGATTTTTATGCACAAATGACAGTGTTATAAAAATAACATTTTCAAATTCGTGGCCTGATAATTGATTTAATTTGGTAATAAAATAGAAAGACCGGCCGTATAAATGTGGACATTCAAAAGTCTTTAAATTAGTGCCTTTCATAGCAAATAATGTAAACACATTTAAAGGAGTAATGTTATCTGATATTTAAAATATTTTAGTAATCAATATTTACAGATAATAATTTCTTCTTATACAATAACAGATTTCCATTTCAAAGTTATTGAAATACTTAGACGTGTAGTCGGCGAACACGCCAAACATAACATAAAAAATTCTAGCAAAAAGAAACTATATTATATCCAATATGTATGTACTGATAGATATCCGAACATGGTCAGATAGTTCTGGTGCTAGAATATCTTTTGAAAATACCAAAAAAAATGCACATTTGTCGAAAACAACAATGTAAAAATAAAGATTCTATTAATACAATTACGAGTAATAAACACACTATTGAAATTGTCAATAAGTTAAGAATACTAGGAATGATTTTTTCAAACAAATATAATTGGAAAGAACACAGTACTGTATTGAAAAATGCATTAAACAAAAAGATAAATTTAATTTGTTATCTTTCACGAAAAAGTCATGTACATATAAACACACTTATATACTTAACAAAAACTCTTATTTTAAGGGGTTACACCACTGTAGAGCACGAAAAAAAGGCATATTTCGGGATTTTTTTTTGGTCAATCAAAATTGAATAATTGTAATTCTGTGAAAATTGTTTTTTAATATGAGTCTTGAAGTACAGAAAAACGATTAAGTTGAGCAATTCAAAAACAAAATGGCGGCTCTGCAGCATTTTCCCGCTAATGCGTTTTTTTCGCATCGGTCCACGGCCGGAAACCTAGCTCCCGCAAAAAAAAATGGCTACACTTTAAAGAAAAAGTTTCAAATTCGAACCAAAAAATCATCAAAAAATTGTTTATAAATAAAAAAATATGCTGAATGTCGAAAAACCCCTACGTACGTCGCTGGAGATAACGATTTCAAATGTACTGTAAAAATTTTGAATCGATCGGTAAAGATTTGTTTGAGTTATGTTTCCGGCCAGCTCGAAAAAAGTGGATTTGAGAAAAACGCATTTAAAGTTTCCGGTACTGTAAAATCGTATTATATTCTTACATACCCTCAATCGGCAACACGAAATTTAGACATTTAGACATTTTTTCCGCCATTCATACTTTAGTATATTATTTTTGAGATCCTAAAAGACCTTTTACGATGAAAAAATTGTTTTCGATTTTTTAAAAATTCTACAGTGGTGTAACCCCTTAAGTAAAATTGATTACGACCTTTTCTTATACGGCCACAGTGCGAAATTCGTATTAAACATTTTTAGAAGCCAGTATCACGCTGCTGCCAGAGCAAGCACTTACGCCTTACGCCGGAAGGTGGGTTTCCAAAAATTTAAAAAAGAGTAGTTGAAATAGAAAACAAACTCGCTTCGAAGCTACCATTTCTTACCAATTCAGTCATTGATATACTTGTAGAAAACATTCAGAAAACTAAAAGCACAATGAGAATTCTCTCAGCTCTTCATCGAACGCTAAAACTCATCAGGTAGTTGAATAGCAAAAAAAAAGTTTACTTCAACGGACGTATATACTAGACTTTCCCTTGAAAAGAAGCAGATAGCTAAACTCAATAATTGGCAACTAGTTTACACAGCTGGTTCAAAAATGAGCAACGAGAACACAGCTTATGCCGTAGTCAATGAACAAGGCTTCACCCTCATTAACAAAAATTTAAATGAATTTTGTACAGTTTTCACCGCCGAAGCTATAGCTGCATTGATTGTTATAAAATCCAAAACTAACACCATGATCTGCACTGATTGTTTATCAGTTATCAGAGCTGTACTAAACCCATACGTATCACCATGGCAAACTATTAATAAAATAAAGGATCTGATAATAGCAAACGAAAATCTGGTAAAAATATTATGGGTGCCAAGCCACTGTTCTATCGCAAGGAAATGAATTCGCGGACTTCGCTGCAAAATATGCCTGTAAAGTTGCAATTTTTTTAGATTCCACCTTTGAAAAAATCGAACTTCGAAAGTTGTTCATAAGCTCAAACAAAAACTATCTTATGTTCAACTGGGACCAATATCAACATCATCACTACAAAAACATCATGAACACATATAAACCACCCGTTTATCCTCTTAACATCGGCAGAGAAAGAACTAAGATGTTTATCAGATTTCGACTTGGACACACTATTGCAACAAGCCAGCAAATTTTAAGGAATGAGAACCAGCCGCAGTGCACCAGATGCAATCAAGTCTTCTCTTTCGAATATCTAACGCGCAGCAGCTGTGCTACACTGGCAGCTATCAAACGGAAACATTTCGGGTCCGAAACTATAATGGATATATTGAAAATCGTATCCGAAGACAACTTTAACAAGATATGTATATGAATTCGCCACTACTTTAAAAATTACAGTATAAAACATAATCAACATATTTACTTTATAATGTTTTATTTCATTAGCCGTAATTAAATTACATTAACAAGTTATATGTAAGTACTATCTACATTGAGCTGATGGCCTTTGAAGCCTTGCCCTAATGACCCATATTAAGCCTTTAATTTATTATAAGTTTAATAAATAATAATAATAATAATATATCCAACAACAACCATACATTCATGTAATACCGATAGACTATCGTACCTAAATTGTATTTGGGAATAGGAATATGAAAAAGCTGCAACAGTTTACACGGCTAAGCTTGGCATATCTGCTTGCCTTGCTTGCTGAAAGTTGCCAGTTCCAATGTTGCTCAAGAACGAAACATTCAAATAAGTAGATGTGGAAATCTCCGTAATAACAGAAATTTTTACCACCTTGGCTGCAAACTTTTTCAAAACCTTCCAAAAAAAACCCGGTTTTGAGCTTAAAATTATTAAGAGTTAATTGTAGATTTACTAATCAATACTATTGAAAAATGGAGCTGGCTAATTCGAATAAGGATTACCAAACGAATACGAACGTAGAATTCTAAAGAGCTACGAAGCTTACGGTAGAAGTAATATATTCAAAAATGTTCAGAATGAAAATGCTATGTCTGTCCATTCGTCCGTCTGTCCGTCCGTGCATCGGATAACTCAAGTAATTATTGAGATATATAAACAAAACTAAGCACACACATTCTCCTCGACCCAAGGTAGCCTAGTATTGAAAATGAAAAATTTTCAGATAATAACCACGGCCACATAACATTAATATTTCAGAGCAAATACGGATATTTTCGAGACTACAATGTTCAAACTGTAATGAATTACATACCTCAAATTTCAACTACATAAGCATGACTTTGATATTTCGAAAAACCACTCAAAAACCACGCCCACCTCTATTATAACGGGAGTTAAAAAACTCTATGCTGTAGCGACTACAAAAATTATTTATGCACATAAATTTATGTATAGAATTGGAGTTGAAAAGAAAATATGTGAAATGAAACTTTTTGGAAAATGGACGGGGCATTTCCCACTTTAGAGCAAATATGGTAGATGTCTCCAAAACACGACAAAACTTTTATTTCGAAAGTTATAGAAATTAGATAAAAAACACTCCCAGCGCTCATATATTAATTGTATTTACAAATTTAATTTTAATATTTTAAGTTTTATCTTTTTAGATAAAAGACAATCCGGTTGAAAATTGTTTATATTATAATATTCGGTTTATCTCTTCAATTTAGTGTTTTCGAAATTAAGTATTTTTACATCTCAGTAGTTTGTAAACTTTTGAAAGGGCGTGTCACTCTCTTCAAAAACTATCTCGAAACTAAGATTTCTTAAATCTCTTCAGTTTGGTATAAATATTTTAATATTTTTAATTCAAATTGTCCATTTGAAAATTGTCAACAGATCTCTTCAAAAATATTCTCAATAGTAAACTTTCTTAAACTTATTTTATTAGAAACTCACTTCGTACATTAAATTTATTTTTCAAATAGCGCTTTATTTTTTTCTACTTTTAAATTATGCGAGCGTTGGGGTGATCTAGGCTAATTTAATATAAAAAAAGTAAAATAATTTCAAAATAGTGCTACAGTTTTAAGATTTTGGTAGGCGCCCCCTATAAATATAATAATGAATAAGTACAGATTTTATGCATAACTCGACACATGCGCCACCTAGCGTTTAAAATATAGTATATTCCCGTGCCACGCGCCTTATGATTATAATGGGCCCGTTTCTTTGTTGGAAAAGAACACTAGGTAGGATAACGAATTGCATGTAAAGCAACAACACTGACTCGGAAAAATATGCGAGTTGAGTCAGCTCGGTTAAATGATATCCGGCATGAGATGTAGTGTTGGGAAGTGAAAAAACTGAGCTATTGTGAATTAGCTCGAAGAGAATACATGGGCAATTTGGATTTAAAACCTAATTCGTTTTTATTTGCATAGTATTTGTAAATATATAACTACATAAACCTAAAAATTGCCGTCAAAAGTATTTTCCGTTCCTAAATAGCACTAAACAAATTGCAACTTATATGAAAGAGGCTAACAGGGCTGCTTTTGCAACTAAAGGAAATATGATCCGAGTTGGGGCGTTCTTTTATAACTCGGTTACATTAAAACGGGGCCATTCTCTAAATTCCTTTGAATCCCTTCAACGGAGTTTGAGCCAAGTTGTCACGAAGAATACGGTTACCTTTTTTATATTTTTTTTTTGGTAGGTATAGGGGAAAATAAATAAAAGTCGGTTATGTTTTTAAAATTATGACTATTATTTTAACTGACTTTATTGCATACAGCGAGTACTATTTCTTTGTTAAAAAACAAAACGGGTGCCGGGAATTTGAAGTTCAATTTTAT
The DNA here is from genome assembly GCA_951828415.1 of Anomoia purmunda. Lineage (NCBI taxonomy): Eukaryota > Metazoa > Arthropoda > Insecta > Diptera > Tephritidae > Anomoia > Anomoia purmunda. Next base: position 113,327,129 of record OX639994.1, on the reverse strand, counting down.
CCGAGCTTAAACTATGTTCATATTAGAGCTGGAAGAACAATCGGTAACCTGACGAAAGTATTGATTGTTTCCGATTTCAAAAACTATCGATAGTTTTGAGGTATCTCCTCACTATTTAATTGGAATTGACGCTGAAATATTCTCAATATTGTTGATCACAAATTAAACTTTAACGTTAACTAGGCACACAGCGAGAACAAATCATGTGGTCAACCATTTTAAGCTACAATCAAAAGCAAAATAAAATGAGTAAAAATTAATAGTATTTTATATGGTATATGTATTATCGAGTTATATGCATTGGTAGACACTTTAAAATTTTCTATTATTTCTGAACAAGCGATGAAAATTTTAGGGAAACTTCGCTGACTTTCGTTAGAACTTTGAAATTTGGCTACGCCTGTCGATAGTGTTCCAGCTCTACTTCACATTACAACGTAAATTACTTATTTTCATCCCAAATTACTTTGCATAAACGAAGTACATTCACACGTGTCATTCCTAATTTGCCTTGACAGCTCGGTAGCCACAGAGTTGCTTAGTGGTTTGATCAAAGGGAAAAAATGTGGAGATTTATTATATTTAAATTTTATTGTAATCATATCCTAATAATTTAAATTTGCGCTCACGAAAAAAAACTTCTAAATAGATGTCAAAACAATCAGAGAACATTTGAGTGAAATCCCGATATTTCGAAATGAATGGTCGAGTTTGTTTATGAAGAATACGAGAATAGGTCGACTTTTATACATAAAATTTAGAGCTGACACTGATTTGGTTTTGACTTAGTTCTTAGTTTTTGATAAAATTCCTTATTTCATCTCAAAGTATTGGCTGATTTTATAAGGCGAGATTACTTACTTTAAACGTAACTTTCTTACATCAAATAAGAATGAGCCATAAATTAGGATAGCGTGTCCGGGCTTTAAGATTCTTCTCCACTTGTTTTTTGTATAATTTTGAGTGTTATATATATATATTATAAATGTATATCCAAAATGAAAAAAAACAGAATGCAGTTCTAGAGTATAAATCAATATTGAATAAAAGTTATGCACGAATAAATCACGATATATTCTATATAATCTGCTTATTCGCCAATTCGGATGCATTTTGTTTTATTTTTGATAATTTTATTTGCTTAGTTATTGCTAAATATTTCGCGTTTCCATTTACTTGTTGGGATTTGTTCAAGCAGAAGTGGCAGAGACAGCGTCAACGGCAGGAACAACTCGTATAAATCTAAGTTGAAATAAAATGTAAAAGTATGTAGGTACGTACATAGCAGATGAAACTAGTAGACTTGCATGATTTTGGGCAAACACATACACAGTTAGATACACACATACATGTTTATGCGCAATGCGGCCTGTTGGAATTAGAATTATTTTAAAAGCAATTTAAAAATTATGTTTATATCCACTACAAGTGGTTGAAATTCTTGCAATTTATCTTGTAAGCAACGAACCTGATTAACATGGCGATATCCTAAGAGCAAGTAAATTATCTGACACTGCATTTGATTTTAACTACTTTTAAATATGTTTGATAGAAGGAACATCAAAATTAATTTTTATTTTAAATTGCAATAAAATGCTTTTATTTTCAACTATTTGAAATTCTGTTGTATCATAGTCTTTTAAAACTACATCTTTTTCAGAAAGTTACAATTGAAATTTAGAAAGTTACAAATCAAATTCAGAATTTCCATTTCAAGTTTAGAATTTTTATTTGAACTTCAGAAAATTACAATTCAAATTCAGAATTTAAAATGGAAATGCTGAATCAGAATTCCAACTTTGTGCATTTCAAATGGAAATTCTGAACATGAATTGCAACTTTCTAAATATGAATTGGAGCTTTCTAAATTAAAAATGGAAGTTTTAAATTAGAATTGCAATTTTTTGAACTTGAATTAAAGTTAATTTTAAATTGGAAATTCTCAATTTAAATTGTAATTTTCTGAACTTCGATTTAAATTATCTGAATTTGAAATGAAAATGTTGAATATGAGTTGCAACTTTCTGAACTACAATTGAAAAACGTGTAGTCTTATTACCAACTACTTTTTAATACAAGAATACATTTAATTTCAATTCATTATACAAATTAAAAATAATGGCACCACTATTTCGAGCATCAATTCAATTCGAAAGTAATGTAGATTTTTTGTTCAATTACACTGCTTTACAGGCGAAAAAGTTCAAAAATTTCTGGAACGGGGGAGGTTAGTATGTACTTTCTGAGCTCAAATATTTTTTGTTTGGGTAGGGGGTTTTTTTTTTTGGGATAATACTTTCTTTACATTTTTGTATTAACTCTTAAGTGTCAGTATTGTGTATCTAGTCCGAAAGACAATCAAATTGCGCTTTTAACCCTTTGCCGACCAGCAGGGTCAATGGACCCGAATGAGATTTTATTGTGTTGCCTTATATCCTTATCTAATGCATTTGACTTACGAAACTCCTTGATTATGCTAAGTTCCAAGTATTTTATTACTTTCTGATCATATAAACAATTGCTATAGAAAATTTGACAGCGAAAACTACCATTCGGGTCCAGTGGACTCAAAGTATTACTTCAGAGAAAAAATGGAGTTATTCCTAAATTTGTAAACGTTGGTTGATCTTGTTAGTGGCAAATGTTGTTTCATTATGAAAAAAGTGAAAAGAGATATTTTTATTGGCAATCAGATTATTACAATGTTATTAGCGCTTGCCTGTTGAAACACGATATTAGAAAAGTGATAACCAATTTCTTTTTCAAGGCACTTCATTCAATCGTTTGCTGAGAAGTTTGATATTCTTTCTTGTGTTTCTAATTTATTTTAGGCGACCGTTTTTGGATAATATTATCGAACAGAAAACACTGAAGGATGCCGCGTTTTTGGAAATATATGGAAACCAATTGAACACAATGAGTTTGAAAAGGTTATTCGACTTCTAATACTTAACGGAGTCTACAGGTAAAAAAAACGAAGAGATGCACCAACTGTGCAGTAGAAGAGATGGACGAAAAAATTTCAATGATATTAGGAACCCAATTAGATTTCAAATCAACTGATAGTAATCTCTAAGATCCGTTGATAAACTGCAACCTATTCGGCTTTTGGATTTATGCTGGGTTTAAGTGTGACAGTGGACGAGCAATTATTAGTTTTTAAAGGAAGGCGCCCATTTCGGCAGTATACCCCTTGAAAAGCAGAAAAATATAGCATCAATTTTTGAGCAAATTGCGATATTGGATATTAAAAATTTACGCAGGAAAAGTTTGAGAAATAGGAGAAAAAATAAGATGAGAAGATTAGGAAATGAAACAACAAAATCCCTGGACTAAACATAACATGTGTTAAGTACCACATATCCACTTGCTTTACTATTGAAAATCTGAGTATTATAGAAACAATCAGAAAAAACGAAGAGGACTTGGTTTACTGGTTTACAAATTTTAAAAATCGCGAAATATTTTTACCAAAAAGATGAAAAATTTTGGCACTATGAAGACAAAAACTACGCTATATGATGACAAGAATACCGATATTGGATCCAACCAAAATTCACAAATATTTTTAGATGACAGCAACACCAAAGCTGGAGTTAACACTTTGGACCAAATGACAGCTTGAAAAGACAAACTAGAAGATATTCTTTGACACTTTTTTACAATATGATAGAGTAAGTTTTATGAATGCGTTCATTGTGTGGAGTTCTTCTCATAGAAATTGTGGTAAAAAAAAATAACGCAAGAAAAGGGATTGGATTACACAATATGGAAAACAGCTGAGTCAAGAAACTACCCGTTATATGCGAAGTCCAGAAAAATCGCAAAATGAAAATAGAATGATATACAGGAAAAGAACTTTATGTTTCAGAATGCAAGAAATCTTTTCAATAAAGACGTCTAAAATACAAACTATATAAATTTAAACACTCAAATAAAACGGTAGTTAAGATATTTTTTTTTTTGGTAAACAAAGGGTTAATGACATACAACTTGTAGGGATTGTGAATTTGCGAATTTTTTTTTAATTTTTCGACTTTATGTTAAACAAAAAAATAAAAAACTTAAAAATTAGCAAAAACTTCAAAACAAAATACATTTAAAATACAAATTAAAAAAAAAAACTGTTTTATTTGGACCACCTATAACTTTGAATCTTTTAAACCAACTAGAATTTATCTACAAAATAATAATTAATAGAACTTATTACATTTTTAAAAAGATATATATATTTTACCACAGAAAAATTAAAAAAATTTTTAAATTGGTTAATTTTTTAGACTGTCTGCTTTTTTCCTACTGGGTTCATATAAAAGGTACATCTATGTGCACATCAGAAGCCATAGCTAAGAGGAAGTTGCACCAAAAAGTATGCAATAAATCTGCTCGTTTACTCATCATCTTTACCCATTCTACTGCTAAACTTCTCGTCGCATAGCAAAAATTAATCTCATTCTTTTGGCGCGTACGCAATGAAATGTGCAAAACTTTTCACATAAAGCATCACAACCACTGGCAAAATACATTTATTTATATGTACGTACCAAACAAAGTTTTATTTACGTAATATGTGCATACAAATATCACATCACACGTACGTTTCTCCAATCCCTTCTGTTGTCGTCATTAAATCACACATTCAACGCTTCTAACTCGCTTTGGTGGGGTAACATTGGCCCGCTCCCCCACCCCCATCCCCACCGAACCAAGAATGTGAAATCAATTCATCAATACTTTGCTGTCGTAGCACTCGAATTTCGTCAATCGAGTGAGCGAAGAGGAGTACGCCAAGTGGTAAGCAAGTAGAAGCGAAATATCAAGCGAGCTTTGTTAATATTCACTGATAATTAAACTTTCGTCTGTCGCGCTCACCATTTGCACTTCATTAGGAAATTTATCGTCGCAAAAGGCAGCGAGCAACGAAGCTACACCCCCCATGCATGGAATTCCAGTGTAAAGCCACAGCATTTAAGCGTTGGTGTCAGTTTTACGACTGAACTAGCAGCCAAAAATCAACAGACACAAAAGGGAAGTCATGAAAAAGAAAACTAAAAATGAAAAAAAAAGAAAATATATATTAATGGCATACTTTTGGTGGAACGTTGTTGGGAGTTTTGCAAAAGCGTAGCTAGACGAAAATTAATGCAAAACTTTTGCGTGTAATTATCATTAGCGACATTGTGACTGCTGTGCGTAGCATTGCAGATGTGGTTGCTGTTGCTGCCGCTCCTCACGCTTTTTATCTTCACGCTTCATCCCCTCATCGGCCGCCTTCTGCTGCGCACATTTGGTTTGTGTGCCGCTCTTGTGTGTGAAGTGAGCTGAGGCGAGTCGAGTTGAAGTGGCGCGTACCGCAGTGGAATTTGGGGAAATGAAAAGCGTTGAGTGTTTTCGTACATAAATATACACTTATGATCAAAATAATAGCAACACGACTATTCAAAATTTAAGGGAAATAATTCTGATTATGAACACTCAGAAAATCACAAGCAAAATCTCACACTATTCTAACACAATACTTCTGTTCCCGTACTCCACGAACTTACAGATTTTTAAGCGAACTAACAGAAAGTTACAAAAAAATTTCCCATATCTCAATATCCTGCAAATGTCAACGATATTTATATAGTTGCGTAGCGAATAAAGTTGCAAGATTTTACCCGAACTTTTTCTGCTATTAAAATCATAAAAAGTGTCAAGCGATAAGCTGTTCCAAAAAGTAAACAAAAATTGATTGCAAAAAATATTAAATTAACAGTTTAGTCATTTTGAAGTATTCCGAACGAAATAAACTTTTAGTTTATCACCTTCCTTATTTCTGTTTTTTTTTTTTTTTTAATTTGATAAAAACCGCCTGATGTTTTTACAGGACTCATTTTTTTGTGCTGCCGTACTTTTTGGTTGCTACTATTTTTTTACTCTCACTACAGAGAGTAATTTTGCTGTTAGACATTTTTACAGTAATACTTCTAGATCGGAGCTAATTTTAACAAATATTTCGAGTTTTGCAGACCTTCCACATTTCTGAGCAAAAAAGAGTAAACTCGAAAAATTCTCGTTGACTTATACTAGCGTAACTTTTCATGAAGATGAACTGGTATTATGATAATGGTCCGATGGACAAGAATCAAAAGAGGCATACCCACAAAATATTATACAAAAAAAAAAAATATCGGGACGACAAGTTTTGTCGATTCAGCCAGATCGGACTGTTCGGCTGTATGTGGCCAACAGGTCCCTCAGTTATAAAGATATGTGACTGAAATTTGGTATACAAATGTATTTTTGAAATGTTGTAATAATTTCTTAATTTCTTAACAAGGTGGTCACTTTTGAACTGATTGTTCACTATTTATTTTATAGTAGTTTATTTTATACTTGCTAATACTAGTTTAAATTTTGTTGGCACTCTTTCCGCGACTCCATGCCTTCCCATCAAAATCAGTAAGCGCGACGCCACACCACTCACAGAACATTCGCGTCAACTTGCCGAATATCTCTAACATTATCACAGTCGGAGCGATAGCTTCAAATGCGAAAGGTGTGGTAGCGATGTTCATCAGGCCGCTCGACGTGAAACTCGCCGGTTATGTGCATCGCTGTTGTCTACGGGTGCTTCGTAGTACTGATCTGGAAGGAAGTGTTCCCAAATCAACTCGCCGCGAATTATTGAGGTCCTCGGATGGTCGGAAAGAACGTATTCCCGAGCCGTCCGTTCGTTGATTTTATTCATGCTGAGCTGGTCGGTAAGGACGAGTTCTAACGCCAGTCGTTCGTCGGTGGTTCAGCTGGGCACGCGGTCTAAATGGACTGGATCGAGAGTTACGCTGCCTGGGCGGTCAGAAAGAGCTGATTTCCGAGGCGTGCCTTCGCCGTTCATACTGTAGTGGCGGTCGGAAAGTGCGAAAGTACCATAATCAAAATACTTGACGACGTACGGTTACCATTTGACAAGAACTTTCTAATGTTGCTGTGTTAATTTCACTTTTTTGACACCTTTGTCAACCAAAAACTAGTGTACTCTAAACTGATTAAGCTTTTTAGCTTTAGAGAACCTGCAGCGCAGCTTTTGACGAGCTGATCCCATTGGAGTCAAAAGTATGGGACTAGCTTCATGTATCTCCATATCAAGTTCCAGTTCTCTATCAAAAATAGTTACAGAGATGCAGTATGAAAAATATAGTTTGTTCCTTTTTTCATCATGGGTATGGATCTGATTTTATTTATCTTCATAAGAGATGTACACAAAATTCAGTTGCTATAGAAGTTGTCACAGTGAGGGGTTTAAAGAAATTTTTTTTTTTGTTCTCTCTTAATTCTCATCGACTTTCTTCAATTGACTAGAACTTCGAATCGTGCCAATGACACGGGACGTTAAAGTTAAACTAACCACACGATTCCAGCGTTAAATAAGCCAATAGTATTAAAGTTCTGTTAAAAAGTTTTATTCAATACAGAAAGTTTGCATTAACCGATTGACGATTGATGAACCGATAGGCAGATTCAAGAACTTTGATCGGAATTACAAACTTCAAATAATGTAGTCGAGAGTCGTTCGAAAATCACAATTTTCTTAAAAAAAGCTGGCCAAGTAAAAAATTCCGGGAATTTTTCCATTAATGACTTACCACTGGTTTGCAAATTGTCTTCTTCTGGAATCTTTAGAACCGCAGGGATCAGAAAATCGAAGACATTGTTGATGTCTCAAAAATCATTCTTTATTCAGTTTATCTAAAACTTGGTAGTAACTGTTTCGATGACTTTCAAACTCGAATCGGAAGCTTTTTCATCGAACTTATAAAAAAATATTTTTTTAAGTTTCCTGACGATAGCGAAATGAGCATTTTTGAGTTATAAAAGTTGACCAAATCACAGCTAATCTCCAAGCGCTTGAGCTCTTTAAATATTCGAAATTCGCAAGATTCTATTGAAAAGCCGCGTTATATAGACTTTCGTGAAATGAGGTGTGTGTTCGCACTTCAACAAATCATATATCACATATTTCACCATCGACAATATGACAATACAGAACCATATAGAAGATCCCACACAGTTTGTATTGAATACAATTCACACTAGGTGGGGGGGAAATGAGCATTTCACTGTTCACTATAATAAGAAGTTTGGATGGCTCGTAAACGTCCCATGCGTAGTCTTTTGTCATGCAGACTAAAAGTGATAAGAATTCAGATACCCACCGAAGTAGCTGGAAGTAATTCTGTGATCCCAAAACCTTTGGCGGCTTTTTGTTCTTTGGCAAATTGCAAGGTCTCTCAAGAAGGCGTGATCTCAGCATACTCTCTTCTGTGGTCAGACCCATTATCAGTTCCGCATTAGTACTATGGTGGAACCGGGTATGAGCCTATAGCATGGGAAATCTGCTTGCTAAACTCCAATTGACAATCGTCGTACGCTATACTGGAGCCTTCTATACAATGTTTAGCGCTGTTATTGATGTTCAGCTGCACTTAACATCGCTTTGAAGTTTTATATGTGGAGACAGACAGCTACATGCTTGTCTTTTCAACTCCCTATGTTGGTTGGCCGGCATTACCTCATGCTGAACCTTTGACCAAATCCCATTACTGAGACGGACTTACTCACTGTCGAATTTTTAGTGATAACTCCAAAACCTAAAGGCGGTCATGACTTGCAGTTTCTTCGCAGATAATGGGAATAGGCTTCACTTTTCTCTCTATTACCCGAGATTCGTCAATCCAAGCTTAAGTGAATACAACTCTTACGACTTGGACTATTTGGTGGAAAGTAGGTGCAAAAATAGGAGGGGAACACGATGAGCTCGAGGTAATCGGAGTACCATCGAAGTCATCATTATACTGAAACATCAGACAATTTGATTAGATAGAGCTGTGGCTATTTACAATATTTGTATCTCTGGCTATTGAGGATACCTTCAGAAACTGGATGAATATTTCGCGAGTAATGACCGGGCCGCGTTTCTACATTCATTGAGCAGATTGAATTACATACAACTTGTGGAATTACTGACTGCCTACTTCACGTGGCGCAAATAGCTGAATGGGTGCTACCCTATTTGTCGATCTTGCCTTGCAGACGTTGTGCCTTTAGATTATTGTACTTTTTGCTTTTCGTGCATCTGTGCAGTTTCAAGTCAAAGAGCCAATTGCTTTGCAAGCATTATATTCTCTTTAGTTCCGAAACAGGAAAATTCTATATTTCTATAAGCTGTTGCTTAAAATTAAAAAAAAAGTTGCAAAAAAGTCAAAACGCGTCACAACCGTGCGATGCTATTATTTTGAACATGAAAATTAAATGCCAGTAGTAGCATGGTGTATGAGCAACTTTTCCAACTTTCAAATGGTGTATTTTTCCTCATTTTTTTCTTCTCTTCATTGCTACAACTTTTATTTAGCTGTCGGTGCGTTAAATCAAATTTAACATCTAACTATGAGCGAGCAAAACAACAGTTATATGTAGCGCCATAATAGTAGCGACTGCGAATTTTCGGGTTCTCTTTACTGCGCCACACCACCACACCACCACAGCATCATCAGCTTGCACCACGTGCCACCGCTGGGTTGTGATTTTGGTGGTGGCAGGCTGCCTCCACTCTATGTAGGAATTTTAATTAATGCGTAGCGCGTTGGTAGCGTTGCAGTTCTAAGGAATTTTCGCTTAAATTCTTGACTTCTTCTACTCTTGAATGCATTTATAATTTGTATTGTTGTTGTTATTGTTTCATTTAATGAACGTTAATGACGTCTATGCATTGTTTGCCTTTGCATTACATTCTTATCTCTTTATTGCTAAATTGATAGGCTTTGTATTATGCTCGGTACTTGTTTGCAGCAATGAACGGAATTATTGGTTGCATAACACAATAAATAGTTCGTTAATTAGAAATCGTGTACCGTTAACAAATACATTATATAAATTTACATTAATGATTATGTTTTAGGTAGCCTGAATATGCGTACTGTTCAATGGCTTGTGCTGATCCTATACTGGCTTTATGAAATAAAACGCGTGAAGCATTTTCCGTCGGAATTCAGGTCTTATTGGAGGTTAATTAAATTTCAAACTACATATATACTATATTTAAAATGTAGAAACAAAAAAAACTGTGTACGAAAAACTTCAAGGGGGAAAATGGCAGAATAAAAAGAGGTAACAATATGTATATTTTCGAATAGGTTTATTACTCAAATGCACGAGCTTTTTCATTATACATACTTTTCCAGTTAGTTGAAATTAAACTTATTATGGGTCTTCGGAGACGGTTGTGTTCAACGTTTAACGCCAACACGGCTTGTAGGATTTAGTCAACATTTTACACATAAATTGTGACTAACATGAATTAGTAACCTATTTAATAAAAACATATTTTTTTTTACAAATTACTGAATATATAAAATATTGTCACTTATGAATGTATTTGAATCATTTTTATTTCCGAATAACGAATTTTCAGTTTAAGAAACGGTTTTGACATTATATTATTCGTTATAATGAAGCACCACAGTATTAAATGAAACTAACTTTACGAAGGGGTTTGCCACTTATTTAACAGGGGTAATTAAATTTAATTTATGAGTTAAATGCAAATGCTACTACGAGCATATTGTTGTCAAACGAAACCAGTCTAGGAATAGCCTTATTTCAAAAACATTTTAGAGAGGGTTGCCACCTTTTTTTAAATTAAAAAAATTTATTTAATAAAATAAATGAGACTTTAAAATGTTGGTTTATAAACCTTACTTACGAAAATATTTTTCAAAAACCGATATTTAATTAACTTAATAATATTAGTGAAATATTCCAATATGCGTATCAAATTAAAGTGGTTTTAGGAAAGCTTTATTTGAACAATACTTTTGAATAGGGTTGCCATCACTTCAGAGAGTTAAATACAAAATAATTAAAGATTTCAAGGAAGTATTGCAATATTGAAGGAAGTTTGCCAGATGTTGAAAAAGTGAAAATTTCACGAGATTCGTTGATCAGTTTTATCAAAACTAAATACTTATTCTCACAAGCCTTCAGGTGATGATGGTGGCTTTCACGATGAAGCTTTTCAACTCCGTTAAGCGTAATCTGGTGATAATAAAGAATCTCTGCGCATCAAAGTTACGTATCACTATGGCTGATATTGCCATCCTTAATTCCAATTGACGTGATGAAATCCCTGAGAAATCGAATGGTGTTCTCTTTTCTAGAAAAAAAGCCTCTCTTTTGGGATTTCTCAGCCTATTCACTGGGTTGTGTATTAGTCTTAAAATATTGCACTCTGATGAAACAATATACATATATTTTTACTAATATTTGCTTATATTTGCTTCGTTTTTACATCATTATTGTTATATTTCATTTCACCTATTACTTATTTGTATTTAGTTTTTCAAAAATGTGGCAACCCTATCCAAAATTATTTTTGTTTTAAGTAAAAGGGGTTTTAAGTGAATTTCGTTTGATACTTAAATATTGGTATTCCAAGTAACTCACTAATTATGTTACATAACTTGTACGCCTTTTACACAGGTGGCAACCCTCTTAAAATTATTTTCTCCTAAATCTCTTCTACTTCACATATTTTTTTTTAATAGTTCAGTTAACTTATTAATATAATGAATTATTTTAAAATGGTGGCAACGCTCTTCAAAAATATGTATATTCCTAATGCAGCTTTCTTAAATGTCTTTCGTTTAACACCCATATTGCAGTACGAGTTTGGGATGATTTATTAATTTAATTGAATATAAATCTTTAAACATTTACAGCCCTGATAAAATTTTTGTATGTAAAATGTTATTTTAAGCCGGCATTCTCTAAGCTGTCTCTTCTGATTTCCGCCATATTGAATAGTCTCCAGATAGGATCCCAATTTCAGAATAATTCCTTTGCGCTGTATTTTCAGATGAAAATCAACTGAATTTAAGAGGATATTTCTTTGAGTCTACGACAATTGCACTTATCGCACTTATGAAAAACTGAAAGACAATTTACCTAATTTACACGATTCTGCGAGGTCGGAGAAGAAAATGACTATATGTCGCCTGTATCAGAATCTTGAAAACCACGCATGTAGACGTCCAGTCGTAAGCGCTGCTTATGCCGAAGTGGGAGTGTAACTGCATTATTCCACTTTAGGCCCCTTCCACAGTTCGAAAAATTCACTCACGCGCACTTTAAGACGAGTATACATAATATTAAAACTCGAAAACCAGTTTCCATCAAAAATTCAGTGGGTGAAAACCCTTTTTTATTTTGAATTCCCAAAACCACCTATAAAATTAAACAGAGATCGAAAAAAATTAGTGCCTCAAAAACCAAATGTTACAGAAACGATTTGGCTGTTTTTCGCCTTAAAAATTTGCGTTTGAACGTAAAATTTTGCATTTTGTTTAGGTCCAACACCGTCCACATCCAAATTTATAACGTACTGGTTTTGATTTTATTATTAGCGGGAAAGTGTCTGGACTACCATCATTTTATATGCCAGCTGTTCGTCAAAGGATTCATTTGGATTTGTTGCCTGTCCAAAATACCAGATATATCCCTCGCTTTCAGCTGGAAAAGAGAGTGTTTCCTATTATGTCATTATTGTCATCACTCCTCCTCTCATTTAAATACTCTCGTGCTAATATAAATTATATTTTTCCGTTTGCCTTAGTAGCAACTCTTGTTGCTGTATGTAATCAACGCATTTCCGCTTTAATTGAATTTCCATTTATATATTTATTATTTCCTTTTTTTCAAAAGTATCCTTACTACAAACTCGCACCTGTGCATTCGAATTACCTAGATAAATCTAGGTATGTATGTATATAAAGTTTGCCACAAACCAAATACGCATAAAAGTTCACTTTTCCCGCACTATCTTGAATCATTTGTCGATTGAAGGGGAAAAGTTCGTGCGGAGTTTAACTAATTTATTCATTGTGTTTGTGTGTGTGCCTGTGTGTGTGTGTGTGTGTGTATGTTGAGCGGATTTCCAATTTAATGCTGGTTGTAAAAAGTTCTAGCTTACCTTCCGCTGTTTAGCCAACTAAAAGCGTTGACTTAATATAAGCCAACGCTACAGCAGATTTAACGAGTACGTTTAGTATATATCCATATCTACACACACACATACATACATACATATGCACTTGCGGGTGTATTGTGTGTTTGTGTATAGAAAACTATTTTATAGAAGGCGTAAAAGGACACGTGTGCAGTAAAGTTAGACTTAGGTAGCAATAGTGCGTTCAATCAGGTTCTTGGTTGTTTTTCTTCTTCTTCTTCTTCTTCTTCTTAATTTTATTAAGCGAGAAAAGTTTTTAATTTACTGCAGAAACTTTAAATTCATTTCCGATTTTGTGTACTTAATTAATTTTAAATGCGTGTTTAATAGCTTTGCGCCCACAGTAATGGCGTGTGTTAGTTTTAGATGAGGCTGTGTGTGTTTGAGATTTGTTGTTGTGTGAGGGTTTTAAACTTTGCAAGGTGTTATATGTATTTGCGCATCACTCGCTTGAGCTTAGAAATGCAGTTCTTACTGCTAGCAGCTCTGGGGTGTATAAAATGATTTGATTTTATTGTATTTGTATCTCAACCGATATCTATTACTACTTCAAGGCTTAGCAAATTGATATTAGGGTTCCCTGCACTACAGTGGAATACGATATAAATAATAGCATTACTTTAAAAGCAATTTGAAAAGTTCGTTTTTACCAACCACAAGTGGTTGAAAATTCTCTCGATTTTCTTGTAAGCAACTATTAATTTTATTAACATGGCAATGTCCTAGGAACAGTTCAATTATCTGATTCTGCATTTGATTTCAACTACTTTTAAGTATATTTGAGAGAAATAACATCAAAACAAGTTTTAAATTTCGTCTTTTCTATTTTTTCGTTTAAACCAAAATCCATTTGATTTTCAATTCTATATGAAAATTAAAAATAATTACATCCTTATTATTTCGAACAAAAATTCTGGAAAGTATTGTGAGTGTCGAATTCTTTTTCAATTACGCTGCTATACAGGGAAAAAATTCCAAAAATTTTGGGTATAGGGGAGTTCTTCTTGTTCGAAAGATAATCAAAATGCGGTTTTAACGACATAAAACGTATAGGGGTTGGTTAAAAACATGCTGGGCTGTAGCTGGTCAAAATTCATTTTTTGGCGTTTTTTTTTCCTAATTTTTTTTCAGAATTAAAAAAAAATAAATTTTGGTTCTAAATTTTTTTTTAGAGTTTTTACGATTTTTTAATTATTTATTTTATGTAAAAAGAAAATTAACTAAAATGGAAATGTGGAAAAAAACGCAAAACTTCCAGAAGCAAGAACACTTATAAAATCGAAATTCAAGAAACTATTTCATTTTCGACCAGCTCTGCGTGTTTTAAACCAAAGAAATTTGTATAACTAGTATTTATCCACATAATAATAATTAATAAAACGAATTACATTTTTATAAAGATATACATATAATGTATTGAAAATATATTTTACCACAGCCAAATTATAATAATAAACAGATTCATACATAATATAATTAATTTAACATGCACCTGTTGATTTCCAACCACTTTTTAAATTGGAAAGTTTTTTAGATTGTCTCCGTTTTTTCCGACAGGGTACAAAAGTGTTTAGCACAATACACATTTTTATTTATGCTATGGGAAAAAATTGTACTTTTCTCTAGTTGGTGTGATATTTTATTTCTTTTGCACTAACGACAATTTCATATTGTATAAGCGAAAAATATGTCTACTGTGCTTTACATAACATGACAGCTCAAAATTTTGATGCTTTATCCTTCCTTTTAATACAAAATTCTACCTATTACTTGTGTGAACCTCCCCACAAAGGGCAGCAGAATGAACTTCCTCCTCCGGTCAAAAGATGGAAGTGAGTGAAAATAGTACGTTTCATTTTTAGCCCAGTAAAAGATTTCAGGATATAATGCATCCTGGATAAGATGGAGTGTTTCTCTTTGGGTTAATCTTGTAATAAAATTATGACCAAACTGCTAAATCGAGCTTGCATCGTGGAGTTTTGATCAGATCAGATTTCCTAACCAAACATTAAGTGTTAGTGCGGGAGAAATTATCACGTTCTTGGTTGCAGTATCATACTATTCATTTCCTGGGATTCCAGTGTGGCCAGCGATTCACATTAGCTTGATTTTGTTTCGAGCTGCATGAAGCGAATTTCAAATGGACGATATTAATTTCTCGGTGTCGGTGGAGAATTTAATATTGCACAATATTTACTGTTATAGTGCATCCCGCCCTTTTACGACAAATGTGAAGAAGGTTCGTTTTCTCTAGGGAAAATGGTACTCCCGAAGTTGTCGACCATGAAGTAATGTCTGCGCTTATAATTTACTTAGCGCTGATAATTAAACTGCTCATTGTTGTCATCACTAATAAACTATAAAATCAAAATTATTTTCGAAATTCGCATGTACTAAAGACTAGTATTAAAATTGTAAGTGTATTAGAATTTTTGCCTCAACTGCTCAGTAATCTCTTGTAAGGATTTCTACCAAGGCACATAGTATAAGCAATAGTGGAGCTGCAAGGACAATAAATTGTGAGCATTTCGTTTTTGCTTTTAGCCTTAAAATTTTCCAAAAACCTTATAAATTGTTGGAAAAAAATTTAAAATGTTTTCAAAAGAAGTATAAAAGCAACAACTAAATTGAAAAAATCAGATCAGTTGTTATACTAACTGCACTTTCAAACTAAGGAAGCTATTGAGTAGAAATTTGAGTTCAGGGCTTAAAATAAACCACCACCAATTAAAAAAAAAAATAATCATGACAATTCTGTCAATTATAACGCTATAAGAAAGAAGAAGAATAATCAAATTAAGTGATGTGTGTCTTAATATGAAAGAAACTATAGCCCATTATAAATTAAAATTTCTGATACTACCGCTACACGAATATTAACAAAACTCCGTGCATGTTTTGCTTATAGCCTTTTATAAGCAGGAAATTCAAATGAGCGAAATCAATTTACAATTGCGCCTATTACCTATAATTAAAAAAAGAAAAGAAATTGCACTGCCCCCTTAGTTTGTTCGTATCGGAGTAATGGTGGTAATATTTAGTAGTAGCATTAGTAGAAATAGTAGTGGAAAATTAAAATTAGTAGTAGTAAGTTAGTTGTAGCACTGCTAAAAATAGTAGTAGCAATTAGTAGTAGCATTAGCGAAAACTGTGGTAGCAATTTAATTAATTGGTGAAAATAGTAGTAGTGATAAGTAGTAGCATTAGTAAAAATAGTAGTAGAAATGAGTAGTAGCATTAGTACAAAGAGTAGCAGAAATTAGTAAAATTAGTAGTAGTGACTAGCAGTAGCATTGGTAGAAATAGTAGTAGAAGTTAGTGAAAGTAGTGATAGTAATTAGTAGCTTAGCAAAAATAGTATTAAAAATCAGTAGCAGTAACTAGTGGGAACAGTAGTAAAAATAGTAGTAGAAATTAGTAGTAAATATTAGTAGTGGCATAAGTTAAAATAGTAGTAGAAATTAGTAAAAATAGTAGTAAATATTAAAGTGTCATAGTTAAAATGGTAGTAGAAATCAGTCAAAATAGTAGTAGGAACTAGTAACGGGTGTTTTTTTTTAGACGTGCGGTTTTCACTAAGGCAATATTGTTACATAACGTTACAGTCGATGGGGAAGGCTATAGTGCCATGATTAATGACTTTTTCGTGTCTGTAGTAGTAGTAGCAGTTAGTAGTAGTAGTAGTAGTAGTAGTAGTAGTAGTAGAAGCTGTAGTAGAAGCGGTAGTACAAGCTGTAGTGGTGAATCAGTCCGTAACTACTGAAAGGTTCTGAAATGATTCCGAAGTATCAATGTACATATGTTCGTTTTTTTTTTCATATAAGCGTCATAGCGTTGACTTCGTGACGCGATATTAACGCAACCTTCACTACGCGATGTAAAAATCACTCTCATGCTGCTTCTTTAGCTTTTACTTCGAAATACTGAGTCCCTGAAATTAAGTATTTTAAACAAGTTTTCACATATTTTTAAGCATGTTTATTCGTGGATGAAAATCTGTTACTCCCAAAAGAGTAGTAATACTGTGTTTAGTTAAAGGACACGCACACACACACATGAATGTATATATATATATTTAACCGGATTTCTATAAGACAAAGAAATTTCATACTCCAGCACTTACTTTTTATACTCATACGCTCTGGCTGTGTACTTTAGAGAAGTGTTGTTATGATTGTCTAAGACGACGCTTGCCTTTTTATGTTTTACTGCCCCCGGGAGAGAAGTTGTTATGGTAATAATTTCCTGTATCTGAAAGTTTCAGAAGTAGTGGGAGAGATCTGCAATAAAAGTGTAAGTATAAGTATAGAAAATTTAGTTTTTCGGTGCGTACAACAAAATATGATAAACGGGTTTGCTTGCTTGTACTTTTAATAAAAACTTGCAACAAAATATAATTTAAATAAGCTTAGCGACACATACTTGTTTGTATACTTATGTGATTAATACACAAATTATTATTTATGTTCAATGTAATTAAAGATGTAGGAAAATATGGTTGTACTAAAACTGCCTTGCTCGGAATAGCGCTGGTAGTGGACTAGCTGCCTTCGTAATGAAGTTATTAACAGCTGCAACTGTTTTCGCAATCACAGCTAGTAATCGAAATTTTCAAAATTTAAAAAGAGCTATGCATAGGCGCAAAAGCTTATCGCAGCGACATGAGAAGAATTGTAAGATAAAATCGCTCAAATCAAATCCAATCCAATCAAATTACATACATTTACATTTTTTTTTAAATCATATTTAAGCTAAATAGTGTTATCCTAACATACCTTAGTATTTATCCGGGAGTTAAAAAAATTCGCTCTATTATAAGCAAGACATAATAATGTCATACCTTGGCATAAGTTGAGGAAAGAACCTTGCAAAAAAATAAAAGTGTTAGAAGGCTCAGCGCAAATCTTCTGCCACAGTATTGAAGAATACTCTGAGGCTAACAGGCTGCGAGAAGTTCTTTCGAAAAATGCCTCCAATACGAGCTCTATCGCGAAGTCAAATGGTAACTGGACATCATCTTGTACAAAAATGCTAGCGATACTCATGGGCACCCATTTCCCGGAGTGCTCCGATGACGTCTCTAATACTCCGATATACCATAAAACCCGTTCCCTAAGAAGCTCTGTAAGGGATATCGTAGGCTACGCCAGGGTGGAATGGACCATAATGTCTTTCCAAGCCTATAAATCTCCGGGGCTGGACAAAATCTTCCCGCCCAACAGCAAGCAGCTAAGAACATAACGCGCTTGCTGCTCTCCCAGATTTTTACAGCTGTCTTACCGTAACTTATGCCCCACACTAGTGGGCAAGGGCGAGGTGGCAAAACTGCCTCTCATGTGAAACCGAAGGACTTTAGGTCCATAGGCCTTACTTCGTTTCTTCTTAAAACCCTAGCTGAAAAAATGGGAAATAAAACCACATATAGTAGTACACTGGATGTACACGGCAGTGATAAGACCTATTCTCTTATACGGGGTTAGCGTCTAGTGACCAGCGCTAAACAAAACCTTGTCAAAAGCCAATATGGAGCGAGTACAGCGCACGGATTCCATGCTGGTCACGAGAGCGCTACCCTGACCTACTAAATCTGTGGAAGTAATTTTAAATCTTCCACCGGTGGATCTATATGGTACATTTCTGTCTGGTTGTAGTGCCGCCAAGCTTAGGAAATTCTCTCAATCTGCTCGCGTCTACGCGTTCCGTGACTATGACATGGGCTACAACTCTTGTAGTTCTTATGGCCGTGTTTGTATTTCCTGTGTTTTTTGCAGTGGCGCAAGAATTAACAATAATAATAATAATTTGGCGCTTACATCATAAAGGGTCTTGCAATAGGGACGCTACAAAAGTAGACCGATAGTGACAGCAAACGGCGCCATATTTTTTCCCGCTCTTTTGACATTTCTCTTCAGTAAGGTTTGTCATTTCATCATGGAAAGATATTCGATCCAACAACCAGTCGAAATTGTTAAAATTTACTACCGTAATTCGGAGTCAATGACCTCAACTTTAAGAGTGCTACGTCCAATTTATGGCCGTCGTCATTTCTGGTTGAATGGCTTCGTCAATAAGCAAAATGTGCGTTATTGGACAGGCAGCAATCCACACGTACTCCATGAGCCAACATTGCATCCCGAAAAAAATTACGGTTTGGTGCGGCTTATGGGCCGTACTTCTTCCGTGATGATCAAGACCGGCACGTTACTGTGAATGCGAATCGCTACCGCTCAATGATAACCGAATATTTTTGGCCCTAATTGGATGATATGGACTTGGACAATATGTGGTTATTGAAAACCAAGTTTGATGAACGTGGCATCTCACGAAATGGCCCAGTCAATTGGCCGCCTCTGTCGTGCGATTTGACACCGTTAGACTATTTTCTGTGGGGCTACGTCAAGTCTATGGTCTATGCCAACAAACCAGCGACGATTGATGAACTTCGTACGAATGTCGAACGTGAAATTGCAGCAGTATCGGCCGATTTATGCTTGAAAACCGTCGAAAATTGGGTTCAGCGTCCGGACTTTTGCAAGCGTGCCCGTGGTGCCCATGCAAAAGAAATCGACTTCCATACATAATGACATCGATTGTACTTTCACAGGAATAAGGAATTTAATTCATATCCCAAACCGTTTTTATTTTATTTAAAAAAAAACTTTTGTGCGTTTCTATTACAAGATCCGATATATATATATATATATACATATAATACAAAATATGTGTGAAAGTGTAAAAAAAAAAACTGAAACTTTCATTTACAGACAAACGAAACTAAACACGTCATAGAAACCAAAGAGGAAACATGGACATAGGTAAAAAGTGACGAAATAAATAAAAAATACAAAGTTTTCTAAAAAAAATTGTTTATATCTTAAGACACTTCAAAAAATCTTATCAGCAGCAGAAAATCATCATAGGTAATTTCATGAAGGAGCATTCTCATTTGGCAAAAAATATGCTTCCAAATTGTTCCTAGCGCAAAGCAACCGCTTAAAGACTTTCCAAATAAAATAATAGCTCGGCATCCATATTATTTAACATGTTTAATAATTTTTTGTATACAAGCATTGAAATGACATTTTCTTGTCAGAATTTCTATTACAATTATGGTTGAATCCAGTGCACCCTGTGTTAAAAAGTACGATACGACAGTAACCGTATATCGTAATTGCAATATTATCGTATATACGATCAGTCACGTAAATTATTGTTATCCGATTGCCGTTTCATTCACTGAACACGTAATTCGACCCCTGTTCATTTTCGTTCCGTTTTTCCCTTATTCACCACACAGAGTTGCATAGCTCTCCTTAAACTAACTCACTCCCATATGAGTATTTATTAAATGCACATACATATATTGTTTGCATATAAAACTGACTCTTATCATTGAAAACAAAATTTTTTGAAACTCACTCAAACCACCGCCACTACGCTCACAACACTCCTACATGTTGTCATCATTTCTGCTCTCTTATACGGCGCAGAATGTCCTTGTTGGCATGCTATATGCTAGTATTTATGTTTGTACGTGGCGCCCATTCGCTCGGTTTCACTTCACAGGCGTTGGCAACTTTCACTACTGCAGCGCCTGCATAAACGCGCCTTTGACAGCTACCGACAAAAGCGCTTCGAGCTATTCGCCAACGGAAATGGAGCCAAGCACGGAAACGTAAACTCATACAAATGCATTTGTGGTTCACTGTACGCAACCAAGGCAGCATTAGCAGAGTGCTGTGTTTGTGTGTGTGTGTGTGTGTGGTGATGTGGATCTATGCACTTGATTCTCATTATGCGAGCAAACAATAATTTGATTAATGACCTGCCTAGGGGTTCTCGCATCTTGCGTTTTACACATGAAATGCGTCTTCTAATATTTTATGTCATTTCAATTGCATTGTGTAGATGGAAAGCCACACACACACATTTACTTAACTTCCGTTTGTCCTTGCAACTTGGAATGGCCTTCAGCCTCAGTTTGGTTTGATTTTGAAATAATTTAATATTTATGTAAAATGTGTTAAATATTAACGAACTTAATATGACTCTGTTCGCTATTTTGTTGGAAGAATAACACATGTAACGAAATTTTAATTTTACATTGGTAAGTAGGCAATTAAATACATTTTTTAGCAATTTCGCTCTTAACATTAAATTTGTTAACTGTATGTACGATGAACACTACTGTCTTTAGGTTTTGCGGTACTTTGAGCCGGTCTGACATTTGCATCGTAAAATGTAATGTTTACAGCAAGGCGAATTCATATAAGGTGAAGTTACTATAGCAGCCGATTTGATTTTTTCTATTCACCTACATGTATTTTGTTTTTGCTTTTGCGTATCAGCTTTCAAAAGCCGTAAAAGCAAAAACAAAATGTATTTTAATTTTGACAACTCTTACGCAAAAGCAAAAACAAAATATATGGGAATTTTGTAGTTGTATTTATAACAGCACCTTTTATGGATTCGCCTTGGTTTACAGTAACTTCAAAGTTTCAAGTTGACAAAAAATTACTATTCTCAAAATAAAATTTTTTGGAAGAAGTGAAACTTCTTTAGCGGCAGTGATTTTTTCATCGCGCACCAAAACCGCGTCAGAATATCGTATAACGAAAATAGTGTCCGAATCGCTTTACGAATTTTTACCACTATATTTACCAATTTCAACCACTATTGTTATTAATGCTTCTACTACTAGTTTCTACCACTATTTCTACTTATTTCTACCACTGTTTTGATTAATGTTACTACGCAACACTATTTGTAGTAATTTTTTTTCACTACTATTACTAATTTCTACCACTATTTTACTACTTTCTACCACTATTTTACTACTTTCTACAATTATTTTCACTAATTTCTTCCACTATTTTTACTTATGGTACTAATCTCTACTACTACCTTTACTAATTTCTACCGATATTTTTATTAATGCTATTACGTATTTCTACCACTATTTGTACCAATTTCTTTCACTAGTATTACATATTTCTACCAATATTTTGCTATTTTCTACAACTATTTTTTTTAATTTCTACCACTGTTTTTATTAATGCTACTACTAATTACTACCACTATTTTTACTAATTTTTCTACTATTTGTACTAATGTTACTCCTAATTTCTACCACTACTTTTGCTAATTACTGCCACTACTTTTACTAATTTCTACCACTATTTTTATTAATGCTACTACGAATTTCTACCCATTTTTGTAACAATTTCTTTCACTACCATTACTAATTTCTACCACTATTTTTATTAATGCTACTACTAAATAATACCACTATTTTTACTATTGTACTTTTAATTTCTACCACTATATCTACGCTACTGCTAATTACAACAACTACTTTTATGAATTTCTACTATTACAAAGAAGTTTTCTGGCTCGCGCATTTCGGTGCACGCGTGGTTTTTTACAACTTTCGACTGACATTTCTGTGGAGATTAAAAAAATTAACCTAACTTTTCCCCTTTTTTCCTGTCAAACCAAAACTATTCATGTTTTTCATTTAATCGCAGTGAAAGTAAATTGTTTAACCGATCTTTAGGTTCTATTGTTCAAAACCCTTTCCCCAGACGCGACAGATGGTAGCAAGACCAGTAATAGTCTAAGTGATAGGCAAAGCATATGAGGTTCAGGAGCTGTAAGGCAGAAGAAGCTTTCGATTTCATAAGGCTTCTTATTTTCTGTAACGGTGGGGTATGCATTTATGGCATTCTTGAAATCAGCCAGGGCCGAGTTTTCTTGTGGGTTACTCATACCACGCAGTGTCTCAAGAATCGGTGTACACTGTACACACTTCAGTCAGTGATAGATCTGTTGGGAGATAAAAGGGTTTTTTTACTCAAAGCGTTAGTGCCTTTCAAGTTTTTAGTAAACAGGAAGACAACTTCAACCTTGGCGTTCTATCTCGTAACTAAAATTCTATACAGGTGAAGAGTTACTGTTTTTTGTTTTTTTTTTTGTCATACCAATGATGTAAATCGATTTTGGGAAGGTAAGTCGAGTGCAGAGGGCACAAATATTTCCACGACGTACATAAATCAAGCGGACGTGGAAACTAAACGGTCTCTTAAAATACTTCTTACACTAAAAAATGCCATAACAGGTTAGAGTAAAATTTGCTTATATACATGGCAAGTATGAAGACTTCGACAGAGGCGAATATCGCACAGATTTTACTTTAAGCTTTTTACATAATTTGTTTTTTTTTAATTTTTGAAAATTTTTTTATCAGGGACTGCAGATGACGATTACTGTTCAATGTTCAACTCAAAAAATCATGCGGAAAGACAAATACCAAATGGATGAGGATTAAAGTAGCATAGGCCTTGTATTTAGGACTTTCGTCCAAGATATTGGTTTTTCTATTTTGAGTTTTATTTAAGAAATCTAGCCTAATCGTTATTTCTTGAATTTTATTTATTACTTAAGAAATAATCGTTATTGAGTTCTATTTATAGAGGGGTTTTCGCACAAATTAAATTTCATTTTTTGAGCAAAACAAAAAGCTCTAGAAGTAACGTTTAACATGTGATTTTTTTTTTTAATTTAAAGTTAGAACCGTTACGGCTCCTGCTATTATAGTGATCCTTTATTTAAATATAAAAATATTTTGCTCAAAACTTTTGAACTCAAGGTAAGTTTTTACTAGGAGAGTATTGGAACAAGGTAACCATATATCATAGAGGTAAAAATTATAGCTCATCTAATATCTTCCATCTGCTCATCAAGTATCTTTCTAGACTCTGCCCTGGTTCGAATTGACAACCTTCAACTTGCCAGGCAACTACGCAGTGACTTTATCTTTATATCTCTACACAATTCAAGTACGGGAGTCTTCCGCTATTACAATGAATGTGTGGTTGTTGTTGGTTATGGAAAATCTGTTTTATTATAGTTAGAATTTGTTGTACTGTTAATCTGCTAATTGTTGATATAAATAAATTAGGCCGAACAATTAATATACATATGAAAAATATTGGCGGCTGCCGTGTGTAGCGTGTGCGCGGGACATTCGGTTGTTCTGATTGGGGCAATTAACATAAAAAATTATAAATAAAAAAGTTTTTTCTAATAGCAGGCAATGGTACACCACCGAGTGTATTTCTGCCATGAAAAAACTTCTCACAAAAATCATTTGCCGTTCGGAATCGGCGTAAAACTCTCGGCGTAAGTCCTACAATTTTACAATATCAAGGCCCCCACCACAAAATGAAGGAGAAGTTCGGTCAGACCGAAGGATATAGAACTTTAGGCAGGGGCAACACGTTATGTTTGCTTTTCTCGCTGATCAAAAGCCCCTTCTCTTTTCATTCAATCATTTATGCATTTGGTTGAAAGAGTAGGCGAGAGGAAATGAGAAAATAAAAAGTAACATGTTGCCCTTTCTTATACTTCTATGTGCTTTGACCAAACAGCAAGCTATATAAAGTAAGCCCCAAATATTTTTACTATTGTTATGAAAAATATTTAAGCTAAAGATGCTCTACTAGAGCAAGCTGGCATAAAAATAAAGCGAAACCGAGTTAATGACTAAATTGTCACTTTGACTTAAACTACAATATATGTGTGTTTATTTAGTACTCAAAAACCACGTGAAATATACGATTCAATTAATAATAATGGTATGAAGGAAACCTTCACTACCCACTCTAATCTGCACATTTATTCAGTTCATTGCGTAACATTAAACATTGAAATCTCAGCACATTGCCAATTTAACAGTTCATTTCATAAATTATTTACGTGTAGCTGTCTTTTCGGGTGGTATTTGACAGATGATGGATGAATTTCGCATTCTCGCTTTGCGCGTTGAAAGAAATCTCACTTCATTTCTTAGATATTCAGCACTCACGTTTGCATATTAGGAAGGTGGTTATTTTGTTTTTTTGTGAGCCAAAGTAACTTATCTGCCAAAGAAAAAATTAATTTGAGTTGTATGAGGAAAAAATCCTATTAAGAATAAGTAGGGTGTTGCCAAGACAAACACATTATAGCTAGCTACATACATATGTACATATGTTGATGTTGCTAGATTTATTGAATGCCAAAAAAAGGCGTCACTTTGGTCGCTACTGATATACTTTAAGTAAAGCATTCTAGGCAGTATTTCCCTTTTTTCTCTTCAAGTACTACAATGCGTAGTTTGACCACTCAGATTCTCATGGTCTCAAGTATTTTCTATGAATACGAAATGATGAAAATAATATGCTAAGCAAACAGAGCGTTTATTATTATGCCTCGAATTGTATACCTAGTTATTGATTAATTGGAAATAGGTTTTTGTAAGCAAAGTGTTTCCCATTCTTGCGCTTCTGTGTTTGTTTTTAAAAATGCCCCTTAATTTATTTTGATTTTGTGGGCTAATTTTATTTATATCAAGACTAAGACTAGTAGGTACTAACTTCGCAGCGTGAAAATTCACCAGCAACATGCATTTGGGTTGCCGTAAAATGTTGCTAGCAACCAAAATTAGCGATACGCCTAAAAGAAGCTGCATAAAATAAAACAATTATTTATTTCATACACGATTCCTTAAATTAAGGGTGGAACATTAAATTTTCATGCAATTTTCGGGCGTGAACTAAGTAACACTTTGTTGTGGAAACGTTGTGGAATTCCATATAATAGCTCACTTGAAGCGGCGACCGAGTACTACATATGTTTTCAGACAAGTTTATTTTTAGCAAATCTTTGGAAAAATAACAACAGTCAAAGGGGTAAAAATTATAGCTGCTATTTCGGAAATCACCACATCTCCTCATTAGACTTCATTCTATACTTGACTTGGATTCGATCTCAAGGCTGTGATTCGAGTATGAAGCCGCTGTTCTCTGGTACGGCTGCATACATTTTTTGGAAAATATTTGAAGAAGTTTTCGTATGGTTTCCATTTTTGGTAATCACCATTTAGGTTATAAAAAGGTCAGGGTTTTTTTTTATAATACTGCTATTTTCTTACTAGTATATATATATATTTTTTTTTATATTCATATATGTATTATATTTCGGCCTGATTTTTTATTAAACGACAATATTAATTTTTGTGCTTTTGCCCCGCAAGTCATAGGTTGTGAGTTCGAATGCCGATAGAGTCATGAAAGAAATCTGATGAGGAGATGTGGTGATTTCCGAAATAGCAGCTATAATTTCTACCATTCCTGACTGTTGTTGTCTTTTTTTTTCCAATATACTTTTCCTTATACTGACCTTGAGCTCAAAAATTAAAATTGTCGTTTATTTTTTTTTTTTTTTGTTTAACACGTGTGTACAGTAATTAAAATGAGACAATATAATTCATGCTATTTTTAATATTATTTAAGGTCTTCTTTTGGTGACTTTTTTCTGCTGCCCCACACAATGGTTTTAAAAAATGTGTGGCACAAAGTAGAAGAAATGCTCCAAGGATATTTTGTATGCATTTTCAGTTTAATCTAGTTAAAAGAAATTCCAAAAAATGGCTGAAGTCGCCTACGTTAGTAAAACTTTCTTTTAAAATTAAGCGTAATAAAAGAAGAAATCGTACGAAACTCGACACATAAGTTACATACTTATATATTTTGCAAAAATCAGCACAACGCGATATTTTAGTGACTATAAGATTTGATACACAGGGTTGTATTATAGAAAGAAATATATGGTTAAACAAATTTTGCTATCACTCTCTATCAAACTTTGTAGATACTTTGCATTTTGTCAATAACCATAATTTTGAAAGCTAAAGAAGTCGGACAAAAACTTCTTATATAACGGTATTTTTTTCCAAATATAAAAATAAATTATTACACTAACAAGAAAAGAAAAATTGCACAAATACGATATTTGGATTGACATCCTAGCTGCCATAGTGCCTTGTCGAATGTTTTAAAAATAATTTCGAAATTTTGATTAGTTAAAAAATTGGTTAGTTTAAGGTAGTCAATAAAAATTGCAAATATGATTGAAATATTTTAGTTTCTATAAGTGTTTTTTTTTGCTCCTTTAGTAAAGATTTTAACACTTTTTTATTTACATATATGTATTAGTTTTTCGCCCTATTTATTTTTTTCAACAATAATAATTTTGATGAGCTCAAGGTCATTTATTTATTAGGAAATTATTGGAAAATAAGAAGGTGAAAAGGCAACAACAGTGGGCGCAGCTAACTTAGTACAAGTGGCTGTGGCGTTTGCCTTAAGGAGTAAAAGTACGAGTTTACCATGGAGGACGGGGCTTCGACCCCCCAAGAAGTCTGATGATATCTGAAATAGCTTTAAATAACTTCCGCTCCATGTTAATGGATAAAATCCATCAATATTTCGGATCATTATTATTTATTTACATGAAACATTTCCGCTGTTTTCGCTGTACTATTTTTGAATCGTTTTGCTGCATTTTTTCTAAGACAAGATATAACTTTAGGAGGAATAATTACGAACTTTACTTAATTACATATTTCTCTATCAAACAGCATCATTAGCGTTTTGAATGTTGATGGTCCACAAATTGATTTTTTCACCAACAATATCTCCTCCCAGAATGCACAAATTTGTCTAGCAAATCCGTTTACGACTAATTTTATGAATACTTGCATATATGTAGATATGTGTTTCTACCAAGTGTGGTATATATTGTCATTTGCATTTGGTTATTAATTTCGATTAATCGTAAGAACTTAACCAACTTAATGGTCGTTTCGATTAACAACGTAATAAATTGGAAACTGTTTTAAAAGTTATAAAAAGATGATTCAAAGTATATCAACCATTAACCGAAAGCAAATAACCGATTATAACCGGGTTTTCGATTAATCGTATCCATCACTATTTGCAGAAAATTCTAATTCTAGAAGCAAATGATTGATTCCAATTTGAAAAGGGCCAATAACTTCGCAATAAAATAAATGCAGCTAAATTAATGACATAAATGAGAGGTGAAGACAAATATCAAAAAATGGCATCTGTATGTATGTATGCTTGAATATAAGGGTACAATAAATTTGTTACATTAATACATACATACATACATAAACATGAGTGAACATATGTATGTGCGTGATCGCAGACAAAATACAAAAATTTGAACCTTCACATCGGTTGTTGTTCGCTTTTGTGCGAGAAAGTGAACATCAAAATAGGCGCAAAAATGTATGTAGCCTACATCTGTTTATTAGATCGGGTCGATCCCCATATAAACAAAATTATTTTTTGTATAATTCTTTGCCCTGCCCTATGTGAAAAACTTATTAGTAATATACAAATAATAATACAAATTGTCCGATTATATCAGAAATCTATTTCAAAAAAAACTTTTTATTTTATTCAAATGCCATGCCGATGTCGAAAAGAAGTTTAACTCATGTTTTTATTTGTTAAATTCAATTCTATGTAAATGAGCAAGCAAATCCTATTAAATACTATAAATGATAAAGTTTGTGTGTGTGTGTATGTTTGTTACCTTTTCAAACCAAAACGATTAGAAGAGTTTCATACAATTCGAAAAGATGTAAGTAGCCTATAGTTTAATTTAACATATAGGTTATATCCAGAGAGCTAATTTCTCTGTATAAACAGGTAAAACAGTTAATCAAATATGTTAAATCACATATTCCTAAATTACGACTAAACTAATTTGGATAATATTTGGTATATATATGTATATATTCCGTTGTATGCGTTACAATATCGATAATTTTTTAAAAAATGCTGCTTTCGGTTAAAACCCAGAAACCTAAAATAACAGCAGTTATTTTTTTCGATGTAATAAAAGTCCGGGGCAAAATATTGTTGTAGAAGAAAGTTATGAATGTTCCTTTGACCCCAGGACCTACTGGACAATAATCCTGGACTATTTTTTGTATTGTTCAAACTTTTTGGAGAAAGTGCATATTAATGGAAAAAATTCGGACTTTCATTTTTTTTTAAATTTCAGTAATATAATTTAAACTAGTCCAAATATTTTTTAAGTCAGAAATTCTTTTTACTAATTTTATTTAAAGTCTTTTTAACTCAGTGTTTAGCGTAAACTATATAAATACAAGTTTCAAATCGTTCACAAAAACAATTCATATTCCAGGAAGCTTCCATAAAATATTCAAAATGTGTATTGAGAATTTTGAAATATTTTTGAGTATGCTGCTTTGTAGCCCATTAAATTTTATTATAATAGAGTGCAAGTTTCATGTGGCTAAAAACTTGGTTTTTGAAACTTTTTTTTGCAGGGCTGCCCCATGATTTTATTTCAAATAAAGTAAAAGTCCGAAAATAACTATTTTCTAACGACTTTTATTATACGAGTCCCTATTAAAAAGTTTAAATTCCAAATACTGCAAACGAATGAAGTTTAATAAAATTTAATTTCCAAAATATTTTGAAAGAAAGTTGCCAATTGTTAACGGTAAATTAAGTTAAATTACTCAATTAAATTAAATGTCTGGTGTCAAACAAGAGATTTTCAGAAAGCTTTATATAGTTTTGTAGAGAGTTGCCATTGTTAAAAAAAATTAATTAAAATTAACTTGGGGAGCGATGCCACTTTCTCAAAAATGTAAATTAAAAAATTATTCAGTTAAAAGAATTACTATGGCTTTTTAAAAATGTAAATTAAAAAAATTATTATGTCAAAGGCATGCGTCCCATGGAAAGAAAGCTTAAGAAAATTTTATCTTGAAAATGTGCTTAAAGAGCGTTGCCACCTGTTTGCAAGTATTTTAGTTTAATTTAACTTCTCAGCCCGCTGAAGTATAAAACTATTGGTGTGAAACGAAAGCCTTAACACGAAAACATTTTTGAAGAGGGTTGCCAACTTTTAAGGAACGTTGATTAAAATTAATTGGTAAGGCAACTGAAGTTCTGCTATCCGAAGATGTTTAAGGAAGTTGTATACGAGAAATATATTTGAAGAGGGTTGCCACCTGTTTAACGAAATTTAACTTTAATTAAATTTATAAGATAATATAAGATAAATACTTAAAGCATTATAATACTGGTTTGAACTGATAGAGGTTTAGGAAAAGTGATTTATATAACCATCTGAAATTACCTGTATGGCTTTGTATTGAATGTCTACTTTTAACTGAACAAAGTGATTCGATCACTTATTACTGCCCATCTTTTTTTTTTGTCCCTCGTTTTACGTCCATTTTATGTTATGCTTGAAACACAATATCGGCGAACGGAGAATTTCCGCTCAGTAAAGAGACGACGTCAGAAATGTTCGCCCGAAAGTTTCGCTCAGTAAAACGCAACAAAGCTGTCAACGAAATTAGTTAATAATAGCTTTTAGTAATGTAAAATTTTACACATAACTAAATTAATGACTTTCACCAAACACTAATATAGAATTTTGCAATTTCGATATAAAACCATGAGTATATTAAATGTACAGCCACAATGGTTTGTATTTTACCGCTGTCGTGAGTGACGATCAAAGAAATAAATCTATCGCCGCGAATATTCGTCAGACTAAATACGTTGGTCGATTTTTTGTGCGTACTTTCATATATTATATACCGGTGTGTTCTATTTTTGAGAGGAGAACAGTCGAGCTGAAAAATTTGCTGCGTTTCAAGCATTACCCTTTTGAATTGAGGTTATGAAGAAAATGTGATTTTGTCTTTTTTTTTGGACTTAGATATGGTAGATCAAAATCCTATCGAAGTAACATTTCAAACTGGAGCGTAATTGCAACATTTTTTTTGGCAACCAGTCTAATGTCACACATACATATGTACATACACATGTACATACATATTTGTATACTTTATTGCGTGGTACTCACTTCCTTCGTCAGCCGTCGACTATCTATCAAAATATACTATCTATGTGCATATACATATGTATTTTGTTTATTCCTCTTTCTTGTTCACAGACAATGATTGGGCTTTCACTAACGATGATAAATGCCTGAAATTTCCATTGAATGTTGTCTCTACTTTATGACACTCATTTTTGCAAATATTGTTGAAATAAATATTTTTCTTACTGCCACAGAGAGAAATGTCTAGGTGTTATATAGACTAACTATATATATTATATAAGTACATACATAAGTTGTTCGTGATTGTGGGAATAAATCAAACATTTTAATATACGTATTTTTCTGTATTACATTTAAATTCCTTTAAAGATTATTGTGACGGAGCGATAAAATTCTAACCACATTTATTTTAACGCAAAATTAAATTTCTTTACAGTTTTACTAAGCGCATTCGTTTGAGTAAATAAGTTTAGAATACAAGCAGTTTAGCTGTGCAGATATTTAAACAAAACACCGAAACTTACATAAATGTTTTAAAATGTGGGGATCCAAAAGTAACGTGTAAACTTTCAAATGAAACTGAGTAATTTTGGGCTTGTTTAGGTTATCGTTACCGATTCTACGAGCTCACATATACTACATTAGAACGGGAGCTTTTTAGACATACCCCCGTTTCTGATGACCTGGCAAAACTCATCAGCCTGACAGTTGTCAGTTTTATTGCGCCTATAAATATGCGGCAAAATGGGTTTTAGCCCTCTAATGATACAACAGTCGTTGTAGTTGTTTTGCCTCACAGAATACGTGACAACGATGATATATTTTGTAATATAGTTTTAGGCGCAGTAAACTTGACAATTGTCACGTTAACGAGATTTGACAGGTCATCATCATAATAATTTGCTATGGGCTGTCTGTGTGCTTACAATAAAGCTACTGAGTTGACTTATATCTACTCCCGATATGTCCGCCGGGGAGTGAAAAAGATGCAATCCCAGATACTTGAGCTTTAGTATAATTGGGTAAAAAGTGCTGAGAAGATTCCACCTCGTCTTCCTCTACATAAGTACCGCTGTAGGGATTAGTGCTGATGTTGAGGCGAATCGCATGAATTCCCATTGGGAAGTGTCCTGTCAGCACCGTAGTAGTTCCTCTGACCTTCTCCTTGCGGTCCTACATGTTCTAGTAGCCGCCCAGCGCTTGTCAAGATAATCGCAAGCCCATTCGTTTCAGTGGTAGCCGACAGGTGGCTTATATAAGAAGTCCTCAAAGTAGATGTGGATTTTGACCAACACTCTTGCTAGAAAAGGCTGTAAAGGTAGTCTATTCCAACTATTTCTTACCACTCGAAACCCTATTGGTATTTGACCTTTTTGGACGAACTTTATTTAGATTTTGGTTCGTATTCATCTTGTTCGTACGACCCTCTGCTCGACGAGACGAGCTCAGTGGTCAAAATAATAATATAGCGTTAAGGCCATCGTTACTCCCAGAGTCGATGCGGTGTCAGAAAGGCATCGTAATAATACAGCCAGTCTGTTAAATCCGATTGTGAGGCTATAGCTATTTGTATGGGAAGCTGATTTCCTTTTAGGTCACGCGAAAATATGAAAGCAATCAGAATTCTCGAAAGGCAAAAAAATTCCGCAGAAAAGCAAATATAAACAAATAATACAACTCCTTAAATTGAATGGTGACCTTTCAAGCAAATCCCAATGGCAAATTAATTAATTAATTAAAAAACGCCTAAGGGAGCGTTTTGTATGGAAGAAGTGTTCAGATGCCATTGCCTGTGTACTTCTTTGGGGGTTGGGCAAAAAAAAAAATCACCTTTAAATGAATCGCCCGATAAATTTGAATCATGTTTTAGGTTATGTATATATTTATAATTTTACGTTCGTGCTGTATCAAAATCAGATATTTGGACTTATCAATTTTTTACTATAAACCTGCGGTAACAGTAAATTAGTGATACATTGTTTGTAAAATTTGAAAACTAAAATTTGACATTTTTATGTAGTTGACAAGGCCATTGATACCGGTTTTTTATTACACTAATTAGTAGATGTGATGAAAAAATATCTTTTTTCCTAAGGCATGTATTATATTTTACATCGACAACTTTTCCAACTTAAAATCTTAATTGTCAGACTGATTCAAACGACCGATTAACGATATGAGTTGGGTTAACAGGTGTGTTAAATTGCGAAGGCAGACGAGACAACCACGTGAATTATATATCCATAAATAATCTATATGTTTATACATGGATATATATAGTAGATCCGGTAGATGGTAGCTTTTATACGCCGTCTTAGAGATAAAGTCGACCATTAAGGTAGTTGCAGCTGTTGAGGCAGATATCCCATTGAAAATTATGTAAAAAAAAAGTCTTCTAATTTTAGGGTTGGCTTCGTCTTTACCGTGACTTAAAACACCCACAACATTTTAAAATTGTAAAACTTTCTGGAATATGTTTTCCTTTTTTTTTTATTAAATTAACGTAAGCGCCGCCCCAGAATATATTTCTAAAATATACAAAAAAAATTCGAATAAAGTCATCCAGTTATGTTGATCTAAAATATGCTCTCACTTATCCTATTACTAATTTAGCTAATTTCTCCACTTTTTGCTAATGCCACAACTAATTACTACCACTATTTTTTTCTAAATTCTACCACTATTTTAACTAATTTCTGCCAGTATATTTACTAAGTTCTACCACTATTTTTACTAGGGTATACCACTATTTTTTACTAAATTTTCCCCCTATTTTACTAGATTCTCCCACTATTTTTATTAATGCTATTAGTAATTTCTACTACTAGTTTTACTAGGTTCAACCACTATTTTTAATAATTTCTTTACTATTTTATTAGTTTCTACCACTATTTTTACTAATTTCTTTCACTGCTTCAAATAATTTCTACCACTACTTCTACTAATGCTACTCCTAATTACTACGACTATTTTTATTACGTGGCCATGGGATCAGTCTCCTTAGCATAGAGCGTATTGTGTGGACGAATTGATTCGACCTTATCAATGTGGCTTTAGACCTGGAAGATCTAACATCGATCAAATATTCACGACACGCCAAACGCTTGAAAAAAGCCCGAGAAAGAAGAATTGGCTCACACCATCTTTTTGTCGACTTCAAATCCGCTTTCGATAGCATAAGAAGAAGGTACCTATTTTCCGCAACGTTTGAATTTTGTATCCCAATAATACTTATACGGCTATGTAAAGCGCCGTTGAGAAACACCACCAGCTCCGCCGGTAAGGGCCTCTGCGAACCGTTTGATACCAAACGAGGTCTCTCTCTTTAACACTGGGACACTGCGCCGTTACTTCTGCCTTTTCCAAACTGGATAAAGAAGCAAATCGTATTGGTCTGAACGAAGGCAAAACTAAGTACCACCTGTCATAAAATAAAGTGTCAGCACATGCGCGTCTTGGCTGCTGTTTATCTGTAGACCATTACAATTTTAAAAAGTGATGGCCTTTGTTTATCTGGGGAGCAGAATTAACACCTACAATAATGCCAGCCTCAAACTCCAACGTACATCGGTCTATTGTAGGGCACAAAACTTTTCCGAAAGATTTATAGACCTCGACGTTGTGACGGCGAGTATTGCAGACGATGGAACGGCGAACTGAGCTTTACCGCGACATAGACATAGTTCGAATTAAAATAGCGAAATAAAATACAGCGGCTACGTTGGCTGGGACATGTCGTGCGAATGGGCAAAAATGGTCAAGCCCGGAAAGTATTCAACGCGGTACCAGCTGATGGTGGTAGAGGAAGAGGACGGCCTCTTCTGCATTGGAAAGATTAAGTGGAAAAGGACTTGACGTCACTTGGTATTTCCAATTGGCGCTAGTTGGCAGGAAGAAAGAGCGCGACTGGCGCAATTTTTTGAACTCAGCCATAATCGCTTAAGCGGTTATAGCTCCAATAAACTAAGTAAGTAAGTAAGTAAGTAAGCAAACATGATATGTCGTCAAATACTTGACGCACTCTGTATATACAGTGTAGATGCGTATTTTCCAGATTATTTATTTAAACTTCAGCTATTATTGCCGTAATCGCATATGTTAAGACCGCAAATTTTCTTTTTATTACAGTCCAGTGTTGCGCTTTAATAAAATTGATAAGTTTTAGCTCACTCAATGGCAAATTCTAATTACTGGTGGTATGTCAGTTAATTGTCCAGTGATTGTAAGTTCGATTTCAATTTCTATTGAATTTAACATCGAGAATTATAAAAATTTCTATAGCGAGCTAAACCAAGCAAGCAGAAGCGATGATTTGATACGAAGAAATAAATTAGGAATTTCGGCCTTAATTTGATAAGGTTTTATGCTCTTTATATGCATTTATAGTTATTACTACTAAATTCTTAAAAGTTTTGGAAATTCCCTTAATGGATTGTAAATTGAATTTGGCGAATCGTAGTCAGAAATTCGTATTCAGTTACGGTTGAGACTACCGTGAGTTCGGATTGCGAATAGTTGTCGGTGCAAAATCAAGGAAGTGAGCTTGCTAGTTGTGTTTTTTTTTTCGAAATACAGTCAAGGAAAAATGAAGTTGCTTTTAGCCTTTGCGCTGCTCTCGCTGGTCGTGGCCGCTATGGCTGCCCCTCTAAACGCACCAATCGAGGAAGATCCCGAGCTGATGGCCGGTTACTTTGAGGGTGATATGGTGTTGAATGACGACAGCCGGAATGGCTTACGCAACGAAACAAGACGGTGGCCAAATAACACTGTCTATTACAAATTCAACGAAGGCGATTTCGGTAAACTATTGTCACTTAATTTTACTATGCTCCACTACAATGCAGTTTGAATGAATTTTTATTATATTTACTTAGACTTGGCGCATCGCAATCATATTTTACGTGGTATGGAAATGTTGCAGGAAGTTTCCTGCATTCGCTTTAGGGAAGCCACCGCTAATCAGACAAATTACGTTCTTATCACCGGCCAATCGGGCGGCTGTTATTCCCATGTGGGCTGGGCTAATGGCGTTCGAACTTGCAATTTTCAAATTTATTCCCTAGATTCGGGTTGTTTCCGTCTCGGCACAATCATGCATGAATTTTTGCATGCGCTCGGCTTTTATCACATGCAAAGCGCTTCAAATCGTGATGAATACGTTTATATTGCCTTGGAAAATATTACGCCTGGCACGGAGAGTAATTTCAATAAATATGAAGTGAATGTTATCGATGATTTTGATGAGGAATACGATTATGGTAGTGTGCTACATTATTCGGCGTATGCATTCTCTAAGAATAATGAAATGACTATTGTGCCATTGAAAGAGGATGCCTCCGGTGTGATGGGACAGCGTAAGGAAATAAGCAAAAGTGATATTAGCAAATTGAATGTAATGTATCGCTGTCCAATTTTTACATAAATAAATTGTGGCATTTTTAGAATTGTGTAATTGATCGTATTAAATGTTATTAAATTGCCAAACTCACATGGAATGGAATGGAATTTAGGTAGGCTGGAAATCGGGAACCGGTTTCCTAAGCACTAAGGCATAGTTACTTAATGAGAATAATCCCTGGCAAGCATTAAAAGAAAAATTATAGGATAGAGACTTTATATCTCTTCTACAAATTTTCCAAATTACTAAAGCAATCTAAGCAGCTTGTGGAGGCATAGAGAATACAGGACAGATACAGAGGAAATAGGCTGTAATGCCTTGATCCTTCAGGCATCTTCGGATCATCGATAATGCCTACGATGTCCCTGTGCCAGCCACGAATTTTATTCTGTAGTCAGCCCCCCCTGAGCACGTAACTCCTTTTTTTTCTCTCTGTGTGAGAAAGAATGTCGCCACTACGCTGAACGCAAATTTCAGAAAGCTTGTGGTTGTTCTGCAAGTATTGGTAGTGCTCAAATGCTTAGCATGCGTCTCATTTATAACATCCATGATGGTACCTGGCAGTCTCTGCTATGCCTGCCCCTACAATTGGTTGCAGTCCAATTGAATATTCGAATCAACCGCAGTTAGGCAATTTGTCAGCCGGTTCGTCACCTTGAACTGAGCAGTGTCCCGGTACCCATAAGAGCTCCAAGTTTATTCCACTTCACTACAATAAGTTTTTGTATATCTTCAAAGACTCTTATCTTGAGTTTTATATTGCAAAAGTGTTTTCATAATAATTAGCAGTGAGTTAAAATTTTTTTTCGGAAAAAGTTTTTAATGATTTTAGCACTAATTCGGGAGTATTTGGAAATCAGTTCAAGAAATTGTTCTGAAATAGGTCCGCAACAGTTCCGTACTTCAAAGGTTAAAAATGTTTTTTTCTCTCATAACTATTTTTGAACGGATTTTGTAAATTAAAATACTCGTGCCAGTTTGTTTGAGGGCAAACTCCTCCGAAATGGCTAGACCGATTTTTATGAATTTTTGTATGTATGTACAGAAATTTGATAGGTAATGAATGAATATCAAAATATACACAAGTTATATGAAATATTAAAATAAGAGTGCCAATGGTGTCACCTCTGAAAGAGGGTTCAGAACTAATTTTGATGTGCCACCTGCTTGAGAAGTCGAATTTAATTAACACGAGTTATATGAAATATTAAAATATGAATGCAAAACAGATGAAAGCTCAGACATACATTTAGTTTAGAGGTGTGGAGGGGCGCCAACTGCTTGAAAAGTCGTACTTAATTGAATTAAACGCAAGTTTAATGACTTAGTAAAATTTCAGCGTCAAAATATTCGTTTCGCTGAGGAGATTATTTATAGCCAGCTGCTTTTTGAAGAGGGTTGCCACCTGTTTGAAATCCAAATTTTATTTCATCACACATAAGTTATATAAAATAGGAAAATTTAGTTGACAAATTATTTGCTGAGGAAAAGGTGTGTAGCACATAGAGGGTTGCCACCTGCTTGAGAAGTTGAATTTAATAAATTTATACCAAAGTTATATGAAATAGCAAAATATGAGTGCCAAACGGTTCGTTTTGCTGAGGAGAACGTTAATACCAAGCTGTTTTTTGGAGTGGGTTGCCTCCTGTTAGAAATTCCAATTCAATTGAGAGGGGAAGATCCTTAATCCCTATACGTCCTAATGAAGGAAATTGGATGAAATTTTGGTTGGTCATAGTGCATATAACAATTCATATAATTAGTTTTTATTAAACGATTTAAATAAAAATCGACGAGGATATTAAAAGTTAACCAATTTGAATAACATTTTTGTTATCCTTTTTTATCGCCAGGTTTTAGGACAAACTGCAGCGAATCTTAAAATGATCAGCCACAATTTTAATCTGATCTGATATTATTCACGTACTTGAATCCTTATCAAGTATTCTGTTGGAAAAATCTCAGAGGATCTCTAGCATAATTTTAAGAATTTTATTTTGGTTAATTTACACTGTTTTTGACACCCAAACTTGCAGCCTATTATTTAGAGGATGCACAATTTTAGTAGCTACTCAAAATTTTTTTGGAAATGTTTAATACGATCACAGAAGCTACTTTTTTGTTATCAAAATCTATATATAGTAGGGTGGGTCAATTAGGGACTTTCAAATCATCATCGCGATTATGGTACTATGGAACGTAAATAAAAGATAATAAAGGGAGGTTAAATTTTAAGGGCCGATGTTGATTTTGAATAAAACACAAATTATTTTGGACATTATTGTAATTTCTTTTTATTATGATAATATGCGTGCGTCCACGGGAAAAGGGCCCACTTCGGCGGTATTGGAGTTATGCATATAGGCGTCTTCCTGGTTGATTTCCGAACATTTTGAGAAATATAGAACTTTGAAGGTGAATATCCGAAAAATGACTAATTGAGAATAACCAATTTGAAGTTGAAAGTTGTCCCTTGTGGGCCCTTTTCTTTTTTTTCAAAAAATAAAATTAACTTCTTCTATTATGCCTAGGAAATTTGGTGTCATTCGACGCGTAAATGTAGATAGTTTCACAATAAACCATAATAAAAAATTACGAAATTCGATCCATGTATCGAAAAATCTATATATCTCCGAAATTAGATCCGACAAAGTGGGCCCTTTACACGTGGACGCACACATATGGTGTGGTTCAATTATGTATGGAACAAACGACCTCGGCGGCACACCTCCTTCAGATGGTCCATATTTTCGATGACGCTGAGGCACAATTTGTTCTATGCCGTTAATGTGCCGAATTATCTCATCCTTTAGCTCTTGAATTGTTGCTGGCTTATCGACGTACACCTTTTCTTTCAAATAACCCCAAAAAAAGTAGTCCAACGGTGTCAAATCACATGATCTTGGTGTCCAATTGACATCGCCACCACGTGAGATAACACGAACATTGAACTTGTCGCGCAAAAGAGCCATTGTTTCGTTGGCTGTGTGACAAGTGGCACCATCCTGTTGGAACCACATATCGTCCACATCCATATGTTCCAATTCGGGCCATAAAAAGTTCGTTATCATTTCACGATAGCGAACACCATTCACAGTAACTGCCTGACCGGCCTCATTTTGGAAAAACTACGGCCCGATGATGCTGCCAGCCCATAAACCGCACCAAACAGTCACTCTTTGTGGGTGCATTGGTTTTTCGACAATTACTCTTGGATTATCATTCGCGCAAATGCGGCAATTCTGCTTATTGACGAATCCACTGAGGTGAATATGTGCCTCATCACTGAAGATGATTTTCTTCGAAAATTGATCATACACTGTTGCCATTTCTTGCCAACATTGCCAACGTTGCTCGATTGTGTATCTTTCCATGTTCAAATTGAGTTAGTCTGAAATTGAGAAATGTAAAAAAAACTTGACGTTTAGGTGTGGTTCACATTCAACATCGGCCCTTAAAATCTAACCACCCTTTAAATAGATCAACTTTATATTTTTGAAAATAACTGCCAAATAAATTCCGCGGACTCGAAATTCATTTTAAAAGTATGGTTCCTTGGGCAAATATACCTGGTACAATCTATAATACCAGAATCGCGATGATGATTTTTTCTTTTTTTCAGCGCCATACAATTTGACCCACCCTAATACCCAGGTACTTGAAGGCCATGTTATTTCATTGTAAATACGAAACCCTGAGGAATTCCAGCGGGCTATTGAATCATGTCAGTAAAACGCTATGCGACAATTTTTAGTACGCAAGTAAATGGTCACAAATTGAACAGATCTGGCAAAACTAGTATCGCAGTATGAATAGGCTAGAATCTAAAATTATGTTCAATGTTTTAACCAACTAACCAATGGTAGTCCCTAGTTAACCCTAGTCTTTTTCAAGTACCGAATATCGCGCGACAACTTAGCAGCAATTCCGAGATTTTCGTGATTATAAATATCTTCATTCTTATCTGAATTGAAGATAGATAAAGCCTTGAAAAAATTACTAGCCCTAATAGTTATATGTACAGTGTGTATTCAGTACTATTTAATTTAAATTTTTAATGTATCTTCGTTTCTGTTCAAGCTTATTCTTCGATGACACTCGCTGATAAAAAAAATTATATTCATTTGTATTTATTTGATTCCCGATTTGCAATCTAATTTTAAAGCAACGGTTTTTTTTTTGAGTGCTTTAAGTTTACTTACCTCATTCGTTCGCCGTATTGCTGATTGATATCAGTGCATTTATTGTAATCAAATTGTTTGAACATTCAACCAATATCGCAGTTCAATTAATTTACTGCGCTACTTCATAGAAATTTTAACCCGTTAAGTGGTCAAATACGTAGCCAATAATAAGCTGTCCCGATTTAAGATTATAGCGATAACGATAGCGTCGCATTTAAAGAATGATCATAAAAAAGGCAACTTAACTCTTTTGTGCCATAAAGTGTTTGCATATTATGCACATACGCATACAGTTAGGGGCTTTAAAATATACACGGATGCATTTAATTTAAGCTATAATTGTGATGTAAATTCTTACACTGTTGAGTAGTAGAGAAGAGCTGCGTGGTTACAAGGAAATTTTCACAGGCGCCTAAATAGAGTACGAGTAGAGTCTTCGTAATCCGAACAATTCAAAGTCAGCTGTCCGCGAATTACCAATATTATTAATATTAATTGGGGGGAAAACATTTTTCCGTAGAAATCATTGAATATTTGAATATCAATCTTTTACATTTGGCAAATTCTATTTCTCTTCAAGAGACTTCAAAACATAATACCCAATAACAATAATTTTTAATTTTAACCATTTTTTATGGCTCCCGAAAAAATCCCAAAAAAATATTCAAATACAGTTTGCTCAAAAATATCATACATCGCCATTTTGTGATGGTTCAGTTGATGTTTTCTTCTGAATTTCATGACGATGCCCGTCTGAAAAAACACATTTTTTAAATATATAAACTGAATTTTAAAGTTTCCATTAAAAGATCAGTGAGGTTGAAAAT
Organism: Anomoia purmunda; assembly: GCA_951828415.1. Classification (NCBI taxonomy): domain Eukaryota; kingdom Metazoa; phylum Arthropoda; class Insecta; order Diptera; family Tephritidae; genus Anomoia; species Anomoia purmunda. The sequence continues at coordinate 113,285,927 of OX639994.1, read as the reverse complement.
GATGATTAAGGCACAAAACTGTACCATCAAAGAAGTTCAACTTCAGAAATATTTTGAAACTTAAAGAGAAGCAAAAATTGCAATCAGATAGGCACACTACGAAAATTCACTCGGAAATGAAGTGCATTAATACGGGTTCTGTTGATAATATATGAAGTTTGGCGTAAATTATATTCGCTAATTTAATTGCCTCATTGCATAGATTTAATTTAACAGTGCTGATTTAAATCTAATGATCTTAAAATAAAAATAAAAAAGTAAAATGCATACCTATATCTTTGCTGAAAATATTTGATATACGTACTTCCGGTGCACAATTCAAAAAAAATACAAACGCTTAATTTTGAAAAAAAAGTTTAATTTCGAAAATAAATTTTAAGAGCGTTGCCATCTGTTTAAAAACGTACAATAAATTTAAATATTGTGAATAGTGAAATGCTACAACAATGGTGTCAAACGGAAAAGGTTTATAGTTTTGCAGAGAGTTGCCACCTGTTTCAATGTTTAATTAAATTTAATCATCAAGCTAACCGAAATAATATTATGTTTTTGTAAAGCGCAAGGGGTTTAAACAAGACAACGGTAGCTATATGATCGAAGAATCTAATAAAAAAATTAGTATTATTAAAGAAATATTGTATATGGGTGTCAAAGGCAAAAAGTTAAAAAAAACATTGTATTTGAAAATATTTTTGGTGTGCGTTAACTTTATAAGTTAAATGAAATATAATAATACTTGTGTGAAACGAAAGAGCTTGTGGGGAAAGCAGAGTTTCCAAGGAATTTTTAAAAAGGGTTGCCAGCTATTCGAAAAATTAAATTTAATTTAATTTAAAAAATATAATAAATAGTAGAGTTTGCGCAAATAAATTATTACCGTATTAGTAAAATACGAATTGTAACTTTCATCTTATTGGGATTTTTTTAAAAAAGTTTCTCGCAGGAACTCTACACTCCGAGTCAATTTTATCTTTAATGCAATTCAAATTCAGGTCATTTTGTTTTTGCTGTAATGCTTAATTGTTAGTAATATATTATTCCTTTAGATTTGGTTGGACAACAGATGGCAGCGATGACTGCTTTGCGACTAAGAGAGACATCCAAGTGGCGCCCTGAAAGCCAAGGGCACTCTTGTATTTTCAACAAGTTCTGCTCTATTCCGAGCAGCACGGATCGATTTGCTTTGACATTGGTTTCTGAAAGGAACTTTATTAAACGAATTCCAAGCAGGGAAGAGTGGAAACTTGAGTTTCATACTCCACCTGACAGCATTGCCATCTATACAGATGGCTCGAAACCCTCTCCTGCAAATTTTCTTTAGGTTACCAGATCACTGCAGCGTCTTCCAGGCTGAGGTCTCAACTATCATGGAGGCGGTAGAGAAGATTGGGGCCGGGATTATAGGAAGAGACATCTTCGCTTTTAGTGGCAGCCAGGCTGCAATCAGAGCTCTGAGCTCTTTCACGTTTAACTCGAACATCGCTCTTGACTGCCGCCTATCTCTGCAGGAGATGACCAAGTAGAACAAACTGTACCTCATTTGGGTCACTGGTCACCGATACATAGAGGGAAACTGCATGGCAGACGAACTTGCAAGACAAGGTACGACCAAGCAGATTCTTCAAGATAAAGAACGCATTGGTATGCCGTTTGCCACTTGCAAACTGCTACTCAGAGATTGTACATACTTATAAGCAAGCTGACAATAGATGGAGGCAAAATACGACCTGTCGAACCTCAAGGCAGATGTGGCCTAAATGGGACCGTTCTCTCTCTAAGTAGGGAAAACATTTCCAACGTCATCGGGGCTCTAACAGGGCACTGTCTGATAGGGAAACATGCTGAAAGGTTGGGAGTACCCTTCCGAAGATGCTTAAGTGTCCTGCACTGTGTAAAAGCAGAATGCGATATCTGGGATCACCGTTTTTGAATGACTTTAGTGAGGTTTCAAGCACCGAGGTAAATTGCCTGTTGAGGTTCATCAGCGAAGCAAAATGGTTTGGTGACGGGTAATTTCCTCTTTGATGGTACAAATTTTTTCCTTGTGGTAACACAATGGGACTCCTAATACTGGCCTAAGTGAGCCGCTGCAGGCGGCTGTCACTCCAACCTAACCTAATATATTTAATTGACACCAACGAAGTGAGTTTGAAAATTCTATGTGCAATCTGATTTCGGTGCCTTACTTTACCCAGCCGTGAAATTTCGTCAGCAACATTCTTTTGGATTATCTGAAATGTTGTTAGCAACTAAAATTATCTAAGCGTCTAAAAGATGACGTGTACAAGCAAATGCTAACAAATAATACAAAAACAATTCCTTAAATGAAGTGGCGAGCTATGTATTACTTTTCGCGCAATTTTAAACAGCAAATGTATTTTAAACGATGCAAAAAAATGTTGCTGAAAAAATGTTGCTGACATTATGTTGCCAAAAAGATGTTGTGAGTCTTTTTTACTGAGTTACTACTTTGTCGTGGAAATGCTGTGGAATTTCACGCATATTTAATGACAATAAAATTGATATGGATTTTGACATACATTTACTTGTTTTGCTATAGTATAGCTTTAATTGAATTTTAAAATATACTCTAACTTGAAAACGACAATTTATAGAAATATGCTGATAAAGCTAAAATGCCAAAAAATTTTCCTGTCTCGAGGTTCATAAGTGCTTTTGTCAAAACTCAAAGATACAATGTTAATATTATAATTATCTAAAAAAAAAATCTACTTTTTTAACATTTAACGAATAACTATTTTGTTTGTACATAAAGAACATCGTAGTGCGTCTTTTTCTTATCTTTGTAGTGCCATTTTTAGCCAACTGCGTTTAAAATACAGTATATTCGGCTTAGCTGCTTTTGCGATTAAGTGAACATTTAAGATACTTGCACAAAAATGCGATTACGCTATTCTGAATGTATGTAAATACATGAGACATTTGTTTTTTCTCCAATGCATTTCATTATCTATACATTCTCGAGAGCTAAAACAAATTGATTGTCATTAATGCGTCAATTTAGCTCTTATGTATCTTAAGTTTTTGTATAATTCTGGTGGAGTGTTCTTGGAATTCTTTTTTATATGTTTTGTTTTTATTTCCGTCTCAAGTATTTCAAATGGCCAACATGGAATTAGATGTGAACCCGACTGGAAACTGTTGGGAAAAAAATATATTGAAAAATTACATATGTTGTCTTTTCTAGACTTTATTTTTAGAAGTAAAAAAATTCTTTTGAAAATAGTCATGAGCCAGACAAGTTTTTTAAGTAATTGATTTTTATTATTTTGATATTTATATTAGAAATAGCTTGTCATAATAATTGGGAGTGAAAACATTTTTTAAATCAAAGAGAACTATTATTTTTCGACCATTATTATAAAAGTCCTTTCATAATAATTATCAGCGCAATTAAGTGAAAGATGGAAGATGGTACCGAATTAGTCGAGTAGTGATACCGAAATTGTCCCGAAATTATTTCGAAGTAGTCACGAATGAGGCCCAAATTAATCCCGTAACGGTTCTAAAAATGTTCTGTTCTTTAAGACTAAAAAAAATTTTTTCTCACTCATAATTATTATGGGAAGGCTTTTATATTATAAATCTCAAAATAAAAGTCTTTCAAGACTTCAAAAAGTTTATCTCGCTGGTAATTATTATGAGAAAACTTTTATAACATAAGTCCCAAAATAAAAGTCTTTGGAGACTTAGAAATAATTTTCTCGTTGGTAACTATTGTGAAAAGACTTTTGTAATAAAACTCCTTGAATAATGATTAAAGATTACTCGAAAAATCCTCTATAATAATTATTGATTAACTAGTTAGTTATGTCTCTGCAATTAATTGATCAAAATATTAGATAATTTTTTATAATGATTTCAAATAAAATTTCTGTCCTCAGAATTTTGGAATCGAGTTTAACGAGTAACTTTTTCATAATATATTTTAACCCTGTAATTCTTTCCCAAATCGGCATTTTTGATCCTTTCCGAAAACAGCTATAATGAAGGCCGTTAAAGAAATCAGTTACAGGGTTTAAATATTAGACGAAGATTTCAAGCAGACAAGTTTACGTTGGGTGATCGAAGAAGAAAAACTCGTGCCAAGATGAAGAAAATAAAAACCTCTCGGAAAAGGAGTTAAAATTACTCTTGCTTCAGGACATCAGTGTGTTTAAATGTTCTACAAAAATATTTCATGTAAAATTTTATTGTGTAAGTTCGAATTTTCGGTCTACCTTGAAAGGGACGCTTATTTTCAAAGTATAATTTTATACATTCCGAAATACTTATTATATAATAAAAATATTGTAAAAAATAATCATATATATCATATACCCTTATTCATTTACGCAAGTTTTATGTGACCACCTGTCAATGGCAATCACGCATTTTGGTTATCTATTGAAAGAACATTTCAAAATAATACGTCATCGTATACCTCGTTAAATACACTAGCCGACCAGAAATCTGATCTATGACATGTGGCCATCGTTTCACATATAGCACTTTGCGTTGAATCCGAACCTGACGCCAGAATACTTATGAAAAGTATAACGGTTTTTTGTTGTTTTTAGATATAGCTTAATTTGGAATTTGAGATCTGAAAAAAGGTAAGCCATTTACATAAATGAAATTATCACTGAATATAAGTCACCGATATCAAATTAATTTTTTTTATGGAAAGCTAAAACAATTTTCTATAATTTGAGGCAACAACATTTTCTAATCGGAGTATTGACGTAGGTGCTATTCGGGGATTATCGACAATTTTGCAAAATTTTTACTAAAATTTCAGAAAAAGTTTTACTTTTCTTAATCGGAGTATTGATGTAGAAGCTATTCGGGGATTATCGACAATTTTGCAAAAATTTTAATAAAATTTCAGAAAAAGTTTTACTTTCGATGCCAATAAACATGTAAAGTAATCTATTTACCTTCAGTTTCTGTTATGGACATCAATAATGATCTTTAACATCTGTTTTACAAAATCATAACATTAACGTAAAAATTACTATTCGGCAAATTTACTTTGCAAAGTAACAAACAAATAAAATAATAAAAGGAGGTGAATATTTAAAATCGTAGAACTGTTTCTAACTGCCACATTTATGTTAAAATTTTTAATTTGAAATCGGTCAACTATATTAAGAGATAATTAAAATTAAGTGTCACATTTAGCTATATCTCAAAAGCTGTTATAATTCTTTTTATATTTGGACATCAATTCGGATTCAGTGGAACGTTTTATATTATTATTTTTTGATAAAAGCGTTGCAGCTCGGTCATTTTTTGTTTTTTAATTTTGTAAACTTGTGTTATCCGCATATGCGATAAGAAAATAAACATTAGTACATTATAGTGATTTTTCCATGTTTTCGTAATTACCTTGGACATACTGTTGGCGTGCAAATATTTTGCTCTTTTTTTTAGAGTATAGTTATTGTAAAAGATTATTTCTAGTTATAATTTGATAATAAATTATTGTGTATAAAATCCATATGCGAATAAAAGATAAAACAGCGAATAAAATGTAGCAATTTATATTCCTAACATAGATTAAATAATAAAGCATTAATAGCGATAGAAGGGTGTATTGATGAGCTATTTTGATACTCGAGCGCAGTAGGGTATTAGAATTTTGTTTACATAACGACTGTTTGTAACGTAACAGCCTACAGTAACCGATATGTATGTATATATAGAGATTTAAATATCAGAATGTTCAGAAATAAAAGGAACATCTATTAAGCCTCGTCTGTCCGAGCTCCATACCAAAAAATTCGATTGTTTTGAAGAACGAAATACCTGGAATCAAATTATTTTGGAAAATTGGCGTTACACCCACTCACTTTAGTTATATATGTACATATCTCCGGAACAATCAAACTAAAGTCTACCAAACTTGGTACATACGAGCATTTCCCATTTCAACTCTGTAAATAATGTTTCGAATTCGGATGAAGAATTTAGGCTGACATATTTCAAATATACTTATTAACTTTTGCGCCAAAGATACCACAAACTTGGTATTTAGATCATATATCATAATTTCTGTAAATCCGCTGTTTTGTTTTTCAATACAATTGTCTTTTGAATTGGTATCAAACATTAATAAGGATTATTCGCAAATCATTTCCCTGACTTGTCTTTATAGATACAATTTTCTTACAACAAATAAACTTGATCATATCATATAACGTGAATTGGCAAAATATAGAAATAGCGATGGAATAGAAAATCTAAGTGTAATTATAAAAAGTTTTTCACATTATCACATTAAGGAACTCATATCATTATATTTCTATTCATATTCATTTTCGGTACTTTTATTCTTATAGTTACAGTCATTTTAATTGTAATCGATATTGTTATCAGTGTTAATGTTAATATCGGTGCGCAGTTGAAGAAAAATAATCGAATGCTGAATGCTGGTGTAAGAGCTAAGGGCTTTGCGTAAAATCCGTCAAAAAATTCCATCCGAATGAACAATTGAAAGCGGGTTATATCTGAAGATGTTATGAGGAGTTTGCCGATATTTAATGTTTTATGCGTTGCCATAGTTTTCAACAGATATATTAAAATAGTTTAAAAATATTTGATAAACAAGGAATACTTCGTTAAAAAAGAGCTTTTTAGACTAATCGTGAAAATTAATTTCATTCGTTTTTCCAAAAAAGCGTCTTTGAGATATAGGCAAAAACCCTGTTACCTAGGTCCTTTCTCAATAATAAAAAAAAAATAAAGAAAATATAATAGCAAATAAAACTAACTTTCTATGGATATCGTACTAAAATTACTTTCTTCTTCTTTACGTTGATATATCTTCTGTATAAACCGGAGTAGTACCTTTTGAGTAACAGGAGTTTAAATGCCAAAAATGTGACATTTTCGAGCCTTTACCAAAGTTGTTACATTTTTTAATTTTTTTTTGGAGATACACTTTGTAAAAAAATTAACTAAAAATGTTTTAATGAAAGAGAATTTTATTACAAAAATGTGGAGTGTAAGAGCTCCTAATCAATAGAAAACGTAAAAGTTATTACAAATTAAGTAAAAGTGGCCAATTTAAATTTTGGTCACATTCACTTTCCCAGTTGAAAAACTGTCAAAAGCACTTCATTTCACTTTTGATTAAATTTATATGGATTTGGGTCGGTTGATTTTGGAAATGGCACCCAAAGTTTCTAGATTGTGAGATACAGGATGCTGAAAGTTTTCATTAGCTTTTCTCAACATATAAATAATATTTATTTTATTGAATTTTATTTTATATGTGAAAAATAAAGAGGAAAGTAGAAGACTTTTATGCTTACCACGCGATAATTTTAATTAACTTACTTTATATTCGTGAAAGTTATGAAGGTATGAATGGTACGATACTGGTCAACCGGGACCGAAGACACCGACTGCTGTACGTTCCGCAGCCTTTGAGCAGCCTAGAGATGATCTTCCAGTGGTATGACCTATTGGGAACGTTCCCTCATCGTCTCTATGTGATTGGACGAAATGTGTCACCATTTAGAGGGTGGTCCTCGAATCCCACGCTACCGTCCCACAGATCCCTCTATATATATATGTATATATAAATATCACTGTATATTAAGTATTATTGCCTTAGTTACCCTGGATGCCACTGCCTGGATTCTGGCAAGCAGTCTTCGATATAGCATTTTGCAGTTACAATTTGACGCTTTTCCAAAGTGATTAACAGCTAGGAGTTTTTATCGGGAGAAGTAAACAGACATCCTTACTTTTGCTGCTGATTTTTGTGGCTTAGCTTTTACGGCTGGGTTTGCTCCTTTTGGGCTCTACACCATGGACTGCTGTTTGGTTTCCGGATCGTACTTGTAGAACTCAGATTCTTCATCAGTAATAACTTTAATTAAGTTGTGTACTAAATATTCGAGATAAAACCATGACATTAAGGCCTAATTCATCAGCATACATCTCTGGTTTAATTTCGTGGGTCTGAGTCAAATTTGGACACAGCCGTAGCGTCGTTACCAGGGGATGATATTTCTCCACGTTCTCAGTCCTCGTCCTCTATAGAAAAAAACCTTCAGGAAATTTCGGAACTACTTGGAAATAATTTGGAGAGACGGTGAAATCGTTCTATATGTAATTAAAAATTCAATGAATGTTTCTGGTGGTTTTAGTTCACATCGAAGACCGAAGAGAATCACTAAGTGAATTTCTGTTTGCGTCGTTTGCGGAATTCCGGCTGATTCATCCTCTGCTATTTTGCGTTTTCTCGTCTCCGTTTTAATCGATCGCTTGGAAATTTGTAAAGATGTCTCGCAAAATACTTTCAAAGAGTTTGGTATTTTTTGTATTTGTTTTTAAGATTTAATAGTTGCCAACTAAGAGAACTCTTGTTAGTGTTATAATGTACAAATCTACAGTATGCCATGAATAACTATTGACAGAATCGGAGTCACCATGCAAAAATCCATTTGACGGAAGTATTTATATCTCTAGGGTAAAAAACCTGGTAAATTTGTATAGTAACTTTATTAGAAATTGCTACATAAGTAATCGATATCTGTCAGATAATAGAAACTTGATGACTCGGCACATGACACGATTTGTAATGTGTTTAGCTTTTGTTAGCATATGTGAAGATAATTCAATTCAAATTTACAGAGTATTTATCGATGTGTTCTGTAAAAAGGATTTTGTAAAATTGCTTGGCATTCAATTTTTTATTTCTAAAATATTGCTAAGGAGCATATTAATTCAAGCCGATCGATGGATTATGTTTTAAGAAGAATGGATATATATATAGACATAAGTATATGAAATGGATCGCGAACAAATATGGCCTAATTAATGAAATAACTAAACATCATCATTTGCTCCACAAATAAATTTTCTTATTAGACGTACATATTCTATTGAGAAAATTGCCGCGATCGGTTCCCTATAAACTAAAGTTTTCATACAAATAATTTCTCAGATATCAGGTTTTACTTTAAACTATTAATTTAATTGTATATTATACTCATGGGAAGAATAATTACCAGGAATGCGAACATTTATAACTTTTATAATAAAAGTCGTTAGAAAAAAGTTCTTTTAGAACTTAAATTTTGTTTGAAATAAAATAATAGGTCAACACGGACTTTTATTTTTTTTTAATACAGTAAAATTAATTTTTTTTATTCCGCAAAAAAGTCCTTTCCTAATAATGAAAAAAACTATTTATCCAAATTAAATAAATTTCGGTATCAAATGAAAGAGGACTGAAATATGTAAACGAAAAATGTCATCTATTGAAAAATATTTCAATTAAAAATATTATTTGATTACTGTGGAACAAAGTTGGGTGCGTGCGTATCATAAGCAATAAAATTAAATATAACACAGTTGGCCACTTATGTTTATTAATTAATTTTGAATAATTTTTAGTCAATAACAGTATAACTAGTTTTTTATGTTTATTGATTTGAATTGAATTTTTGATAACAGTATAACTCATTGTTTAATATAAACTATATAAATAAAAGTTTCAAGCATTTTATGAAATTCACGAAAATTCATCAATCTTCAAAAAATGTTTACAAAATTTTCCAACCTTTTAATAAGAAATTTAAAAACAAATTCGAGTATGCGATGTTGAGCATTTCCCTCCATATAAAATTTACTTTTTCATTGGAAGCAAATGCTGAACACCGTCTGTAAAAAAATTATCATAAATTAACCACAATTTTTAATCACTTGAAGCTTGCACTTTTTAGTATAGTAAAATTTAATGGGCTACAAAATTTGAGTACCTATAAAGTTTCTCAAATTTCTTATTAAAAAGTTTGAAAATTTTATGAAATTTTTTTTAAATTTTATGTATGTCGTGAAGTTTTTGATAATTCTGTTATATACTTTACATTAAACAATTATTAAAAATAAAGTAATAAACATTACAGGCCCACTATATCCTAAAAAATTTTTTAATTTTGGCAAAAAAAGGAATAAAAAAAATAATCGTTGGGCAGCGAAACGTAATACTCAAAAAATTAGTTTTCTTTCTGAAGATAAAAATAAATTCCAGCATGTTTTGATTAATATCGAGCAAAAATTTAAAAATCGCAATCGTAATGATTTTATTTCGGACTTAAAAAATACTTAACCAAATTTAGCTGTTACTGGGCATGAAAAAGAAAAGTCCGAATATTTTAATTATTATTGGACGTTTTCTCAAAAGGTTGACAAATAAAATTAATCCAGGATTTTTGTTCAGGAGATCCAGGAATCAAAAGAACATTTTTAAACATTGATTGATAGTATTGTTATATTTTGCACCAGAGTTTTATTAAATCGAAAAATATAACATTTATTTTCCGTCCCTGATAATTATTTAGTTGATATATTGAAATTGAAGTGCAGTTATAATTTAAAGTAAATCTTTTTTTTCCATGCCTAGTACGAAGGCTTCAACAGGGCTGAATCAGCACTTTTTCCTCATTTTATTTAAGTGTTGCCTCTTTATGTTTTTAGTAAATTTAAAAATTTACAGTTAGGTAAATAAACCACTTATTTGAAATTAACTGTTTCTGGCGCGTACAAAAAATAAATGTTATTAAATTATAATTTTTTTTTTTTGATTTTGGTCGAGCATAGATGAAAGATAAACTCAACAAGCATGTGGAAAAAATAACCTAACCAATCGATTTAGACATTCGTAATATAGAATATCATTGTGAAATTTGATTTGAGATGAGGTCTTGGGCACAAGCCTTTAAATAGAGAGAGATACCGTTCAATCAACAATTAAATACCAACAACTATTAAGTGATGCAATCTAACACAGTCAACCAACACAGATCCCCGGACGTAAATGCCATTGTTATGTATTATATAAGAAAAAAGTGCGTGCATATCCCAAACGCTCCCATGCGGTGTCCTTAAGTAACCCTTTTCACTCCATACTCGAGGTGTTGCTTAGCCGTCCCTTTTACCTCCTTCTTCGGAACGCTCTGCTGTGGGAAGTAAGTAAATTAAACGAACACATTCCTACAATTTGGTTTTACCAGACCTCACTATATCTATGTAAGTACAAAGATCATTGTAATATTTTTTTTGATTGCGATTAGTCATAAGCCAATATGACTCAAAGGATATTTTTGAACTGAGACTCAGACATTCGATCAATCGGTGAGTTTTTCAGGAAGCACCGTACTAGTAAATCAAAAAAAAAAAACCAAAAAAAAAACCAAATAATTGTGCACAAAAGTACGTTGTTATGAGTTTGTCTTTTTAAAATTATATTGCGATTACACTCGTAAATTTTGCATAGCTTTATCATGCTGATTTCGATTTGATAAATAGCCATTTAAAGCGCCAACGATAATAAGGGGAGCAAGAGGAGCGAGCAGTTCATCTATTTATTATCTAATCAATGCGATTTAACTAATCAATGAAAATAAATTTCAAATATGAATAGCCTGTCCATTGTCTGTTCGGACAGTGACAGTTATTCGTGAAGCCCTGAACAAAACGCAAGCATTTAATTGGCAAATTTTTGGGTGGAAGTTGCAAAATTATTTCAAAATGAAGGTAGCGCGATTTTCAATGTGGCCAATACTTGGCCTGGTGATTAGTAGCATTGATATTGGTTTTGCAAAACCGTTACTCGTATCTATGGTGACAGATCCCGAAGAAGCGGGAGGCATGTTTGAAGGTGATATGATGCTAACGGCGGGGCAAGAAAGTTTACTAACAAAAGGAATACAAGGCAGAAACGGTTTGGTGGCTGAGACTAAACGGTGGCCAAACGATGTGGTGTACTACAAAATTGTGGGTGATTTCGGTATGTTGAAACAAGAATTGCAGTGATGTTAATAAATTAAAAAACAAAAAACAAGTCGTCGAAATTAATGCAAATCCATTACATCTGCCCGGATCCCATTATCCACAGCTGAATGTAAAGTAGAGGTCAATTTTGCAGATAAGCCAGCTTCAATCGGTTAATTTTAAGTTCATTACCAAACTCAAACTGCTTCAACTAAATAGAAACATTAATATTATAGTCCTGTTAATTATATTAGCGGGCAGATTATAAAACAAGTGCAAACGTATTAAAGTGGTCGCGTAGGAAACCCATTACAGTGAAGAGCTTTTTAAAACGTTGTAAGAAAATTACCTTCAAAATATAATCAAAGTTTTAAATTTTCATGCGAAAAAATTTCTGCAAGTTCTCCGAATTTAATGTTGATTCATGATTTTATCAATGGACTACTGCGACTGTTTTTTTTTCAAATTTATGTGTTCTGCTGAATTAAATATAAAAATTTCAACTAGAAAGTTTTAGTTCATATCACAAATTGTAATCAAATTGACTCGCTATTCTCTCTATGCTTGTCTCTTCGCTTCGCACGTCAGTTCACCAAGTGTCTTGAAATTTTTAATTTAAAAAAACAATTTATATACGTATTTACACAAATCACGACTTTCGTTGTTAGTTAATCGTCCGAGCTTTGCTAATATTTGCATAAAAAAATTACTTTACAAAAGTCGAAATAGGAAAAGTTCAATTCTGATTTAAACCACTTGAAAATGTGATATCGGCGCCCTCTGCAGGCGAGTGTATAGTGGGTGCGTGCTATCAGCTAAAGTGCCAATCACGCAATGAAAAACATCCGAGTGTATTTCTGCATTGAAAGGGCGTATCACAAAAATGTTCTGCCGCTTGAAGTCGGCGTAAAACTGCTCGTCTATCAATTTGTGGTACAACGCCAAAACGCTTATGACAAGTTGTTGAAGAAGTTCGGACAAACATCTAAAAATATTATTATTATTATTATTATTATTAACATAACAATAATTTATAGTTATATTTTGAGCTTTATATCCAGGTTTACGAAGACTAGACCTTCGGAGATAGAGGGTTTAGTTCAAGTTTATCTGAGACATTTTTTTATTATTTTCCAATTTTCAAATTACTAAGTATCAGTTTCATCTTAAGCTATTTAAATTTTCATTGACAATTCTACCCAAAGTGAAGAAATTAAATTTTTCCTTTGTTTAAATAAATACATTAAATTTTAAATCATCACTAATCACATTGGAATTTTAAGACCTTTAACTGTTATACCATGCCCACACGGCAATGAAAATAAATTGTTTTCAGGGTATGTTTTCAATATAAAACACATACAGCATTCTTTTATACTAACTGGTTTTCGTTGACATTTCTCTATTTATTTACCTTTTTACTCTAAGGCAATCCTATAATCGAAATGCTCCGCGGAGTTTCGAAATAAAAGTGGCTCTTTTTATAAATATTTCAGTTTTTCCCCACCCCAATCTTTTCTTTTAATTGCTCTTACTCTTTTTTCCAAACTAGTGACGGCAAATTATTGATTTGTTTTTGGCGAAAAGTTTTACCGAACACAGAGTTGCTTACGAAAACTCAACGAAATATTATGTAAATGTTTCCGAGATTATTATGATTGGTTCGTAATAAAGTTAGTCAGTTTTTGCTTCCACAGAATATCACAAATGAGTCATAAACATCTGGGTTTCGTTGTCGTATGAACTTGGTATAAGAAATCATCGTGAACCAAAATTGAATTCATCGATCGATAACACATCATCTCAGGCGTGCTCTTCATATATAATTTTGACACTTAGCACTTGGTGTTTTAGTAATCCAGCACTTGGATGATAGACATATCGAATATGATAAGTTTTTCATTTGACTTATGTGGCTTCATTCTCCCACTATTATTGAGAGCGGGTTTTACCTAATTACGCCTTTAGTCAAGCGGGAGCCCACGCAAATCTCGCACGAACTCTAAGGGCACTTAATGAGGTAGCCTAGTAAAACTTTTTAAAGAGCGAGGTACATAAATTTGACGGAAAAATGTAAAGACCTATCTCAAATTTCGGCAAGGTCTCTCAAGGCGAATTCATATGAGGTGATAGCATATCATGAACAGGATGCTTGTTCTTCTTTGCTGATTCGCTGGGTTGTTTTGTTTACAGAAACAAAATATATGAGCACTACTGGACGAATTTCAGATTATGAAATTTCATTCGCAAAATTACACACAAAAAAATACACAACGGATTCGCCTTGGCTATCTTGCTATCGCCTTCTATGGATTCACCTTGGTTCTGTCCTAATACTATGTATTCGTCGTATAGTCAAAAATATTCTCGGGAAGAGCTGGGTTTCTGCATTGTTAATTGTCCTAAGCTTACCTCATTTTTGTAATGTGAAAACTTTTGATTTTTTAGATGTACATATGTAGTTTGTAGGAATGATATCTCTAGGAAGCTGCTACCAATGTCAGAGTTCATGTGGAGCACTCTACTCCTAACGAAATCGTGGTACTTTCCAAGGTGACTAATGGGACAATCCTTGAACGAATGGCAGTAAATAAATAAGATGCTTTTAATTTGTGCCGAGAGGTTTTTTGTCTCGAATATGCGAGGAACAATAATATGAATATCTCTCGCTAGCAATAAATGAATAACTCAATGTTGAACATTTTACGAGGGCAATTTGAAAAATCCGTGCAAAATTTAACCGGCGTCTTCACTAAAAAAAAATTGGTGTTACCGTATTAGAGTACCAATCTTCAAACTATTAGATACGAAGTTTTAAGAAGGTGAGTGAATTAGGTTTTTTTTTTGGCAGCTATTCGAAGCAGAAATAAAAGCGAAGCCTGATAAACATCTCATGGACTCCTCAACATCAATTAGAATAATTTACAAGTGGATCGTAGATTTTCGTTCTGGTCGTACGAGCGGCGATGGTGCTGAATGTTCTGCAAGGACAAAAGACGCTCTCACTGAAGAAACGATAGAAAAAATCCACGATATCGTTTTAAACGATCGAAGAGTGAAAGTGGCCGAGATAGGTGGCATGGTGAAGTTCTCAACAGAACGTGTGCACAACGCCTTGCACGAAAAATTTTGTGTGAAGAAGCTATCCGCAAGATGGGTGCCGCGTTTGCTCGCATGCACCAGCGCACACTTATGTAAATGAAAGCAATGGCAAAACTAAATGATTTAGGCTACGAATTGCCTCCTCATCTTCTGTATTCTCCACATTTGGCATTCTGCGACTATTATTTGTTTCCAAACTTGAAAGAAAGGCTCGGTGGTAAGAGATTTTTATCTAATGAGGAAGTGGGATTGGAAACTGAGGCCTATTTTCGCGACTTTGACGCAACCTACTCTTTGGAAGGCATCAAAAAGTTATAACATGGTTGGACTAAGTGTATCGTGAAATTTGCCCAAACAAATTTTGTTTTAACTATTTTTGCACAAGCTTTTCAAATTGCCCTCGTATGTTTTGGTTAAAACCCCTTTTCAATTTCATGAATAGCTCATGAAAGAAAACTGTTTTTTTTCTATTAAAAGTATAATAAATTATCTTCATTCATCGTACTAATTATCAACTCTATTATTCATATTCCAGATATTGCACATCAAAATGCTATTTTGGATGCCATTGTAGTTTTGGAAAAGCAGACGTGTTTGAAATTTCGTGCAGCTAATGAAACTTCCAATCGTTACGTTGCCATCTCATCCAACTCAGGTGGTTGCTATAGTGCCGTTGGATATCAAGCTAAGGTGCAAACTATGAATTTGCAAAACTATCCAATCGGCGAAGGCTGCTTCCGTCCGGGAACTATATTGCACGAATTTATGCATGTGCTCGGCTTTTTTCATCAACAAAGTGATAGCAATCGTGATAATTATATAGCGGTAATCGATGAGAATATAATACCTGGAAAGGAGTTTAACTTTGAAAAGTACAGCAGTTCGTTGGTGACAGATTTCGATGTGGGTTACGATTATAATAGCTGTTTACATTATCGGGCTGGAGCTTTTTCGGTGAATGGACAAGATACTATTGTACCATTGGATCCGACAGCGCAGATTGGTCAACGGGATTATTTGAGCGAAAAGGATATAAAAAAGATTAGTATAATGTATAAATGTCCAATAAGGATTTGATTTTAAAAGCTTATTTAACATATGTCTAAAATTTATTTATTACTGAAAGTTGAACCATGGGAAATTCCCAACATTTACATTCTCATCTAGTTTTTAAGTCACATTTTAAAGTTGGAAATAGTATAAGCCATTGTGATATCAAATATTATTTATTATATATTTTTTTTTTAAAGCGTTTTTGGAGAACTATGTAAATCTTAAAAAAAAACATAATCTCTGAGACCTATCATATATTAAAAAAAAAATCACATGATCAGAGACGGCAAATAAAGTAATTTTTCTGATTATATTTATTCCTGTTTATACAAATCTGTTATATTTGTATTCGCTATCGAAGTTTGTTTTTTATTATTCCAAATAAAGTTGAAACAGAGAGTACAGACAGATTAATCAAAAATCGCCTTTAATTTTGCATCACATTATCACATGATCACACCACGTTTCACATGAACAATGTACATACAATTTATTTTTAATTGTATTATACTGAGCGTACGTGAAATGAAAAACCTTCAGGTTTTCATCTAGTTTCGTTGATATGAAATTAATAGATATCAGTAAGTTCAGAATATAAATATCAATCACTAAATTTTAAACAAGTATTGATATCATATAATGGGATCATATGACGAGTTCATGTGATGAGATCATGTGATGAGATCATGCGATCACATCATATGACGAGACCAAACGCTCATATCAAGTTTACGCAAGTAAAAATCTTTCCAATTTAAGCCAACTCAGATTAAGAATTGTGGTGGCAAAGAATTTTTGAAAATATTTATTTGCAAAGGTTTTTGAGGTAATGCTTTTTTGTGAAAAAATCGTGTCACTTTCAAAAAGGTTGAGTAGTATGTATAAAAAAAATTTGTGCCGACTTTGCAAAATGGATCATGTGATGAGAGCATGCGAATACATCATATGACGTGATGTAACGTCAATATGAAATCTTCAAATAGTAATAATTGTTCAGGAAATTATTGAGTTGGAAAAAAGTTTGAAAATATTTATTTGCAATGGTGGTTTCAGATGTTGCCTTATTTTGAGAAATTTTGCGTACATACATATAAACAAAATTTGCGCTAACCTTCTAAAATAGATCATATGATAGGATCATGTGAGCAGATCATATGATAGGATCGCTTTGACTTCGATGACCTCTAAACCTATTATATTGGCTTCTTTATGCAGTTTGGAAGGCTGATGATGTCGCCTAACCGGTTTAATTCTGGAGCTTGAATTATATTTACCTATGTACATAAGATTAAAGAAGTCGTGCGATAATTAAGAATGTACCTTATTAGCTCTTCACCGCCATGCTTAAATAGCTAAGCTGATAATCCATCAGCATCAGCGACTTTTTTGTACCGTAGCTGCCTTATTGTTATCTGAACTTTATTTAGGTCAGGTGATGGGATGTCATTACCGATTTGAGGTTCCGTATCCCCATCATCTCCAGTGACGCCTTCGCTGTCACCATTTAGCAAAGAGGAGAAATGTTCCCTACACAATTTGAGTGTTCTTTGGACATCAGTCACCAAGTCGCCGTTCCTGTTCTTACAGGAATTCGCTCCGGTCTTAAAACCTTCCGTAAGTCGCTGCATCTTTCGGTAAACATTTCGGCATATCTCTTCATATCACTCTCTAGCTTTCTCGCTCCCCAGTAGTGCTCCAACACTGCTCAATTTGCACCCCATTGCAGCGTACCCCTGTAGGACAAATCTTAACTCTCCGTTGTAGAGCGGCATTTCTCATTGCACAAGAAGTTCTTTCGGGGTCGCGAAACAGCAATGACTTTGATTGACGCTGATTCCGGTTTGCTGGGAAGTGCTCTTAGTGAATAGGTGTGAGAGTCGAGTAACGAAGGTCGTTGCTGTCTGTGGCCATTACAGATTTTTGACTTTGAGATTTTATTCTAAATAATACTCCGAGTCGAGGTTCGGTTTTCTAAGTTTACGCACGTCTAATACACTGGCCTTCCATCTATCGCGGTATGATCGATTCGGGTTCGCGTTTTATTTTATTGTACTATATTTCGCATAATTATTTCATTTCATTTTGTTTGATATCAATTACAATGGAATGGGCCCAATGAAATACCCGTATTTATTTTTTCTTCAAAATTGCATTTACATTTTTTTATATTTAACTGCGACTTCGTCTGGCTTGTGTTCATATATTTACAGCAGATTTTCCAAGATAAAAAAGCAGCTTAGATAAATTAAAATGGAATGACCCTTAGTCGAAAATCGAACCCTAAATAAAGGTTTGCTCAAAATCTCACCTACAGTGCCATGTATTTGATTTTTAGTTTTCAATATTTTTTTGCGAATATAGTACGCTCTTACATTGTCTGTACATAATTTTATAAATATTTTCCCATAAATATGGATTTTCTGAGTAGCCCGATTGCAACTCCATCTGTAGGATCCATTTTTCGTAAAATAACTTCTCATCGCACCTCATTACGCAGCTATAACTTCATCGAAATCAGATTATAAATACATATTAATTAATAACTTGTCTCTACCGCATTTATTTTTCATCTTTTATTTCACCTATGATGCTTTTCTAACGTCAACGATATGGGACCATAAAAACGGATTTTCGGAATATCCCGACTCCTGCGACACCTAGCGGGTTCAAATATAGCCTATATCCGTGTCATGAGTCCGAAAACCTAATTGCCTAAATGTTGTTGTATACTGCCCAAATTTGGTGAAATCCGGTTATCGGTTTTTGAACCAAGTTGTAACAAAGAAAACGGCTACATTTTAAGATATACTTCGATATAAGTAGATATTCTATTAGAAGAAACATTGGATTAGCTCATAAATTTATTATCTGCAATTAAATTAACGACTTTGAAGTGATGCAAAATTGCTTTCATTAAACTTAAATAAATATCTAAGTACGAGTACCTACTTATTGACGCTTGAAAATTTTATGAGCGATTATGTGAAAACCTTATTGCCTGAATATTGCACACAAAATTCCCATCTTCGTTCGAAATGAATGTGAAATATAAATGTCTTATTTTCAATTTACAGCTAGTAACCGCAACAATACAATAAGCTGTGGTAGAAAGCTGTAGCTAACAAAAACAAAAGTCAACCAGCATAAAACGCACGCAAATGTGTGAATTTATAAAAGTGCAAATATGCTTTTGCATATGTGGTGGAAAAAATTTATCCACATGCATACAAATGTGTGTCTTATGTGAGTGGTGGTGTGTGTGCGTGTGCCATGCCAGTTACGGTTGCATATATTTTATGTAAATATGAATTTTGGTCGGCAACTTGCAACGTAAGCAGCAAAATAGTTATGAGTGAATGCTGTGCCAGGGTACAACCCCCCAAATGCATTGGTTTGCTAGCTCAACTCCGAGGCCCAACTACAAGGCGTATGTATGTCAAGCCATAAATTGCCATAAATTTGATTTCAACTTCCGCTTCGACATGCTTCGAAATGGCATTCGTCGTACTCAGAGAGCGGGACGCACATTCGACAACAGAACGGAGCCATAGCAGGCGGCTACTTCAGTGGCTTTTATTATTTCTAAGTATACCAAAACTTTGTTTCAATCCAAATCACTGCCACCGCACTTTTGCTTGGCTTCGTGTGTTTTATTTAATGTTAAAATTTGCAAATATCTTTCACAGCTGTTTGAAGTGGAGTGGCCCAATCGGAATTGTATTACCGCATATGGCTTCTCTAGCACGGAGAGTGTGAAAGCGATAATATTTCTCAATAGGATATTCGACATCAAAATGGTAGACAATTCATGTGTGAGCAACGCCACTTTAACAGCTCCTATAAGTATGAAGCAAATATTGAATCATGTGTTTTATATTAGGCCTGTCACAGTGTGTCGCTACGGATCAAATTGTTGAATTTTGTAATTTCATATAACGAAAGCTGTCAAAAATAACTAATTAAATAATTAAATAGACTCAATTGGTTTTTATTTTAACATAAATTAATATATTTTTAGCCAGCTTGTTTCACATAAATTGTACTTGATTAAAATAATCATGAACTTATTCAAAATAATAAATGCAATTTTTACTTTTTAAGTTTATCTTAAGTTTTTTTTTGTCAGTCAAAGTCGTTGTCGTTTGTTTTGTTATGGATGAAGATTGAGTTTTTACAATAAAAAAACTTTATTTAAATTCCATTTATTTGTTATTTATTTTTTGGTAAGATAGCTTTTTTAAACTTCTTCGAGTTGAGTGAGTCGAATTATGAATTTCTAAATCCCACGACTGATAGTCCCAGCTCGCATACTTTTCCAAGCAATAAAAATATTGAAACAATTTTGTTGTGATTTTTCTTGAAGCTGGAAGCTAAGCTCTAAATGCATCACACAAACACAAATCTCTCCATAAGAGATCTTTTCAAAATTGTTCCCTTCCGACACACTGTACTTTCTGCCATTTGTGTTGGAAATGAGGCAAAATGAGCGGCTAAATTACCATTTGAGGATAACAACAGCAGACGTAATGGAGAAAGACAGCGTAAATGGAAGTAGCAAATGGAGAGACAGACACACAATTGGATATCACATACTATCTACTAACACAATGACATAGATCGCTTCTCATCCATTTGTAGATAAATATGTATGTATATTTCTATTCATTCGCATATGAGACAAAGACCACAGCCATCGATGCTCTAATGCAACGCTTTTCATTTAGAGATAATTTATGTGGTGTAAATGTGCAATATATGTACATACATACATAGTATGTTTAGTTGCTGGCATACAGATCGGCAAAGTGCCGAAGAAAATTTTGCCTTAGACCAACAACATTGTGAAAACCATAAATTTTTGGTTGTGATAAAAAATAAATTCCAAATGGTAATTTCAGTGGACAGCCATGTACTTGCATTGAGGCACACACACACACATACACATACATACAGATATAGACATATATATATACAGACATATGTGCAAGACTTATTGGCATTGAGTGCAAATGTGCATAACGAAAAATACAATTTATTACTGGCGAATATTTTTCAATTGGAAAATATGGTTTAGGAACTCTTACTTAGCATGCAGCATTTTACATTCGTTTAGTAATAAAAATTGGATTTTTAGTTGAAGTTTCTATAATGCAAAGTTGCAGAGTGCCAAAATAATTTTGCACAATTGCACAAAGTGTATATATATATGTATATATATTTTTGTAGTTGAGACAAATCAAAGTGCATACTTGAAGGATAATATAACTTTTTTCTTAGGCAAGATGTTAAAAGTAGGGTAATCTTTAAATGCTGGAAATGCTTGGTAATATATCTTAATTTTAATAAGAAATCTTTTCAAATGCATTAATATAAAAGTTTAATAAAATTAGTTTAAATTAAGAATAATCTGACCGACTTATGGCTTCTTTGATCATAAATCGGTTTTTTCCAGGTTCCGGGTGGTTAGCGTTGCAGGCTGACGTTTCTTTTTTTACCTTATTTGGAGTTTTTTTTCACCTTATGACGCTTGCAAGTTTTCGGGTAAAAAATTATGCTTTTTAACTTTTCAGTTATTCTCTTTCGCTATTCACAAAATATTCACGAAATATTTTTACAGCGTTTTTTGATGTTTTGCTAGCGTAAACTACATTGCCAGATGAAAATTCCGCCAAGTCGGTTAGATTTTCTTAAAAGAAGTCAGTTGTGTATTCGTACTCTTGATGTTTTGGTATTTTAAATGCAGCTAAACATAAACATAAAGCTTGTGACGACTTTATTCGGTTGCTGGTAACAGGAACCATTATTAATGACCGGTTAGCAGAACCCAAGTGTAGACGTCTCTCATTCAGTGATGAATTCCGCAAAGGTCGCCCCGTCCACCAACTGTTGTTGCTGTTCTTGTAGCAAATATCGATGGATTGCGAGAAATGGTTCAGATGAATCGATATACTACCGGTAGAAAGAGTGCATCCTGGCTTATAGATTCCACACAATCTGACCGCAGCTTAAAAAAAAGGCTCGTGGGAATTGGTGCAAGTAAATGATAAAAAAAATTCATGAGTCCGAATGTAAAAAACAATTCACTGTCTGCGTGTTTCAAAATTAGCCAAATTCAATAAATTTAGTTCGTTCACAGAGCAGTTCGAAAAAAAGTGTCACTTTTTCCTTTCGTGATATGAGGTATTTTTATCATAATTCAAGAAATCACAAACCAATAGTGTCGGCGCTAAATTTTATCGATAATAATCCCATAAACTTGACAACACATTTTGAAATACATATTAGCATTTCTATGAACTGTTCCTTGATTTTTACTGCCTCTAAAAGCTTTGCTCCATGATAGTAAATTAAAAAAAAGAATATTATCACAATAAAATTCACATATACTAAAAATGTACATAATCTCTCACATTTTTTCTTTTGTTCAAAAGACTAAGCAACCCTGTGGGTGCAGAGCTGTCAATACAAAGTAGAAATGGCAAGTGTGAACGTACTTCGTACTTCGCATAAAGTAATTTGGACGAAAATACGTAATTTACGTTGTGGTGTGTCCGGTATATAAGACTATTGTTTTCAAAAGTCTACTTGTATTTGCTTATCGCCTGGGTCTTTTTCCTAATAATTTCATCCGTAAATAACTTGGATGATTGTTCTTGTTGCGATTTATCATCATTTGATTCTTTTCCTAAGCTGTGCAACGTGAAAAGGAAGTATACCCTACACCGAATGTATACATTGCTTATTTAATTTCCACCAATGTTTTTTTTCAAAAATGAAGATTATGTATTTCTAAGTATTGTTTTTCAAAACTATAAATTAAGCGGAATATTATTGTGATCTATATGAACCAAAATACTTATGGTAACTTTGGGTAAAAATTACACCCTATACTTTTATTAAAACAGTTCTTAATGCTTCATCTAAAACCAAATTACCAAAGTTACAAAGCCTTTTCAACATTCATCAAATTGGAACATAGATTTTAAAATTTTTAATTAGATTTTTGTTTTAAATTTAGGTATGCTATATTTTAACCCTATAAATTTTAGTATAATAAAGTGCAAATTTCAAATGGTTCCGAACTAATGTTAGTTTTTGGCTACTCTTTTTCTACTGCTTGCATTTTTTTAATTTCATTAAGATGAAATGGTATCATAACTTTGGTCCGATGTTTGTAAGTAACTATAAGAAGACGAAGAGATGGACCTATCCCAAATAATCAGGACCGCGAACTGATTCGGTTCACTATAACTTTTAGCTAGCATATAATTGATTTTTCAGATATGAAGACTTACTTTATGGCTTCTCTATTTAGACAATTAAAACCGTGTGGGCTATTTCAACTGAGAAAATCATCAAGAATATGTTTTGGTAGAAGACTTTTAGATTTATATCTTTATATTTTAATTTTTTTTCTATAACAATATTTCGTATATTTACAGTTTATGGATTGTTAAACGCAAAAATGCACGTTGAATTCAAGACATATAATATAAACTTATTTAGAAGAATTTGTTCTCCATCAGGCTTGAGTTCGAGCGCTATGTGTCATGCTGGCTGTGTGACGGGTTGGTCCATAACGCAGTATACCATAAACCAGCTATTGACCAGCAAGCCATGAGCTGTGAAAAAACTGGATAAACCTTTGGTTTCATTAACTTCAACATCGGTTAAAAAAATGGTTAGTTTTGTGAAGGCGTTGTGCAGAAACTAACCACTTTTCCCATGGTCGTAAAATTACCTTATATCTAACTTGTTCCCTCAAATTCATGTTATTCTTATTAGGGTACGACAAAGTTGGAAAAACAAATTTGTATGTATGTGCGTGAGACGTCTAAAAATTATTAAAGGTAATTTTTTTATTTAAATTCAATTCCAGGCTGACAGAGTGACAATATGTTTCTATGAAAAATTTAAAATTAATACATGAAGCAATTTGTATGTCAAGGAGTTTTTTGTCATTACCCCATCGAAAGCGGCTGGTGCAAAAGAACCCAGAATATTTCTTTTATTTACAATCTGTCTCTACTCAGGACAATAAGTCTACTCTTCGTCATACTTTAAATTATTTAATGGGTGCAATTTTTCCTTTTTTTTATAAGGACTAAAAAAATTTCCAAAAATCTACGATAATTTGAAGGCACTTGAGACATGCTCTTTATTATATTCAAATTTAATGGGCTAAAAAACTGCGTAAAATTTGAATTCAAAATTTTAAAATCTAGTGAAAAATGTATTAAATTAGGAAAATGCTTTATAACTTTAAAATTTTTGGTACAATTTAGGTTTTCACAGGTTCATTGAGTCACTGAGACTATTACAGCTCTTTTTATAAAGCATAAAATGTAGGTTGTTTTAAGTTAAGTATTAAGAATTGGTTTGTCGCCAGTATAGCGTGTTATTTTAACCTTAAGTTACTATGATGTTTTCCGATTTTATCAAGCTTCTTTCAGAGTCAACTTAATACTATAAGGTTCTTTTTTTTTTGTAGAGCAATGCAAATACATAATCTTCCGCCTTTCAATGAATATAAGACTATCATAATTCGCTGAAAACTGTTCAAAATATGACCGGAGTTTTGATTCAACATACCGATTTGCATTTTCTTAAATCAGAAACTTAAATTTTGGGGTATATGCGAAATTTTGCTAATATCAAAATTACTTTGTAGACTTCTTCTATCACTTCTACAACATTAAATAAAAAAGATGTACCCCTTTTTTAGCAACGTGCTATTATTGGTAATACTAAACATTAACTAAAATTTTCAACAAGTTCATAACTTTTGCAAATAGTCACATTTGGTTAGTAATATAATGTATACCATACATACAAAACATAGACAAAGTTTGACAGAGCTTGTTATTAGTTTTGTCGTTGTTGTAATTTCGAAAAGTTACAAATAGTAGAGAAAGGAAGGTAGGTGGAGAGTGCATTATAGTTTATAATTATCACTAGAATAATAACATTATTAATAACAGCTAATCACAAACACAATGCAATAATAATTTGCATTTTCAAATTGCAGTTAGCAAATTCAATTTAAATTCACATTACCTTCGTAAATTTACGGCGAGCTAATTCGAGCAGCTTACATGCCGGCTTTGGTCCATTGGCTACGCACTTGCCCAGCAAGTCGTAGGTTGTTGGTTCGAGTGCCGGTGGAGTCATGAAAAGAAATCTGATGAGGTGATGTGGTGATCTCTGAAATAGCTATAATTTCTACCACTCCTGACTGTTGTTGTCTTTTTTCCAATATACTTTTCCTTATACACTGGCCTTGAGCTCACAAATTAATATTATCGTTTAATAAAAACAGGCCGAAAAATCATAGACATATGAATATTTGATATGGATATAGTTGACAAGCTAATACTGCTAATTCAAATCAAGTCTGCCATATGTCTTGCTCTTACTTCTAAAAGTAGGTGCGGATAACTATACCAGCAAAAAAGGCTTCGAATATTATAGCGGTCTTTTATACTGTCGTCCTTTTCTTCTGTATGGGACAACAATCAGTGGGACATCGGTGCATGGCATGAAGGGTCTGAAATAATAGATCGAAAGTTTTTGGTGACGAAAGCCTTCTACAACTACAAATCCGGCTACGCGATTCTTTAAATTACAACAGATGTAGTTAGTATAACGTCAAGCCAATTCCATATACCGTCGCGTCCCGGGTTTTTCAAGTGAGCATGTTAGGCCCTTTACTTTTTCCGATCTATATAAAGGTATTAGTTTGCTTTAAATAAGCCATCTGAAAAATTTCAAAATTAAAAAAGGAAAATTCTTCAACTCACCTTATACTTTCACATATAACACAAAATTGCCTGGTTTCACAAAAATAAAGTTTCGAGTATCGGAACTGGGTCTGTCAGACTTAATTGTTTGGCTGAAAATCGAAGAGCGTGCAAGGAATCTCTCGGTGGCCCTCTGTGCAGTTAAAATAATGTTAGCCAAAAGATGGGAGTTAAAAGAAGAAAATGTTACATTGGATGTACATATAGAGCTATAAAAAAATTAAAAAATTTTGAAGCAAAAACAAATTATGCATTTCGAAAAATTGTTGTTTAAAAAAATTTCGCGTTTTTTGTTTATTGCCATATAAATAAATAAATAAAATTTTTGAAGAATTCTCCGTAGTCTTATATGGAAGCGTCGACAATTACGAGCATTTCAAAAAAAATTAGCTCAATCTGTGTATTCTTACTAAAGTTATACCTGTTTAAATATAAGTCTCGTATAATTGATGAAAAAAAGCCGACTTGGACCAAAAAAACGGAATCACGAAAATCTCGGATAAAAAATTTTTTCTTGGGGAAAAAAATAGGTATCTCATAAAATTGAACAGTAAACAAAATGTCAAGGTTTCGTTGAAATTCAAAATTGCGTCCCTACACGACCGGTCGATTTGAAATGGAGAGGACCAGCTATAGTCGGACTCATACTCTTTCTCAAGGGGCCCTGTTTTGAACGTCCTGCTCGATTTATTACCGAGATATATATTTATCGAAAACTCAGCTGCAAACAGTAATACCTGACTGTATACCTTGGGGCTCTGGAAGAAAAGGACGTTTGGGAACGACTCCATCCTTAACGCACTGCCTGCCGCCGGAGTAGAGGGTTATCCACTTTTATTTATTTATTTATTTAATGTAATTATATTATAAATAAATTATAACACAACTAAGGTTATCATATTTACCCACATTATTGCTTATTTACCCACATTTAATACTCTGACAAAGACTTGTCTAAATCACACGGCCCAAACGAAATTCCCAATCTGCAAGAATTTTTTTCAATATAATCTAAAGTTATGTTTTCGACTTTCGGACCATGAAATAGCCAATTAGACACGAGAAAGCTGGTGAATATCGTTTCATATATCTAGGTTTTATCTGAACTAGGGGATGAATGTAGGAGAGGGCTGGCCCCGATTTTTGATCAATACGAGATTACCCTAAGAGGGCCCCGGGACAAAGAGACATTTACGGAAAGGAGATAGCAGATGAACTTGCGAGGAGCGGATCTGAAATGAGCGTATCTCACGCGGTGGACATGGGCGCCTCGCTTATCGAGATCGCAAACAGCTAGCGGTGCTAAATAGAGGTGGAACCGTACGGCATCATAGAGAATTAGCCGGCAGTTTTCGGGTGTTTGGTTTTCGGATGACCAAACTAAAACCAAGAGTATTTTAGGGATGAGCAAAGAAAACTCACGGCAGCTGGCATTGGGCACTGGATCTTAAGGAACTTAAGGGATACAGTCGAACACTTAATGTTTGACTGGCCAGCTCTCGCTAGGCTGAGGCTAAAAACACTCGGTAAAGTATTACAGCAAAACATTTCAGAGTGCAACCTTCTCTCTCTGTGTGACATGCTGAAATTCATGAAATTCGCCAGTTGTGGAATCAAAATACCAACTAAACCAATATTCTTCAAACCTCGCTATCTTGTGCCCGGTGTAGGGGAAATAAATTAGCAATTATTATCGAGAAGTGTTTGTTTCTAAACTGTCATAAAATACTGGTAGAACTATTACTGCTATTTTACAAAAAACCTTAGAGGTCTTGGGATGCTTTGACTCGTTCTTTGCTTTTATAGAACATTTAAACGTTTTTATTTCCGAATCATACTCTTTACTTGCCTTCGTGACGAGGAATCATCGAATTTAATGATCTCTATGCCAAAAAGTTTAATCAGCAATTACACATACATACGCCCGTTATTCAAAAATATTCCTATATTGAGTTAAACTTCATATATGATTTAAGAAGTATATGTATGTATATAAATTTCAATAAAACGAAATAATAACAACAATGTTAAAGTTTTTCATGTTGTTTAAATATTTTCTCAATGCCACTAGAAATGTGAATGAATAATCCGGTAGAGTGAATTGTTAATGGCCGAATGGCAAGGCCGAAATGAAATAAATAAATACTTTGCAAAATTTATTTTCACTTCCGTTTGCTCCTGAACTTTGTGTGCGAGTGAAGAAAGATACAATGGAGATGCTTTCTTGTGTGTGTATTACATACATAGATACATACATACATACATACATACATACACACATATGTGCGCATTTAAATACAAATCTATACTCGTATGCGCTTTTATTGCAGCCTCTGTAGTTTGTTCTGCACTTTGTTTGTATAACCAACCAATATGGGTCAGCTTAAATTAATGGATTTTTAATTGCTATCTCTGACTGCCCTTTATTTTCGTTCTCCTCCGTCCCCAATTTTTAGCCTTTAATTTATGCTCTTAACATTCTTATACGGACAACTTAATCAGCTTCTTATGACTGGTGAGCGCTTGTGTATTTTAAACGGTTTTTGTTTTTTTTTGTTTTTTTTTTTTTGTTTTTCGCTGAGCATGGCCGGTAGAGCTAAAATAACTTATATACCACTTTGTGAATCCTTTTGAAAGCACTCTGCATGTTCTGTCCTTAATTCGATTTAAAAATGCGTCGCTGTGGGTGTGTGTTAAGAATTCAGTTGGATTAAATCAGCTACTGTTGTCTGTTACTTAATACCAATTCTTAATTGAGATGATTTTGCTTGCGGCTTCTGTGAAAATTGGGTAGGCAGACAAATTGGAAATTTGTTTTTTCTTCTGGTACAATTAATCAGAAGTCGGCACCGATTTATTTCGTGTACTGAGTTTTTGTAATATTTTTTTACTTAAATATTTTGTGTGGAAATTTGTTTTCAGGTCCAAACGGCTTGATGGAATTTTACAAAATTTGGCACACAAATAGCCTATACCCTACGTTATAGCATAGGCTTAGGGAGAGTTGCCACTTGATAAAAAAGTTAAAGTCAATTAAATAAATAAGTTAAATCACATATTGTTATATACGAACTGGACAGATCTGAATATGATTTGGCCCATATACATATAATCTGATGTGTGGGCTACCATAGAACTGATTTTTAAATGGAGTTGTCACCTGCTTAAGTGGTTAAATTCAGTTATAGCAATGAATGAAATCAAATATTGCAATACGGCTATCAAATGATAGAGATTTTATTTACCAAATTTTTTGAAAGAAGGTTGCCACCTGTTTAAATGCAAATTGAGTTAAATTAAAAAAATAAATGAGCTTTTACAATATGAGAGCCAAACTGAAAGTGCTAAGAAAACATAATTTCAAAAGTATTTTTTGAGAGGGTTGCCACCTGTGTAAAAATCTAATTGAAATTATAGTAAGTTAGATCAAATATGGGTCTCAAAAGAAAGTGTTTGAAGGAAGATTTATTTTTAAAATACTTTTGCGGAGAGTTGCCACCTGATTAAAAGAGTAAATTAAATTTAATTGTTAAAAGGAAATATGACGCAATGGGATTCAAAGTGGGAAGTAGGACTTAAAA
This sequence comes from Anomoia purmunda, assembly GCA_951828415.1. NCBI lineage: Eukaryota > Metazoa > Arthropoda > Insecta > Diptera > Tephritidae > Anomoia > Anomoia purmunda. The sequence goes on along the minus strand of OX639994.1, from coordinate 113,256,598 downwards.
ACCTTAATTATGAAAATAGATTTAATTAGTGTTGCCACGTGTTTAGAAAACATTGATTTAATGCTATTTTTAAGCTTACTGAAGTATTACAGTTTTACTCTGAAACGCGAGAGTTTATACGAAAATATTTTTGATGAGGGTTGCCACCTTTTAAAGACCGTGGTAAGGTAACGGAAATTCTACTATACTAGTGTCAAACAAAAAAATGTTTCAGGAAGTCTTTTTCGAGAAATGTAGAGGGTTGCAACCTCTTTACAGAATTTAAATTCAACTAAATTTAAAAAATAAATGAAGCGTGATAATAATGTTGCCACAATTGTGCTTTTTTAGTATAATTTGAAGCCAAAAAGTACTTTGACACCACATTGACTTTTTTTGTACAATTTGCATAGAATGTGACGCAGTTTATATTCAGTTAAACGACAACGTTCTGCAAAAAAACAAAAAAAAAAGAACGATTTTTGAACTTTGAACATGTCTGACAAATGGAACATTTACATAAATATACATAACATAAACTGGATGAGAATATCATTCGATTTGGATTTACAATATTACAACCATCCTACTACTTATTTGTCATTGCAAAAAATCCAAGGCGAAATGACAAAAAATTAGTCCACAAATTGATAAAAAAAGAAAATAAAGAACCCGATTAATAAAAACAAAATAATGCCAATCGATTCTAAATAAAAAGTTCCCAGGATTTTTTTCGATTTTCCATTTCTCATATTATGAACACAAATTTGCGGGGACCTTTTTCCCTGTCCTTCTTTTATATTCGAACTTCGAAGTTGAAGAAAGAGGGTATCACGAATATCAAGAAAGGGAGAATTGGTTGTTGTATCTATTTTGGGAATATTTCTTCAAGTCTTTAAATTTGAAACTCAAACAAATTTTAAAACTTATCTATAGCTTCCCATATAACTTGTGTACAATTTGGTTGAATTCGACTTTTCAAGCAGGTGTCAACCCTCTGTATGCTATAATCCTCCGCCTCAGCGAATGGAACTGTTTGGCACCAGTGTTTCATATTTCATATAACTTATGTGTAATTTAATCAAATTATAATTTCAAAGAGGTGGCAACCCTCATACAGTTAGCTTTGAATTTGAACCATTTGATATTAATATTTTAATATTTTAATATTTTATATATTTGGGTATAATTCAATACATTTTGACGTTTGTCACAGGAGGCATCTCTCTCCAAAATGTTTGTATGAACCTTCTCCGCCCCGTGGCGAGCCGTTGGACACCCATATTTGAATATTTTATATAAATTGTGTATTATTTAATTAAATTGGACTTTTACAAAAAGTCGAAACTCGCATAAAAATTAGCTATTAACATTATTTCCCAAACGAACCGCTTGACACTCATATTTTAAAATTTCAACTAGTTTGGGCATATTTTAAATAAACTTGACTTTTCAAACAGGTGGCAACCCTCTCCTAAGCATACAAGTTTTTTGGCGACTTATTCTCATACGTACCAAATATATATACATACAAAGTTTCAAAAACATTTTCATTAAAACAACCAGAAAACATTCTCATTTTCAAGTGTTTAAAAAATAAGCAGTATCGGTATTACCAATTGCGAGAAAATAAATAAAATCCAAACTAGCTATTTCGAAAAAAAGTGAATAGCTATAACTTCCGAAATATTTAGAAGAAGCTTGAAAGTTATACTTTTTATAGTTGAAAAGTAGAAAAAATAGTTTTCGTAAAAAAACTTGACCTTCAATATTGAACTGTTCACTACGCGTAATAGATAAAAAAAATGGTGTACCCCTAACGCTAATATATATTGAAAATAGGATTAACAATATCTGTTTATTCAGTTTGTATATTAACTTAAGAAAATTGAGTTGAACTTCACTCTTACGTCCGATATTATAACAACTGAAGACGCGCTTTATTTTTTCAACAAACTTTATCAAATTTTATATCAATATGTGAAGAAAAATGGTCGATTGTTTCAAAGAAAAGGCCTAACAAGGAAAAAGTCATCACGGTAAATGATGGGCACCTTAATAAACATTTTGCATATTTGCCTTTTGCCACAATTAAGTAAATGATTCATTTGCCACGTCGCCGGTTTTCATAAATCATAAATGTGAAGCGTAATGCTACAATTATTTGTTTATATATGTATTGTATGTAAATATGTATTTATACACCACATTTAAGTGTTAACAACACTGTGGAAAATTAAATTTGTTGCAATGTTTTTATTCTTTCTTCTCGGAGAGAAAGAAATTAAATTAAAAATTTCGTGAAATAAATGATGGAATGGGGCCAATTAAAACACTTGACCTTCTAGTTCTTGGGCGTACTAGAGTTACCAGGCATACGAGTACATGGCACAAATATAATAGTTTATGTATATATGTAAATGCATTGCTTTTTAACCCTACGTCCGGTGGTGGGTACGAAAGTGATAAGTATTGAAGGTAGAGATCAGTAAAAAAAATCTATTAGCAAACTGTTTTATGTACTAGACTCCATGGGAGAAAGATCTTCATGACAGCTACCTAAATCAGCCAGTCTGAAAACGTTCTGAAAGTTCTTTAATAATTTCATACGTGGAGGCATTTTTAGTCCCTATAGGACCATTTATCTCCCCATCTTCAGCAACACTTTCAATGACGGCGCACATCGCCAGAGTATACTATAGATATGCAAAAATTTCATGGTACATAGTCAGGCCGAATACTAGTGACAATTCTACCTAAACATTGGCGCATCGGAATCCACGCGAGAAATATGGGTATTGCTAACAATGGTTACAGCGGAATAGTTGAACACCTTACGGCTCCTCATTCTACGTATGTACATAAAGTCTATGTTTCATAAAAAGCTGCTTCGCTTTACGCGACAGGTTCGCTTGACAACAAAGTTGAATACATTATATGAATTATATGAAGTATCCCACATAAGCAACGCCAAAATGACGCTGAAAGTTCGTCAACTCTCATCACAAATTGTACGAGAAGTTCGGCCAAAATCGATTAAGCGGTTATAGCGCCAAACAAGTAAGTAAGTGAGTAATCGATTACTCCATTAAATTTCAGTATGATAAAGTGCAATTTTCAAGTAACTAGAAATTACTAAAGAGTTTTGAAAATTATACTTGCCGAAGGTGTTTCAGTTTTCTTCGCTAAAAAAAATGCTATAATAATAACTTTGTATTTCGTTATATGGAAACAAACGCGATAAACAAGAAAGTAAAAAGCAATGGAAATTTGTAGCCACTACAACGTTGTGTTAAAATTTGATGAGCTACGAAAATCGAAAATGTTATAACAGTTTTTTTTTGTTTTGAGCTTTGAATACGTTGATGTCGTTGAAAAAATAAAATTTTATTCAAAAGAAAATGATTCAAAGAGATTTCTAATAAAAATGATTTTTTTTGTTTTTTTTTCATTCAACATTTTGCTAAAATAAACCTTTTATTATGTTTAATCACCAGTTGGATGAAGCTCCGTTCAGTAGTTTCGGAGATTAGTGAGTTCAATCAAACAAACATGCCGAAAAACATTCTAAAAATTTTCCAAATTATATTTCCAGTATTCCCTTCGGTCATTTTTTAAAGGTATTTTCAATGCACTGACAAAAATTTCCAATAGTATTATTGCATTATACGTTTTGTTTAAAGTTAGAAGCTTGATTTCAGTTGAGAAATAATATAAGGCTCTTATAATTTGCCAGACTTAGAAACGAGGAAAGGTAAATAGTGGTTAAAAACATAGTAAAATGGTTACCGCTAATACTAGTTTTATTTCCGTTTAACATTAAATAGGACGCAAAATAATTTTAGCCGCAATCTGAGTCAACTAAATTGAAATAAAATGGCAAGGGAAAAGCATTAGCAGAAAACATCACTAGAGATTTCATTACCAGAGCTATTATCAAAAATCGCCTTAAATATTGAAAAAAAAAAAATAAAATCAAACTGATGGCGGGACGACCCGTATTTCAGATCTTCTTCAGGTCCTAGCAATACCTAAAAGTCAGGACGATTGCCTACTTTATTTTTATCAATTCTATTTAGTTATTGGAACGATGCCCTGAGTAGCTGAGCAGGAACTAGGCACAGCAAGAATGTTTTGTAAGCCACTTAGGTTGCAGAATTTTTTGTACTAAAACTGTTTTAGCGGCAGTCATTTCTTACATCGCGTAACAGAAGTCCCGTCAGAATATCGTATAACGAAAGTCGCGTCAGAATTGCTTAACTAATTTCCACCACCATTGCTTCTACTTATTTCTACCACTATTTTTACTAATTTCTACCACTATTTTTGCTCATTTCTACTACTGTTATTACTTATGCTACTACTTATTTCTACCACTTTCTTATTGCTTTCTACCACTATTTTTTATTAGTTTCTTCTACTATTTTTATTAATGCTACTACTAATTTCTACCTCTAGGTTTAGTCATTTCTATCACTATTTTTTTTAACAATTTCTTCTACTATTTTTACTAATTTCTACTACTATTTTTATAAATGCTACTACTAATTTCTACTACTATTTTTACTAATTTCTACCACTATTTTTGCTCATTTCTACTACTGTTATTACTTATGCTACTACTTATTTCTACCACTTTTTTATTGCTTTCTACCACTATTTTTTATTAGTTTCTTCTACTATTTTTATTAATGCTACTACTAATTTCTACCTCTAGGTTTAGTCATTTCTATCACTATTTTTTTTAACAATTTCTTCTACTATTTTTACTAATTTCTACTACTATTTTTATAAATGCTACTACTAATTTCTACTACTATTTTTACTTATTTCTACCACTATTTGTACTCATTTCAAATTTGTTTGCTTTTATTTCTTCTACTATTTTTACTAATTTCTGCTACTATTTTTATAAATGCTACTACTAATTTCTACCACTATTTTTACTCATTTCTAATACTATTTTTATGTATGCTACTACTAATTTCCACTGGTTTTACTCATTTCTACCACTTTTTTATTACTTTCTACCACCATTTTTTTTACTAATTTCTTCTACTATTTTTGCTAATTTCTACTACTATTTTTATTAATACTACTATTAATTTCTACCACTATTTTTACTTATTTCTACCACTATTTTTACTTATTTCTTCTACTATTTTTACTAATTTCTACTACTATTTTTATAAATGCTACTACTAATTTCTACCACTATTTTTACTTATTTCTACCACTATTTTTACTCATTTCAAATTTTTTTGCTTTTATTTCTTCTACTATTTTTACTAATTTCTGCTACTATTTTTATTAATGCTACTATTAATTTCTACCACTATTTTTACTTATTTCTACCACTATTTTTACTCATTTCTACTACTATTTTTACTAATTTCTACTACTATTTTTATAAATGCTACTACTGATTCCAACCACTATCTTTACTTGTTTCAACCACTACTTTATATCATTTCTACTACTATTTTTATTTATGCTACTACTAATCTCCACTGGTTTTACTCATTTCTACCACTTTTTTTTTATTAATTTCTACCACTATTTTATTTAATTTCGACTACTATTTTTATTAATGCTACTACTAATTTCTACCACTATTTTTACTAATTCATACCACTATTTTTTCTGATGCTAATACTAATTACTACGTCTACTTTTATTAATTTCCACTACTTTTTTTTATATTTTTTTTTGAGTGTGCTTTGCGATATTCATGCAATATGCATACATTTTGGATACTTTGTTATTTTAATTGTTGTCTGTGCCGTCCACACTCGTTGCGCTGTATGCAAGCAAGTAAGTATTATTTATGTTGCTGTATTTCGCTATACTCGTAAACAATTAAAATTTTGCGGCATTTTCTCACTCCTTAACCATTCAACAATTTTACTTCATTTCAACGAGTAGAACATGGGCATGCCCATGTAAATATCATAAAGCGTTAATAAGTTTATGTAAATGCAATAAATTTATTTTCGGATATCTGTGCGCAGTAAATGCAGTTCGATGCCGCTTTTTGTGTGTTGTCTGTTTGTAATTGAAATTTGTGTAAAATTCTGTTTACCACTGTGGGTATTTATTTGTGTTATGATTGCTAGTACTTCAAATAAAACGGCACAATCATAAATATGATTGGCCTTTAAAGTGAATTTAACATTTTGTTTTTCTTTTTCCATGAGTAGTGTCTGACCGAAACCGAATGCGACAGAGGAGTGCTGACGAAATCAGTAATCTGTAATTGTAACAACAATTTAAAAATGTTCCTCAGAAAGTATCTATTGGGATGAAGTTAGCCAGTCTTAGCGCCAAAAAATGAGATATGTTCGTACAATGTTCGTACCTTGGAGTTTATTCAGCAAGTCCAGGGGAAAATTGATGAAAATCAATCATCAAGGTACATAAGAACCATTTATAGAAAACTTTAAGCTCTACTATACCACTAATCCGAGATTTGTTCATACCAGACCAACGATACAAGCTCTAAGTGTACGTAATGAGAAGGGGCCTGTTTATGTTGCAGCGTAGCGACTTTGCATCAAATTAAAGCGGTTTGAATTTTCTTGTTGTTCTTGTAACAGCATAAAATATTCCCCATAGAATTTTGTGGAATGCTGCTGAAGCGACAGTCCTTAGCCAGATATAAATACGTTATCGTAGAACCGGTATCCTAGAACCGACTGTCGTGGGAACGTTCACTATTGAATTCCCAGCTATGCATTGGTTTTTTGTACTTCAACAATTTTATATATTTTAAGTCTAAACTTTGCACTTGTGAACAAAATAGTATATTTAAAATTACACTTAAACTGTGTCATTTGGAAAAACTTGATAAGAAAACCGGACTACTGAATCGTAGCACGAATTTTCCTAAAAACTGTGAAAAGGTGAATCCTAAATCCTTCTTAAGCTTTTATTTCAATATATGATAGATCTTTATACAATTTCAATAATATTTTTTTATATAAAAACATTGTAAACCTGAATAATTCTATTAATTCGACGATCATGGTTTTTTCGCGGTTTAATATTCGATTTTTCGTGAGCAAAGTCCAGGTAAAATAAAATATGGAATTTAAATTTAGCTTTCATTTTCTGAAATTTGAGTGATTAAAATAATCAAATCTACGAATTTTTAATCAAATATAACTATGCCATCTGGATAAAAAGTTTTTTGACTCTACCAAAACATTTATGAGTTTTTGTGTAACACCCTCCCACATATTCTAATTATCTCATCAGTTTTCAATCAACAACGGATGCCCAACATTACTAAAAGTGATAATAAATGATTATCAAAACTTCACTTTTAAGCCAAAAAAATTACTTAACAATAACAGTCAGACGACAATAAATAATTTGATCATCTAAATACTGACTATAAATGTAAAAAAAAATAAGAGGTTTTCATAGAAATTATTTTATTAAGATCGAAAATATTAGTGGTTAAAAAATAAAAGGGAAAGGAAATAAATAGAAAAAATAATGGATATTTTGTACGAAAAACTGATTTATTTATGAAGTTTATGTATTTACGAGGCATTTAAGCGTTTGGGTCAGGGACCGCAAATAACTGTTGAGGGTGAAAATTTGGTTGAAATAATCAATATGAAAAAGTGATCGGAAATGTATGATCTTTTATCAGAAAAAAACAATCGTATTTTTGTGATATATTCATTCGTGCAAAAAACCTAACTAAATGTTATAATATTTGTCTTTTTCATAATATTTAAGAACTTTTAATTAATTATTAATTATGAATTATTAATTAACCAAATACTTATTTGTTGAGTTTATTTTTCGTTCAATAAATAACGATTATGAAATGAGTTTTATTTTTTGCTCAAAATTTAAAACTTACAATTCGAGTTTTATACAAATTTTTTATAAGTAAATCTTCAAAGTTGAAAATGAAGTTACATGGTTTCTCTATTATACGCAATTAATTTTAACGACATCTCACAACGCATTTGTTTGTTCACCCTTTTTCAGCTAATTAGCTAGCTACACAAAAAATATTATAAATTATCTATTTCGCTACACGTAATTATCGCAATAAAACTTCTTTTATCTACGTTTTGGGAAGGAACAAACTCCCTTTAATAACCCAAAATGAATATCAAACAACTGCGGTTATACTACAATACAAACACCAAAATCTCAACATCCCCATTATCGTTGTATAGGTGAACATTAAAAAACATTTACTGCAATGAAGGCGTGGCTTTTGTATGGATTTTTTGCGTGTCTGTTATTACTATACATACATACATATGTACATATTATGGAAGAAAGATTGTCACTGTAGCGCTCCCACTTCGCTTCATAAATGGCGGAATTTTCATGCGTGCACGTACGTTGTAACAGTACCACTAAATGGTTACAAGTAACTACATATATGAAGCTATGAATGTTGAAATGTGTAAGTATGTTTGCAACATAATTTGCTTTTATACTTTTTGGCCTCTTTTATTTGTTTCGGTTGGTTTGGTTGCTGGTTGTTGGTTGTTGGTTGCTGGTTGCTGGTTGCTTAATCCGCTCATATTTGTTATTGTGATAAAATTCTGAAAAAGTATACCCTCATAAATGTACATAGATAGATTCACATATACATACATATATGCTCACATAAATAACTTGTTGTATGTGTATGGGTGTTTGTTATTGTTACTTCCTTTGTTTGTTCCTTTCATTATATCCCTATAATGGTTGTCTACCTGTGGTGACTGCGGTGCCTTGTTAGCTTTTGACTCTTTTCACTTTCCCTACCCTACATGTACTTTGCACGTGTGTGTGTGTGTGTGTGTGTGTGTAAGTGGCGGCAATTAGGCCAACTCCAGCCGCCATCCTTTTACCAAGGTAATACTTCTGGCAGGAAAAGCATGTTTACATATGTTTTTTTTTGTTTTTTTTTTGTATAATTGTCAGTCACAACCAAAATAGCTTTAGTATAAAATGTAATTAAATTTGAAGTGGTTAAAACAACTTGGTACAGAATTAATTTATACTCGAAGGTTGTGCGGTGTTATTAGCATTGTTCACTAGTGTTTGAAAACATAATTTTTTTTTATTAAGTAAGTCCAGTAAGTTGAAGTAAATACATCTGAAATTTAATGCATTTCGCATGTAGTTACAAGTTGGTGATGCCATATTTTTATGACCTTACACAACATTTACGTTAGCTTTATGAGTAGTTATCAGCTTTAATAAAATGTGGGGCTGAAATTAGAGAGGGAGTTACATATTCCTTTCACGAGCTGTGTTGTCGTTTCAGCCATTTGGTTGCTAGATTTAGCCACTTTTTTTATTTGGCAACAAATGTTAATGTTTGTCACTAAATACTTTTTTATGAATTTCTTATAATGAGTTTACATATTAAAATTATTAGATCATTACAAAGTTTCAACCACGAATAACAGACTCGTAAAATAATGGGATACTTGCAATTAAATTCAGGCAAAATTACAACATTTTAGACAAGTTAAAAGCTTGTTTTTGTTGTGAAAATTGGCATACGTTTTTATTTATATACAGAAATTAGTAAACATGCGAGTTTTTTTTTTGCTTTAGATATAGGGGGAAAAAGTACATTTCTATCGAATAAAAAGCTGCTATTGCTGTGAATTGGAAAGGAAAATGTTGAGGAAAGTATGGCAATATCAAGGAAAGGAAAATGTTGAGGAAAGTATGGCAACATCAAAGCATTAGCACAATGCAACACTGCATGCAGTCATTTGTCATCGGTCTCCCTTTTACGTTCATTTCTTTTCTTACCTCTACAAATGTCAGTCAATATAACTTTCTTTTAACATTTGCATTTTGTCACGTGTGGAATAAAAGTAAGATAAAATTATATAAAATTTAAATTTGTAATACTTTCATTATTTACGAATTTTTAAATATCCTCTGAAATAAATTTAATTGATTTGAACAACGTGTTTCATTGAGAGCGGTTGCCTAAAATTGCGGTTCCTCCGTAACAGAAGGAGACAAATAGCAAAGAAGTACAAAGTAAACGCTGCTAATGTGTCTAGAGTCGCAAAGAGTATCAGAAATCGCCAATTCCAAACACCTGTAGGCGACAGAGTAGCGGAACAAAGAATGCAGAATTATAAATTAGTTGCATCCCATCCCACTGTTCCTGTAACATAAAATCATGTCCAATTTACCATACCAGATCAAATTTGAATTTTGCTGACGATTGATATTTAAATCTGATTAGATCCAATTGGTTTCTGTGTATGGTGAATTGGATAAGAATTCTTGGCACAGGGAATGAAACGGCATGCAACTTCTTTGTAATCTATGCTCTTTGAGTGGAAGAAATCCGAAAATAACGGGAAGAAAACTGTGATAAGAACGGCTATGGAAAATATGTAGATGAAAACCGGCAAGAGAATTTGTAAAAGAATTAGTGAATAGTGGGAACGACATTGTTTTTGCGGAGTGTGGAATGAATTTGTTCTGCTAATAACTGTAAATGCCGTCGTTCTGTCAAAAAGCCAAAACTAAATGAAAGAGAGAAAAATCAAAGTCTAATTTGGCGAAACTGTAAAGTAACTCCGGATAATTATTGGAATAAGGTAAATGATTGTCGAAAGTCATTTCTTTGTTATAACATTAGACCTTTTTGTATTAATTAAAAATAATAGGTTGTTTTTAGCATTGAATGTTGGATTGAAGCGGCTACTGAAAGTGTCTGACAGAAATGATATGGCGATATACATATGTATATCGATCGTGGGGCCTGGAACTATTTATTTCATAAACGGAACGTTGAATGCAGACCATTGTATCCAATGCTTTAAGAGGTCTTAGATCCACATTTTCAAAACCTAGGTCCCGATTCACCGTCCTATATCTTTAGGCAAGAAAATATTAAAATTCTTCCTTGGGCAAGCAACTCTCCCGATCTAACCCATAGATAACCGTTGGGTATACTTAAAATAAAAAAATTATGAAAAGCCAGATCTTAATATTGATACCTTTAAGATAAATATAAGAATCATATGATATACATACATATCTGCATAATAAGGTAATCCTCAAAAACGGGATTCAAAGTATGCTTACCAGAATGAAGAAAGCTTTAAAATATAAAGAGAATCTTACAAAATATTATAAGTAATATGAAATAGAAAATGGCTTGAGCATTGTGCTATATTAAAATAGAGAAATTATTTTCTTAAAAAAATAACAATTTATAATTTTAAAAAGTTGAAAAAGATTTTCCAGATGTATACTCATAATATGTAAAAATCTCGTGTCCCGGCGTTTGTGGTTGAACTCCTCCGAAACGACTCGAACGATCTTTTTGATATATTGTATGATTATTTGATAGCTATGAGAATGTGTCGTGGCGGCTGTCGACTGTGTAGCATGTGCGCACTTCATTTGGTAGGTTCCGGGTTCAAATCCTGGTCGGGGCAAGCAACATCAAAAATTAAAGAAAACTTTTTTCTAATAGCGGTCGCCCCTCGTTGGGTTTCTCAATTTGTGTAAGAAGATCAAGACGCAGACTACAAATTGTAGGCGAAATTTTATAAATGTTATGAGAACGTGTCGTAAAGCATATTTTGTGCTTGGGAGGGGGTTGCCAGCTGTTTGAAAATTTAAGTTTAATTAAAATATTCATAAGTTAAAAAATATATTAAAATATGGCCGGAAAGCGTTTCGCCTCTGAAAGCAGGTTCATAGTTGGCTTTTAGTAGGGTTGCCACCTGTTTAAAAAATGTAATTTAAATAAATCATACACAATCTATATCAAATAATGAAGTAGTAATATCAAACGGTTCGTCTCGGCGAGGAGAAAGTTCAAACATATATAAACACCTGTTTGAAAAGTCGAACTAATTTAAATTATATACAAGTGATATGAAATATGACAATGTGAGGGACAAACTGGTCGCTGAGGAGAAAGTTGTTAGCCAGGAATATTTTTTAGGGAGTTGCCACCTGCTTGAAAAATCAAATTTTTTTAAATTATACACTACTTATATGAAATATGGCAAAAGGGCCAACCTGGTCAATTCGCTAAGGAGAAGATTCTTAGCCATATATATTGGGTAGGGAGTTGCCACCTGCTTGAAAAGTCGGTTTGAAATAATAAAATGTAAATGACACTTCAACGCTTCAACTCGATGAGGAGAAGATACATACGTATACTCTGAAGAGGTTTGTCATCTGTTTGAAATGTCGATTTAAATTAAATTATACACAAGTTATATGAAATATTAAAATATGGATGCCAAACGAATCACCCCGGCAAGAAGCTAATTTTTCGAGTGTTGCCACCTGTTTGAAAGGTCGATTTTAGTTAAATTATATACAAGTTATGTGAAATATTGAAATGTGTATGCCAAACGGATCGATGCACTGAGCAGAAGGCTTGTCGATTGAAAGTCGAATTTAATTAATTAATTATATACAAGTTATATAAAATATATAAATATGGGTTTTAAACGATTCGTTTCGCTAAGGAAAAGACTTATAGCTAGCTATATTTTAAAGAAGGTGGCCGTCTGCTTGAAAACCCCGAATTAAATTAAATTGTATGAATTGGTAAAATTAGATGTCAAACAATTTGCTTCGCTAGGAGAAAGTTATAGGTTAGGTATATTTTGAAGTGGGTTTCCACCTTTTTTAAAAGCCAAATTTAATAAAATTAAACACAAGGATTTAAAATATTAAAATGTGAGTGCCAAACTGTTCGTCTTAGAAAATTGGCACCTATTATATGTGACAACAACCGGAATACGTTTTCTGGCTACATATGCGAAGGGCAAATAATAAATAAATGTAGGCAGAGGACGACGTCTGTCGATTTTTTTTCTAGTTTTATTACATAAAGCTGCTTCGCTAGCTAAAAAGTTCATTACACATACCTAGAAAAGAATTAAAGTTTATTTTAACGTGCTATTTAAATAGAAAAAAGGCAGTTGTTAAAGTATAATATGTAGGTAGTACTAAATATATACATAAGTCAAAGCCATACCATGGTACAAATACAATTTAAAGCTAGCCGACGCTGAGCTGAATAAACATACTGAGAACACACACACACATACACACATACGTACATACATCCTAAGTTGTTTGGCTATGACCTACATGTGAGCTTGCATAAATGGATCTATTAACCACTCACCTCCAATGCTTGGCACAACGATAGCAGCAGGTGTATGCGTAGCAACGTTCACCAGCATCATTAAAAATGAATTCATCGCCAGTAGTCCTTTGTGGCTTAAACAAAAATACGCACGCAAACAACCGTAAGTGTGCCAAATACCCACGTACACATAGATGTAGCTACTACATACTTATACTCATGAACCCCCGCGTATGTATGTATGTATGGAGGTATATTAGCTAAACCATTGGCGGCATAAGTGAAAAATAGTGTTTGCTTTACACGATATCGGAATGATGCGGCTGTCGCTGATGACAGTGTCTCGGAGATGTTGTTGGCGTTGCTGATGTGATTGTTGTTGAATTAAAACCGAAGCAACCGTATGCTAGATCATGTCATCAACGTTGTGTGTTGTTGTAAGCAACAAATTTTATTACTTTCATAAGTGTGGATACAAAAATAGATCTGTATGTGTCCTTTCTCAGCATATTCGCACAGTGAAGAAGTTATGTACGGAGCTATTGCAAGGCGATATATTCTTCAACTAGCTTTTATCCGCGTCTCCGCTCGCACAACATTCGATTTAACGTTATGCTTTCGAATGTAATAGAAAAAAAATAAATATTTTCACTAAGTGGAACAAGGTTTTTTTAAATTTTATGTTTTGTTTTTAGCTGTTTTATTTTTAATTGCCGATTAAGCCAGATTACTGTACTTAATTAAAAAAATGTTTTTTTATACAAATTTTTGGTCACTGAAAACGAAAATGATTTCCATTTATTTTTTCAAAGAAGCGTTTTCGGCATATAAGGAAAAACTTTGCTTTTGAGGTCCTTTGTAGTTTTTGCCAGAAACTTCCAGAAAAGAAAATAAACTTAACCTTTTATAATTATTAGTTTGATTCATCTTCCGTATAAATCGGGATAGTATTTTTGAGTTACTGGCGTTTAAATGCAAAAAATAAGGAAATTTTCGACGTTTTTCGAAAACTGTGAATTTTTATTCACTCTTTTTAGTGGATAAGCTTTGTAAAAGAATTGCACAAATGTGGAGTATAAGTACGTTTAAATTTGACAGAAAATGTAAAAGTTATTACAAATTCAATCATTTTTGCTACATTCACTTTTTCTGTTGAAAATTTGCCAAGCACTTATTCATTTAACGATGCAACAGCCAGAATGTTTGTTTGATGTAATTTTGGAATGCTCATTCTAAAAATGGCACCCAAATTTTTCTATTGTAAATTAATGCAGCCCATTTTATATTGATCTCAAGTAGACAGCTGATATTCATAATGAGATTGTTTTACAAAACAGGAATCAAATAATAATTTTACGTTTTTCCTCTACTTTTTTTAAGTTTTTTTTTTTACTCAGGAATTATAGCGAAACATAACTCGAAGAATAATGGAATTTTTTTTGTAAATTTTTTTTGCCGTTTTTTGGTCTAAAGCTGGCTCTAACAGTTATAAAGAATGTAAACATTTTTATATAAAAATTTGATTTATTTTCTGCTTAACTGAGATTTGTTTTTAGAATGACGATTTGTTAAACACAGTGTTGGAAAATATGGAGAAACAATCACTCTTGTTGGGTCAAAGTTATGCAAAAATTTTAGCACCCAGTATCTCAAAATCTTGATAGAAAAATTTCGGTGGCATTTAATTAAAACATTTTTAATTAGTTTTTTAACAAAATTTATTCGCGAAAAAGAGTGATTAAAAATTAATAATTTTCGAAAAAAGCTCGAAAATTTCCTTCCTTTTTTGCGTTTAGACTCCAGCAACTCAAAAGGTACTATTGCGATTTATATAAGGAATATATCGACGTAAAGAGGTTGAATTTACTTTTAAACTAAAATAATTGCCGAAGGACTTCGAAAACAGGCGGTTTGCCTGTATCCCGAATACACTCCTTTGGAAAAATAAATGACACTCATTTTAGTGTTCAGCGAACCCAAAATTAGTATAAAAGACATACATGATACAGGAATTACTAACAGATTTTTTTGATTGATGCGATATTATTATTTTTTTTAGCCGGCAACTCTATTCGAAAATGTGTTTTATACCAAAACTGGTTTAGATATTAATTTAATATTGTTATACTTTATTTAACATAAACCGGAAATATTTCTTCAATCTTGGAAAGGTGGCTGCTTAACTACTTTAAAAAAATTCGGTGTAAATGTATTGATGAAATATTCTGATTATATTTACGATATTAATTAATTTGTATGTAATTTGCTCACTGAGCTCTCCTTTACTTCTATCACTACACACAAATGCTTTATTTATTAACCTTATAAATTTAGTTGGATTGCAATTTTTAACAGTTGGTTAGCGAATCATGGCCGGGCCAAGTAACATCAAAAAATTATAGAAACTTATTATTATTATTATTAGTTGCTAAACCTCTATAAAATATTATTGAATTTTGAACGTTTGAAACCTTTTTTGTTTGATAACAGTTTGGTATAATTTCAGTTACCTTGCAAATTAAATTGAAGCAACTAATTGAATCAACTAACAAGAAATGGATCGGAACTTCGGACGGTTCGCCCACTTCGTTCCGCCAAAAGCCATCGAATAAACGAAAAGGTTACTTCTCTAACTGTCAGCGTTTCGAAAGGTTGATCCCGTCGACTTGAGGTTGTAGGCATTTAGATTCGGTCTTTCCACCCTACGCCAGGAAATGGATCGGCACGTCGGACAATTCGAATTCGGCCAACCAAACCCCAACAAATTTAAGAGTTCGAGAGTACTCCTGCAACAGGCAGTGGATCGGAAGGTAATGACTCCCTAAAAGCAGCTTGGAAATTAGGCTTTTCAACCGCCTAGACTGTGAGGATCGAAAGCACGTCATTCTATCGTCATGCGCTGCCGCATCGGGATCTTGTCGGACAACTTGATTCATAGCGCACATATTCAGTACTAAAGTTTATGTTTCGAACCTTTTTTAATTTAATGCTGTAAGAGTAAATGTATGTTTGTAGTTTGTAACATTCTGTCATATATTGCAAATACCATTAAGTAAAAAGACTGTAACAAATAGATAAATAGAAAAATAATCTTTTAATATTTAATGTAATTTACTAAATAAAAACTGTTTAAAATTATTTTCGAAATAATACTCTATTTAGGCTTTATCGTATGGTATTAGTAGTAATAGCATTACCGTTAACTAGTCAATTGAATTTAACATACCTTTTCGTTTTCGTATATACCAATATTATAATTTCTCAGTTAAGTTATTTGAATTACTCTTAAACAGATGACAAGCCTCAATGAAAACAAAGTTTCAAAGGCTTCAGAAGTTATGACTCTAAACCAAAAAAGTAATTATTAAAAAAGTAATTTAAGATAATTGCCACAAATTAAATTCTTTCTAAATTTCACATGAGAGTCTGAAAAGGTGTGGGTTTCATCTATTTTAATCCAAACTAATCCCCCTTCCATCTGTGCCTTAAAAAGATAACATCCCTTAGCATGAATTGCAAGAAATCAGCACTTTTTTTACATTCAATATGGAATGGTTGCACGATGAAATATCACATCAATCTGAGCACAATTGCTAATAGTGACAATTTTGCGCCCTTTTTAGTTGCAACTTTTGGATTTTCTGTTTGATTTGATCTATTGTCGAATATGTGATTTTCGCAATAAAATTACTTGTTATATTCATAAGAAGCTCCAAATATCACCTCTTTACACTTAAAGTCTTAAAACCATAATACGAAACTGAAGGTAGGTCTATTGTTTAGTTTTGAAAGCCATTTTGACTGCCTGACAATTAAACAGATTATGACAGATCGTGCTACCGTCTGTCGTCGAACAAATTTTTTTTGTTTGAAATGTAAAAATTAATGGAAAAAATAAAAAATGAGCTGCTTATTTTATCCAACAAGTGCTTGAAGTAAGGGGACTAACTATATGATTAAACTAAAATTTGAGTTTTTAAGTTTTTTTGAACAGATAATAAATGTTTGTCAAAATACCTTAATTTACATGAGACAATTCTAAAAATACACTTCGGGTAGTACTGTTTTCAGGAAATAGTTTTTTTTTTTTTATTACAGCATAATAGATCGAACGATAGGAAGAGAGTTCAGTTTTTATTACCATTATTTTTAAGAATTTGTTATTTGTAATTTAAATATTATAAATAAAAAAACATTTCATTGGAAAAAATGTGTTAATTTTAGACTAAATAAAATTGCTACTAATAAAATTTCTACACTAACCTAAAAATACAAAAAACTCAGAAAAGCCAGCAAAACCTTCTTAAACTCCTCTCCTTGATTGATATCTCTGGACATCCTTTTGAAGAAATCCTGTATTTTTTTTTTTTTTTAGACTGAATAAATAAATAAATAAATATTTAGCAAAAATATTTAAATTAGTTTTTAAACTAAAGCAAATTTAATGAAACATTTTCGAATTATATGAAACTCTCCCTTTTGTAATCAACGCCCAATATATGATTAAAAATTACGCTCTCCTACACATATCCGATAGGGCAACGCTTTGCCAAATGTTTGTATAGATGTGTGGAAATGTCAATAATCTGCTTTTTAATAAAAAAAAATCAGTATGGAACTACCTTCTTTCTCATATCATGCTTAGAACGAAAAGAAAAAAAAACAACTCCGTTTGACACAAATTTTGTTTTTACTAATATCTCGAAAACCCTGTTTTTGAAAAACATGTGAAACGAATGTAGCTCATTTTCGCTTTCAGCGGCTTAAATTTGGCGGGGCTTACTTTTTTTTTAGGAATAATATCTTTAAACTAGTGTTATTTAAAAATTAACATCAGTAAGCTAATGACAAACAAATACTGCTTTCTATTTGGTTATAAAATTTTACGAGTTTTGGCTCCACAGGTATAAAAATATTACATTGTAATTGTTGCTGTGCGTTATTGAAAAACTCTACGATTTCCCACTTTTTGATTTTTCAATAACAACACTAAAATTTAATTGATTGCTGAGTCCAAAAGGCAATACCAAATTTTTTTTTGACATGGGTTTTATTTAGCTATTTAATAATACAAGCTGTTTATTTTTCCATTACACGGTTCACACACACCAATACATAAATAAATTCATATACACATATATCTGTACACCCCTACATATGCGCATTAAAACACACAAACTTCTAAAGTGTATGGAAATTACTAAAAAACAGAGCAAATAGGGTTAACTCTTTACTCGGACAAATTGCACATATAGTACATCTGCTGTCTTTAGTTTATTTGCTATTCGTAATATGAAGCGATTACCTGTATGAGTGTCCGTGGGTGTATATGTATATGTATGTGTATTTTGATGATGACTTAATGAGCACAATAACTTCCACACCGAAATTACCTTTTTAAATTAACATAATGATAACAACAAAATACACGACACATGCCCGCAAGTGCGTTTGCCTGTCGCAAATGCAAAAATAATGCTGAAAAAAAATATATGTAAAAGTTTACACATGCCTCACACGAGTATCAACGGTGTACACATGCTACTTGAATCCTACGCGCACGAGAGTATTTAAAATGAAATTTACAATCAACGTAGAAAAAGTCCAAGTATAAGGCATGATAACTAAGTAGTGTGGAAAAAGGTTCGCAGGTGACGCCAACCCAGTTGGAAGTTAATTTCACATGTCATTCGGCGTAGACAATCTATCAATAATTTAGTATGACTTTTAGAAACATAAATATATTCCATTCCATACAAAAATAATATCTATATTCATATGTCGAACTACAAAAATCTTCAATGCCCAGCAGAGATATTTAAACACTACTGTAATCAAGTATTTTTTGTTCGTATTAAGAGATTTGCGAAAATACTAATTAAGTTACGATATGATATCGATACTTTTGCCATTCGATACTAATACTTTTTACTCGATAATTTCGAGAACCGAGAACTTGAACCTTGTATCGTATCGAATTTGCGAAGAAAAGAAAAAAAAAACAGAAGAAACCAACAATAATAATTTTTTTGAGCTCGAGGCCATTTATTTATTATTAAATTGTTGAAAAAAAAACAAACAATGATAGAGGTTATACCTATTTTGTAGATCAGAAAAATACAAAGCGACAATATTTTATCAGGCAGTTGGAAAATAGTATGAAACAACAATACTTACTACTGATTTGATAATTACTGTGCCTAAAACTATGCCACAAGACTTCATTTGGAGCGCTTGAGAAGTGCAAACAAGTTTTACATTTGGTTGCATACTTTTATTTATTATAAAGTTTTTCCAGTAATCATCACAACAGAGATGAGTTTTTATTTTTTGTGACCGGGTAAAAATAAGGGCGCTAGTCCCATTCTAATTTTAGATGCGGTATGCCCTGTATAGTAAATTTTCCTAAAGTATGAAGTGTCAGATACAAGGCAAAAAAGTACATATGTAAACAAAATCCGTTTTTTAAATACCACCTGCAAAGTTAGCGCCTATCTAAACTGTGGTTGTATCATTTTCTAAAAGTCCCGTAGATAACGCTTCATAAGAAATTGTGATTGGAGCGAATTCATTATCGAAATTTTGTGTATTGAGTTTTTTCTTTAAGCCGATATTTATGGGTACCCGATATTTTTTGGATGATATTTTGAATGAGTACCATATCGATACATTCGCATCGATATCGTACCCCTAAACAAACGAGTCAACCAATTTGCATCTGTTTTATTAAAAAGAAGACAATTTCCCCATGTGTGACTTCATCTATGTCACTGGGTTTGCTGGAACACTTTCTGCTGATCCCATTCATCAAAACCGAATGGCTATGACCACATTCATATTAAGTAAATGGCTGACATTTTTAGCATTACACAAATGAATAAAACAATTTCAAGTCAAAACTCCATATTAATCGTTTCAAGCCTCAAAAGTTAATTTAGTGCAATTGTTTTAAAGCACCTTTATTCCAGACTTGAGTGTCAAGTTATTATTTCGAGCTCAGTTCGAACGTAGTTCTGGCGCACGTGAATACGTGAACGATGTAATGATAACTCTACTAACGATTTATGCAAATTAAGCATACGTTACAATTTAAACAATAAAATGAACGAAAATTTTCGATAACATGTTGATGTGGCCTTGAAGTAGGTCTACAATAAAAGAAAATAATTGAAATTGCTAGAAATAAGAATATTTTTTCTCATCTGATTCACACATTGCTAATCGATAAATTTATTGGCAGAAAATTCTTCTCCATAACCTTAAGTACACTTTTAGGTCTGTTCAATGAATGCATTGAAAATGTAGAGCAGTGCGGAGAAGAAAATTTTATATTTTGTAACTAAAATTTTGTATTTTGTGAATTTTCTTCCTTATGTTTAGTTCTTCTTATGTGTTCCCGGCCATCCAACAAATGCATTCATTGTACACACATTTTGTAAAATGTAAACATTGCGGAGAAATTGCATGCCGGAAAATTGTCGTTTGGAGTTGTCAAATTCTAACGCTCGAAACACTTGTACAACCTGAACAACTTCGAAAACCACAAAGCTTGAAAATACCAGGTGTGTAGTTATTAAGCTAGACAAATGCTTTATCGATTTAACTGTTATTGCTGAGACAACTGATAATACGATTTATGAGCGATTGCATATGTGATGCTCCCACAATGGCTTTATTGTTTAGAAAAGCTTTTGATTTTGATATTTATTTGAAGTCTATAGTGATAAGAGATAGGTTTTGTCGAAGGCTGAGATAGCACTCAGTCAATCCAGAATCGAGTGATGATCTCACCTCCCCCACAAAAATACAATCACTATAATCCGATGCGTTACTGACAGACGCAAATACATACTCGTTGATTAGCAACTATGTGTTCCGATAATTAGAAGAACTGCTAGGTAAACAGAGAGAGAGAATGAGAGAGCAGCGAACGGGGAAGTAGCGACTCTTGGGACCAGTAACCGATCAACTGACAGCTCGGAATGACCGGTGGAAGCCTACGGAGTCAAAGTAGACGGATTAGAAACACCGCTGAACACCACCAAGCAGAGCCAAGCGAAAGCATAAGGAATATTTTTAGTTATTATTGTAAAAAAAAATTATACAATCAATAGATACTTTCTCAATAAAATTATTCTCAGAGATTGATATGACCAAGAACACTGTGCACAATGCACTACCGAGACAATACCCAGGCCGATATGCACAATTTAGGCAAGGTGAATTCATATAAAGTGGTTTTTGAATCTACACATCCAAAAATTGTTTTTATTTCGTTTGAGCTTTTGGTGGGTGATTCAAAATAAAATTAAAAAGTGTAGAAAAGGATTTTTGCCCAGCGCGTTTTTATATTCACGAACCAGCGCGTTTTTATATTTTTCCACTGATATAAATGTAATTTTTTTATTGCATTTCGCTGGGAATTATTTCATTAGTGTCGAATTTATATTGTCCATGAGTTAAGCAATGAAAGACACTTTGTGTTATAGCACTGGAGAAAGACAAAAAAAACTAAAAAATAACTTTATGAAAAAGCTAACAAAAGGCTAGAGGCTAAATTAAAATTTTCCGGCTAAAAGAAAATGAAAAAAGGTAAGTGTAGCGGAAAAAAATGTCAACACTGCTCACTATGTCGAAACAGAAAACTTTGACAACCGGGCACCAACCAGATAAGATTAATCAACACCACCTTTTTCATTATTGAATTCGTCTTGGATCCAACGCTGCCCAAAAAAAGTACCAGATCGCAAATTGAGTAGCCGTTTTTTGACCGAAAGGCTAAAATCCCAGACTAAATCAATTAAAGTAAAGATTGTCTACTTTATGTTAACTAAATCATTGATTGTAAAGAAAATTTCGAAAATACTTTGGCGACAATCCTTCCATATGGGAAGTGAAGTGAAATAACGAAGTCACGGCCTCCAAAGTGAAGTAAAATGCTTCAAGTGAAGTGAAAACTACGAAATAAGATTTATGCTATTCTCATGAAACAAAACAAAATGGAAAAACGGAAAAGAAAAAAGACAGAAATCTCCTTTGTCGATGGCCTCTTGTTTTTCCAAGGCAAAAATTTATATCTCATTAGTTCAAATTTTTCTTGCAGGGTATAAAACACATTTGCTGCTGGCGAGTCGCGTTCATATGTATCCACAAATATTCGCGTATATATTTACGTAAATATCTACTTACAGTATCCTGCCGAAACGTAAATGTGGACAGCTGCTGCTACGGTTGAAATAACCAAAAAATGTGATATACAAAAATAATACACTACCTTTGTGGTGATACGGGTCGTATGATTAACTTTGTAATTGCAAATTAAATTCGAATTTGTACAAAAACATGCAAATTATTTTCAATGATATTCTTTTAGGGTATAACCGTATATACTTATACTAGGTGTGTTTGAATGTTGGGATAAGTATTTGAATTGGGTAATGTGCATTTTATAAAAAAATTATGATGTCAAATAAATTTTGGATAGTGAAACTAGGCTTTTAATGGGGTTAACAACTAAAAACTTAGGTATTGTTATTCCTGTTGCAACTTACATTTGTTAAAAAACTGCTTGCTTTTTCTATGTGCTTGGCGATTGAGAGGATACAGAAATTAATTAATATTAAGGAGTTTTAGGCCGTCTATCAAAATTAACGATTAAATCATAAAAGTTATGCCGAGGACATTTTGAATCTATTAGTGAATTTAAAGCATTTTGACTATCAAACTTGTCTCATTATGGTAACTAGCACCAGCTAAGTCCCCCAAATGAAGCCAATCTGGGTTTGTGAAGAAAAAGCTACTTGCCAACCGATTAAAATGATCCTCGATTACTTCCAGTACTGTATTTTTGTAAGAAATCGACAAAATTTTCCATTATGGTTACGTTACATCGACTCGATTCAGATATGTACAATGGCTATCACCCTAAAGGTTAGTGGGAATAATCGACAATATTTAACTTCGTTTGCTTAAGTGAACAAATTTAATCGATTGCCTTGATTTGACTATTCAGGGTTGTCGATTAAATCGACTTATTTTATTGTAGAATTCTATCAAGTAGGAGTGACATCATCAAGACATTATAGCGTCTATTTTAATCGAGATCAAACGCTCTACAGATATCTTCACTATGACAGCTTCTTATATGAAGTATTGATTTGTTTTTTATATGTTCATGTTCATCATAATTTTTCTGATAATTTTGAATAATAACTTCAACCAACACTACCACTGCTTTATAGTAAGCGCACCCTAGGGTGGGTGTAAAGTGATTTCGGGGTTCAACCCCCTCTCAATATCTTGAAACTGTAGTATTATCTTGCTATTTATTTACTTTTTGTAAAATTAAATTAGGTTAAATCCCCATCGCCCCAAAAATATTTTTCTGACATATGCGAATTAAATCCATATTCGATCGGAAGGAATCGAAAAAGGAAGGAAAGCTCAACGTCGCATAGCTGTAATCACAACCGAGAGCCACCCACTTCGCCATTTGAGGAACGTACCTTAGATAAACGTACAACAACCCCAGATTTGAGATCAGTGGAACAATATTTCTCGGTCTTTAAGTAACGCCGCTGTGGAAGTTATTCGTGATCATCGAACTCGAAAGAACTTGAGGTACGATGAGAAGCCACGAAGATGGTGCCTACAGGGTCACGCTGCGATCGGGCATAACGCGAGCAGTGCAGAAGAGATAAGAAAGAGAGGCGTACCTTATGAGAGAATAACAGAGAATCCGAGATGTCCGAATAAGAAGAGCTTGAGCTGCTAGCCGAGAAGAAAACATGCGAAACTTTTATCAGGAGGTACGGCGGAGAAGATTTCAAAACTGGGATAACTTTCTGCAAGAGTGAACTCGGCGAACAAGTGACTTACATCCAAAGTACCATTAAACTTAAGAGTGAGCACTTTTCTGTGCGGCTTAAAGGTGGTGACGCGAAAAGCGTCGAAAATTTTGTACCCGAATCTTCAATAAATAAAACGCAGTTAAAGTATCATTAATCGACTTGGACGAAGCTCACGTGATAATAGAACGAATACAGCTGCTAGTGCTGATGATGAGAAAAACGCATGTCTGCTGATTTGAATTAAAGTGAAATTTGAAAGATTTATTTAATTGAATTTTTTTCACAAAGAAAAGTATCTGAATCAGATATTTCTAACATCAAATTCAAATGAAATGAATTTGAAAATGAAATTTTAATAATTTGTAGCATACTTAAATCCAAACAATATTACACTAGGTTAGGTTAAGTTATTGTGATTGATCAGAGACACACCTAGGCTTAAGACTGATTGTGACGCCCCATGGGGGTCAGCAATTCCCAATTTTCCCTACACCCATTTTGTACTTTACAGGAATTTTAGAACATCTCTGCTTTCTACACATTTAAGGTTCTCTAATATACCACTGTATAGTCTACCTAAATTAGAGAACCATCGTCTGGATAGAGCAGAGCACTGAGACGGAAGATACAAAATCGTTTCCTTCACTTCTTCCTCTTCACAACTCTTACAGAAGTCATGCAACCGTACGCGTAACCAAAAACGGTAATGTTATCACAGATACGATCATGTCGTTATGCTTATTTAGGTTTAATAATAAATCTGTTTGTCTAGTGCAGAGTCGGTCGAGCTCGTGGGCCTGAGAGTACCGCTCTGTGGCGCTATAGCCTGAAAGCCATAACTCAGTGATTCTAATTGACTCCATGGAAGTTGTTGGCTGTTTTTTGAGTGATTTTGTTACAACCTGGCTATGAGTGAAACTGCAGAGATCAAACTTGTATATCGGTAGCACTTTACAAGTTTTGTGACCCTGCCAATTGACATCAATTCCATCAGAAAAACGGTACAGTGGTCTGGAAGACGGAAGCTAAAAATTAATTCCAGGTATTCGCCTAACATCCTACCCTCGAAATTCCAACTATTTGTGTATACATCAATGGACTCACCTTTTTCTGCATCCCATCCACTCTTCTCTTGAGGGTAGGAGGGTCGATACCCTGTAGTGAGAGTAGAATTGGCAGTGCACAGTCTACCTGCCTAGGAACCTCCAAGAAATCTGTAGTGTCTGACCTCTTGTTCAGAGTATTCGGTCGAAACGCCGAACCAATTGCGCATTGTTTGGCATGCCCTATTCACAAAAAGGGTGATTCTACAAAATGTGTCAACTAGCGCGGAAAGTTAATGAAGTTATTGAACCGTAATAGTGCGTCTCTAGTTCTGGAAAATCTACCATCAAACAGATATTCCCGATACGACAAATTTTGGAAATGCCCCAAGACTGTTTATAAAAATTTAAATCCGCTTTCGACAATTTGAGAAGAACGTGCCGTCATGCCGCGATATTCGAGTCTGAAATAATGTGCCTTCTGTTATGAAATGAGCAATCCATTCTAACGAATAGTCTCTCTCATCAAACCAAAAATACACTCTATCGGATGAGATGACCTTTGAAGTATTCGGTAGAAGAATTCTCTCTTTTGTCTCTACAACGGCGAATATCGCATGCGATAGAAAGATGAGCCAGATAAGCTCTACCGGGACATAGACAAAAAGGACAGTGAATTAAAATCCAATGGCTACGAATTAAAGAAAATGATCCAGCTTTCAAAGTACTCAACACGGTATTCGCTGGAGATGGCAAAGATAGAGGAAAGTTGAAAGGATCAGGTTGTTAAGGACTTGGAATGATTTTGTATTTTCAATTGACGCCAGATAAAAGGGAGAGATTACGATTAGCATAATAAGAAGTAAAACGGCCAAATAAATCTGATGTAAACTAATTTCTTTTTGATACCAATTAAAATATAGTTTATCCGTATAAAACTTTAATTAAGTTTTATTGTGAAATTACAAATTATATGCGAGCTAGAGTATATTATCATTTGTGCTGTTTTTTAAGCTTTTATGTAGTAATTTCTGTTTTGCATTTTAGGATAATCCAGCCAATAAGCCCAAAATGCCGACCAATCTACCCATCAACACACACACACACATACAATGCATATTCTCATATTCAAATTGAATGCAAATAAGTTGTAACTGATCCGCTTGTCGCCATTTCAATAAACCTCTTTTGAGGGAAAATCGAAACATGTCGGAGGATAGCCAACTGGTTGATGCGAGTATATATACGTATGTAGTTTATGTATGTAGGGACATTAGGTTGGTTCAGAAAAAGTAAAGTCGGAATTTTACAGCTTTCTAAAATTGTTCTATTGTGAAAAAAATATTATCATATTTCTTCTTTAAATCAAAAAACATTTAGAGTACGCTCAAGGTGCTTAAACTTTCAATTTATTTTAAATGAGAAAAAACCAATTGTTTATGTTAATGGTATAAAATCCTTGCAAGCTTATATTTATCAATCGAGAGACTGCAATTCTCTTCAAAAGACTGTAGAGAATAATCTACATTTGTTTATTCAACCATTTTTTAATATTATCTGTTTTCTGGATCTCCTAACAACCGCAAAAAATACGAAACTGAACCTTTATGAAGTTTATATTTAAACACGGATATAATTCTTTTAACCCTTAAAAGCCTAATTTTTTTAGCTAAAAAAATTAATCTTATAAATTTCAGGATTATGAACATCGTTTTTTTTCAAGGCCAAGGTCAACACCGCCCATGTGTATCTGTATTCATGAACAATGTTTGGGCATTGAATGATTTTTTTTCTTTTCACATTTGCTGCTTTCTCAGGTATTTGACAATCGCTAAAGATATGGTTCACCCCAGACATTGCCGATGCCATATTTACACCTTTATTTTCATTCCATGCCACTGTTGTGACATTGATTCCGTGAAACGTTCCAACATAATCTTCGTAATCACCTCGATTGCCAAGGTTCTGCAGTAATTTACATAACGGAAGTCGTCGAAATTTATGATAAGATTTACGAATTGAGAAATCGAGTGAGCCAATAGTATAACAATATTTGCAGACGCACCCAAATTTGGTTAATTTTCCTCACGGTGGTCATTGGAATAAATTTCAAATGTATAGCAATGCCGGAATCATCACAAAGAAAAAAAATGTATCACCCCGCGGGTGCGGTTCGCCTGGCATATATTGCTTCACAAAGTGTTTTATTTTGGTGGCACATATTTATTCATCAACACATAATTTTTACTCGTTTTGGAACTTTTTGAAAATTTCTGTTCCATGCGAAGATGATAGGACGTATTTTGTACAATAATCTGGATTGTTTCGTGGTATCGGCCCATACCTTTCTACTGCTTCAGCGACACGATTACATTTGTGACTACGCGCATTGTGGGATGATGACGATAGTTGATGATCGGATAATGTCGAATGATCCGGGTCAAAAGTTGTCGACGGCTCTTGAACACGACGACAACGCGCCATTATATCGTTATTATTGAAGTGCAAGAATTGGCGAACCTTATCGTGACATGCAATCCATAATGGGTTTGAAGCCCTAATCACCCAATATGATCGAACACTTCGATACTTATAGATCGACATATAATAATTGATTCCCATGAATTGTTTCATTTCATTCGGCGTGGTATTGAGTGAGTTTTCAATGTCCAGCTGCAGCGCGTATAAATTACTCTGCTCGGCAATATTCGAAATAATGTCCTCTGACACGAAAAAATCATGCAACTGAAGCGGCGAATTCAATGAAAATATTTCCGGTGTCAAAGCATCGTCTTCTCGACATTTTACCCATTTAGAATATAATTGAAAACATCCTTTTTCCGCAATAATTTTTTTTTAATCACTGAACTCTTTATCAACCGATATGGCTTCAAACATCGTCGCATATTCTCGCCGTCGCCGTTGGGAATGGGCACCAACAATAACTGGCTCGCAAAATCAGCAGGCTCTTCTTCGTTTCGAAAATCTAAAAAAACCCATAGTAACAACACTTCTAGTTACAACTATATCAATTCACACTTGTTCTATGTTAAGCTCCGCGTGCCTGACGGTTCCGCCAAGAACCATTAAAAAACTCGAGAAAATCTATTGAAATAAAAGGAAACAAATTTATTTTAAAGCTCATAATATCCTCTGGACACAAAAACGATCACGATCCGATTCTCAGGAGTTTGCAACAAATATATTTTTTTTTAAATAAACAATTTCGGTATCGTGTTATTGCGCGCGATTGATTCCACTAACTGAACATAAAGTTGTCGAACGAAGTTATTTTCAAGCATAGACCAATGTAATCTGCGGCGCTAAGATCAATAAATATTCATAAAGTCGTAGCGGTAAATTTAAAAGAAATACCTTTAGTGAAGTTTTGATTTAAGTTGGTTGGTTTCTGGCGGTACCAGTGAGATATTAAGGTTTAAGTCCGAGAAACCTGAAACGACATTAAATTCAACGTTTTTTTTTTTCAATAATTTACTATACCATATTGCCCTTTTGTGATATTTCACTGAGCGATTTATGTTAGAGATTTTAAGGATAATAAATAGAGAAATATAAAAGCTATGAATGCAAATATCAAGAAAAGTTTACTATGAAAATATTTTCGTTGAAAAGGTTAGTTACCAATTTGTATTATGGAACATAGCTCGGATATCATTGAATTTAAAACAAAAAAAATGTAAGTTAGTTAGAAACTTAGAAGGATAAATAAATTAAGTGCGCGACCCAGAAGGATTACTTTTTTGTAGTAGTAAAAATTAATGAAAATAGTCGTAGTAATTGTTGATAGGAATAGTAAAAATTATGGTAGATATTAGTAAAAATAGTGCAGGAAAGAGTACAAATAGTGGTAGAAATAGTAAAAGTAGTGGAAGAAATTAGGAGTAGCAAAAATGAGAATAGTCCTAGAAATGAGCAAAAATAGTGATTGAAATTTGTAAAAAAAAAAGAGGGAAAAATTGGTAGAAATGGTGGTGGTAAATATTAGCAGCATTAGTGAAAAAAGTGAAATTGTGAAAGAAATTAGTAAAATTAGTGTTAGTCAATGGCGGACTGGGCGTCAAAGAGCCGTCCGGGCTTTTGAAAAAAAGGGCCCCCAAATTTTATCTGCTGCAGCTCGATACACCATGGGGCCCTAAAATTAATGAATTATCATGGAACTTTACAACTCAATATAAAAGAACTATTTATAATATAAATACCGAAACTTCAAGCAAGAACTATCGATGTATGAGCAAGAATTAAACGATGTATGGCAATTTTGAAAAATGTGATAAAATGTTTCGTTTCAATTACTCAAGATTACTAGGAGGGCCCGACATATTGGGGCCCCAAGAGTCACATATTCGAAAGTGTATACCTAAAAACTGTGGTCATCACTAGAAACTCATGTCTATATTCTTGAAAGTTTCATCAGATTGAAATTTTGAATTATCTAAAAGTACTGTGGGGGCCCTAAGAGTTTGAAGCCTAGACAAATCAGTGTTCGAAAACTCTATATCATTTTATCTTTAAGGCCACGAAACGGTCAGGACGGAAATCTCATATCAAAATCCGAAAAAGTTTCCACAAGAGTGGGGCCCCAAACATCTTAGGACCTCAGAGGTTCGAAACTCAAATATACTAGAATATATACATTTTGACGGAATACTCAGTTTAAGTTATCTCAGAGTTTTTCGGGGGCCTCTATTCTTAGGCCCCAATTGCTTCCTATTCAATAACTCAATATATATGTCAAACCTGTAGTCATATCTAGAATCTCTCGGGTTAAAATATAAGGTGTTGATCAGAGTTTTATTTTCAATTATCATGTTAAAGGGTGATGCCTTATATAAAAATTTGGAAACAAGTATACGAGAGTATATTTACAGTTAACTAGTACTGCAGGGCCTTTACGGAGTTTTTTCTTGGGTTTGGAAAAATGTTTGCTGGCAAAAAGGGGGGCGGGGGCCTACCGGGCAGTTGCCCATTTGCGAGGTGGCCCAGTCCGCCCCTGGTGTTAGTAATTAGTAGTTGCATTAGCAATAATAGTGGTAAAAGTTAGTAAAGCGAATCTGACGCGACTTTCGTTACACGATGTAAAAAATCTACTTCAAAAAAAAAAAAAAAAAATTGTGTTATTGTTTTTTGTTTTCAATATGAAACATTCCTAGGGGAAGCGATCATTAAAATTCTAGATTTATTTTAAATTCTAAACTTTTTCCTAACAATTTTTCGACCACCCTAATGTGCATGCGAAAATGTGCGTTTCTTGCGTATTCATTGTCCTCGCTCCCAACATTTTTGGGTTGTTTATGCTTCCAATGTTTTTTTTTCACTTTGTTGTTATGATTTTTCGAAGCGTATAACCGGTGATATAGCAATGTCAACACGAACATCAATGACAACAATACCAACAACAAGCTGACAGCGAGAGTTGTAAAACATTTACGTAAAACAACAAATAATATACATACATACTATACTATATACATTATTTAGGTACATACATACATACATATATGGTCTGAGCGAGCACAACTACGTTTATCAATACGTTTTGTTTTTAGTATCAACGGAAGGGTTCGACTGAAACCAGTTGAAATATAAATTCATATACATATAAACCGGATGTTAAAGAGCATGAAAAAATCATACATTTTTATGGCTTAACTTTTTGTGAGTATAAATTTCCAGTTAATAGATTCCGTACTATTTTACGAGTATGAGTAGACGGCGCATTTTCCCTTACTATATATGTATGTGTATTACATATTTGTCTTACATATTTTATAATGTTATTGTTTTTGTTTATGTTATTGGTTTTTGCTGTTGTGCTCGTTTGGCGTAGAGGATTAGGTTAAATGAAGATATTTCCATCACTTGTCTATTTATCGCTGGCTCAGCTTTGCACTCCTATTAGGTTATTTCAACACACATAGATTTTATGTAGATACCGGCTTGGCACAGGCGGATCTGAGGAATGGCAAGGATGCTTAAATAATATACATACCTGCATATATGTTTATGTTGTGAGGGAAGAAAATTAAGCTATGTTTGCAATTTACGCTTGTCTAGATATAATGACCTGAATCTCCTCCCAGCCTCTAAAACTTGGAGAGCTGGAGGCCTTGAGGTCTACCAGAAGTCGCAATATTACGTAGATATTTGATGAATTCTTAAAACATATATTCACCAGCTCATATTGCATGGTTGAGATGAAGAGTCATTGTCACAATCATTAAGCGATAGGATTATAAGATTACTTACAAAGCACTTGAAGATCAATTCAGTATAACGTAAGTATACCAAAGTGTACTACCGTCGGCAGAAATTAAAAATATATGAATGGAAAATTTCATTTAATTTCCTTTCATTCACTTATTGAGCCTCATAGAAAGCTTACAGACTGGATTCACAAAATAATACATAGTTTAGAAACTATGACTAAGAGTATAACTGTGAAATGTGTGAATGTGTGGTTAGGTTGATGTGGTAGAAAATCTCTTCAGGGGGAACTCACTTAGCTATATATAAAATGAGTAAATTCTGAAACCGCTTATTGTTTGAATGCTAACGTATGCCGTAAGCACAAAGGTACCCAAAATGAAGTTCCACAAGCTGTTGATTTCCACCCATGAGAGCTGTTCTGAGGTATAAATGAAGTAAAAGTCTACGTACTTAAACATCAGCCTCGCATAGGCAGGAACCTAAGTAAAAAATGGAAAGGGATCAGATACTATATTCAGTGTAATCGAATGAATACATATCGGATGAAATGTCGAGAGTTGATGCTGTGTTAACGACTGGAGGTCCCTCGAATGCCTATAATTTACCACCGGCCAGAGAGTCTTTGCAATTCTACATGTCGTGGGGTTTGCCCAGCACTCGCTGAGCCGAAATAGAGCCCATCTGCCCAATCGAAGTCCGTTGGCGGCCAGAAGAGTTTCCACCCTCTTCCAGTTTGGGGTAAAAACTTCAGTAGTGCCCTGCCGAGCGAGATTATCAGAACTGAGCTTTTTTGCCATGTCGCTATGGCCCGGTACCTTAATCAGTCCGATATGAAAGTATTCCGAAGCGGCTGAGAGAGTAGCCAGGTACTCTCAGATCTGTTTCAATCTGACCATTAAATATCCCGAGGCCTAGATTGCCCTAATCGGCTGCTTCCTTGATTGCGGATACCTCCGCCTAAAACACACTGCGGTAGTCCGGAAGCCTTAATTTCTGGCTGTGGGAGAGCTCCTCGCAGAAGACACTCCCTCCAACATTTCCATCACGATGCGACCCGTTCGTGAAGAAATTCAAACGTCACCACCTCCCATTTCTTCTTTAGCTGGATGTGTGGGAAAAAGGATCAAGTAGGATCCAGGACCGGCAGACAGCGGTCTGTTTCTTGAGAAGCAAAGTCGAGCTGCAGACACGACGGTTCAGAGCAGGCGATAGATAAACCTTATTATTAGAAGTCAACTCTTTATACAAGAAAGCAGCAACTGTCAAGTCTTTGTGTTCAAAAGACCCTTCTATGACATTAGCAATAGTGTCCACTGACCTGCCCTTCCAGTTTTGCTGGACTGACCATGTGACAATCGCTTACGAGGAATTCCATTTCTTATATGCTGATATATATTATATATGTATATGCAGATCAATTATCCTCTCATGAGTTTTCAAAAGAAAAGAGGAATGCTTCCAGATACCAACTGTTTGCAGAAACCTAATTTCTTTTGCGGAACAACCCGAGCCCGTCTTAAAGCGGGGTGCACTAGACCACTTTTTAGGCTCACTTCATCGACATTTTATCATAACAAATATTTTTTCACTATTTTGTTCAATAAATGTAGGTAGAAACATTTCAGGGTACCGGATCACAGTAGCGTGATTGGAGGTGGAGGTGGCCATCATAAGGGATGTGGCGGAATGGTTGCTTATCAGATCCACCTCTGTAACGGAGGTGAATATTTTCTCCGATAGACCAGCGGTAATCGGGGCTGTGGACTCAATTACATTACCATCGAAAGTGGTTACGGGTTTCCGAATTCCTCTTTCGCGAGCTTCGAAGTACTTCTCCATCAAATTAATCTGCGTGCCTTGGCACAATAATATCTCAGGGAATTGTGCAGCAGACGAGACATGTAGGGTCGCGAGGTCATTTTAGACAAATAGACCGAAGGAGGTCAAGGGAGCTTCTGCGGTTCTCCAAGCCGCAACTCTCACTTATTTTGGGGGTGTTGACAGGGTAGGTACTGTCAAATGGGTATCCATGCAGTGCGTCTCAATATCAGCACTTATTCCTACTGCGGCAGCTGTAAGAAGGATTAGGAGGTCCGTACTTCGTATTCAACTGCTCTGTCTTCCCGAGACGAAGACGGAAGTATCTATGATCGGGCTTATCGGGAATAGAGGAAAGCCACTCCGTAGCTTCATTTCGATCACGGAATGCTTTGAAAATTAATTGGTGGTAACACAATGGATTCCAGGGGGTCTAAGTGAGCCATTTAGAAGCAGCCACGTAAACCTAACCTAACCCAACCTATATAGCCTTAACAAGTTAAAATAGAGCTGCACCATTTAAAATGCAGAAACAACTACTGTGCATAAAATTTCACATCATTAGCTACTTGCAACAGAAACAACTACTGTACATATCTTATCTATTACTTTTTCTACTCATCGCTGTTGCTTCCTTTCGTCTATGTCCTGTTGACCTTGGAATGTCTACTTTTATTATATTTGCTCTCCGGTTTCTTGTGGCCCCCATATTTGCTTAAGTCTTAAAGCATTCTGTAATAACGGCGCGAGATTCGAAAACAACGCGTGTTGTTGCTATATATCTGCTCCGCTGCACTTATATAATTAATCCAAGAAAAATAGCAACAACGCGAAGATTTACAATATCCAGTGTACATTAGTGATTTGTTGTTGTTTTTGATTTGCATGCCAGCGAGTTTGTAATCTAGTAATTAAAAATTTAAATATATGCTATATTAGCTGTTTGTTGCGGCAGACTAAAAACATTATTATTTACATTCATATTTATGTATTTGCATATAAACATAAAATACACTGCTGGACCGCTAATTAGCACACCCTCACTAAAGTTTAGTTTACTGCAATTTTTTTTGTTCATTTTAGCGTACACAAATATTTATTTTTAAAATTTATTATAAAAGCTAACTACTCCATGAGCTCTGAGTTTTCAAAACGTCTACATTTGAAGTTAATAATTTTTTTATAATTTTTTTTTAAAGAGGGTGCTGTCTTTTGCCATGACCTTTTGACTAGCACGCCCTATTGCTGGCATTCAATTTGCTTCATGTAAAATTTGAAAACCAGCTATGTCGTTATTAAAAGTTTAAAATAAAAAATAATTAAAATGGGTTGCAAGAAAATCTCTGCGCCGAGTGAGAAGCGAATAAAATGGATCATGTTTGGAAAAGAGAAGAATGTTAGAAGAATTGCCCGATTCATTTAGTGTTCACGCAAAAAAGTTCAGACTTTCATAAAGCAATTTAAAAAAATTTAAACATTTTGCGAATATAAAATATTCTATGGCCAGAAAACTAAAAAACGGGAAGATTTCCAAACATTGAATAAATCCTTTCGCGACTTCAATACAAATAAGATTAGCAACGCTACAGGATTAAAATGTAAATCTGGAAATTTGAACAGGGATGATAATTGAAATATTCGAAATTGTGCTAAATGTAAAAAAAAAAATTATCAAATCAAGCAAAAAAGTACAAAATTTTTGTTTTTTGCTTTCAATAAAAAATATTTTAAATATATCTGTACATTGGCTTAAATACGTAAATACATATTTAAAAATAACGGATTACAAATTAGAAGTTTATTTTTAAATATACTAATTTAAAAACTTTTCTTTTCACAAGTCAGTTATTTTTTAACAACATTTCGAAAAACCACGCCCAAAACACATCAACCAATTTTCCTTTTATATAATACCTACTATCAAGGCGAATTTATAGAAGGTGATGGCATAAGAGCAGCTGTTTTCATTTTTTTTTATTCACCTACATGTATTTTGTTTTTGCTTTTGCGTATGAGCTTTCAAAAGCCGTAAAAGCAAAAACAAAATGAAAGAGGAAAAGGTCTCCGCAAATTTTTTATTCATTTTAAGAGAATTGCGAAAACGAAGAAGTTTTTACTTAGAACCGGTTTTTCATATTTTGGCGTTTATTATTCAGAGTTTTATTTTTTAATTTTATCAAATTGTTTTCGGTTTTTGGTTTTTTCCAATTAGAAATAAGAATTAAAAATGTTCTAAGGTTCTTAAAACCAAATTCAGTTTATAACTCTCTAAATTTGACAAAATATATGTTTGTCATATCAGTTCTCAAATTTGAAACATTTGAAATTGACTCAATTTTGAAAGTATTTTTTTCAATTTTCAAAACATGTCCAAACAACTAGAAGCATATTTATATTAAAACCACGTACATTCTGTGCAAATTGTGCCAAACTGTCGTTGTGATGTCATAGTACTTTTCGAATTTGGAATGTACCAAAAAAAAGCACAATTGTGGCAATTTTGTCATCACTAAATCTTAATTGTATAGCTTATTGGAAGTTGTTAACGGATCACCTCTTTTTCTTCAAATAAAAATAGTTTAACGGTGGTTCGAAGATCAGGTTATACAAGTCAGGGAGTGGCCTGCCCAAAGCTCAGGCATAAATCCAATACAAAACTTAAGAGCAATTATTAAATGAATTGTTATGGCACTGAAACCGCAGGCTATGCATAACAATTATAAGAGAAAATAATAAAAGTTAATTATTAATTATTAATTATTAAAGTAAGATATAAATTTTTCGAGTAATCTATAATTATATTATAAAAGTCTTTTCACAATAGTTATCAGTGGCATAAATATTTTTAAGTCTTCAAAAACTTTTATTTTGAGATTCATATTATAAAAGTTTTTCGTAATAATTATGAGAGAGAAAAAATTTTTTAAGTCTTGAAAGACGGAACTTTTTAAGGACCATTCCGAGATTTGGACAGTCCCAATTGAGACTACTTCAAAATAATTTCGGTACCAATTCGGAATCACTTTTGGACTAGTTCGGTACTATGTTGGGTCCCGAAATAGTTCCGTCTTTCAAGACTTAGAAAAAGTTATCTTACTCGTAATTATTATGCCAAGACTTTTCCAATGTAGGTCTCAAAAGAAAAGTCTTTGAAAGACGTTAAAAAATGTATCTCGCTGATAATTATTTTGCAAGAACTTTTAAAATATTAGCCTTAAAATAACAGTTAATGTTGATTGAAATTGTTCTCACTCACAATTATTATAAAATCCATTTGTAATATAAGTTTCACAATAATAAATATCAATAACTAAAAAAACTTGTTTGACTTATAATTATTATCAAAAGACTTGAATAGTTCTTATCAAAATTAGGATGACGTTTTCAAAACTCAACGATGAGATAATTTTTATTCTGCAGCTCTGGTATCTTCTATGCAAAGGAAATATTCAGCAGTTATTTTCCGAAAAAGATAAACGACTAAATATTGAGTAATTTTTATTCCAAAATTTTGAAAATTAATCCAATATTTATCTCTTTTCCCTTCAAATAAGTTGACTGGTTGATGAGGTCTTTCTTTTACTTTTTTGCTTAAACGAGATATTTTGGAGTAAACTTTGAATTTTTCTTCTGGTTTTTATTTTGCGAAATGAAGGTTAGATATAAATAGATGGATTTGTTAATCAAAATTGAACTGAATTTTGTATTGAATTTAATATCCCTTAAATAGTTACGCAACGGTTGTGCTAATTAACGTGCCACCCCTATATATACAATTATGCTCACACATACATACACATTGATGTAAGAACTGAGTGCTTATGGTACGCTTTCGCTTCCGGATCACCGAATGGTTGTATTTGTATGCTATTACTGCCACTGATGTACTAAGTAAATATATAAATTTATTTAAATTCGTCGCCTTGTTACACGCGCATGAAACCTCTGTGTTTTCATGGATTTAGCGGGAGCTTTTAACATAAAGTATTTAACAACAGAACAAATAAATTTTACTTAACATTCATAATTTAATTGAATTCAGTTGAGCGTATTTAAATCCTTTAACGCATTCAGCTGAAATCGAAAAGATTTAATTGGCTTTCGATAGACTATGCGAGTACTAAACGCGACACATTTCCACTCCGTATATGTAAAAATATATGTAGGTAAAACAAAACTTGAGATTTAGGCCATCAACCATAAATGATGTAGTATATAAATTCTGCAAAACCTCTCGAGTAGTTGTTTGCTGTTTTAATAAATTTCAATTCTTAAATAAAAAGTTTACAATTGATACTTCTAGTGATCTGTATTGTATGCCAACTATTTGGTTCATTACATTTATTTTTATTATGATAACTAAGAGTTTTTTTCTGATAGCGGTCAAATAGCGCCAAATTATTATTATTATTATGATCATTGTTATTATTATGATGATTATTCTTATTATTTTTACTATTATTATAACTTACCGATAAGGAATTATTAACATGCTCTGACAATTTGTCTATTTCATACTAAATGAAAAGGTGTATTCCGCTTTTTTAGGGTAGTTCAGGAGTTTATAACATGGATTCGATTCGACAATTTAATGAAAAATTTATTCATTTAGTTAAGTGTATGGGTACATATGTGT
Source organism: Anomoia purmunda (assembly GCA_951828415.1). Taxonomy (NCBI): domain Eukaryota; kingdom Metazoa; phylum Arthropoda; class Insecta; order Diptera; family Tephritidae; genus Anomoia; species Anomoia purmunda. The sequence goes on along the minus strand of OX639994.1, from coordinate 113,218,921 downwards.
GCGTGTGTGGTTTGATGTAAATCAGGGAGATAAATGTATACACGTGTGTAGTTAGATCAAAAGAGTGTATGAATTAAGTAAAAATTATAATTGTGTGAAAGAGTATAATCGGTTATAATTATATAATATTATAATTATGTAGGTGAAATGATGCAGATGTGGTTAGGTGTCCTGAAATGATTTTATGGAGAAAGTTAATGGTGATTATATCGCTCGGTGTGTTGATAAAAAATCTATACATATGTTGATGAGTAAAATATTGAAAATGATTCCGTCGGTGGTTGCACAGACAAAGTTGCGTTTTCCTCGGCGAATTGAATAGAAAAAGAGAACTTGCGTTCCCTCGGTGGTTGAATAGAATAAGGGTTAATGCCTGACATCCCCCTTTTTCGGCCACGCTTTGTCGATATTTTGTAATATTTATTTTTTCGATCAAGTTAGATCAATATTTTTTTGGTTTTGCTTTTTCCATCAACTTTGATTGATATTCTGTGATATTTGGTTTAGTTCGAGCAAAAATAATTGTTATTCAAATTTTTCGATTAACGCGAAAAAATACTCTGCGATGAGAATAATGTCAATAATGTGAACAAGATCAATAATATGATTTATGTTTTATGCCCGAAAAAAATAAAAATCACAAAATATTTATCTACGGTAATCGGAAAAGTTTTAATCCCAAATTAAGATTATTTTTGATCGAAAAAATTAAAATCACAAAATATCGGTCAAATGCAGGGACCGTAACTATTATAATCGATATTGAAAAAATTATTATTTAATTCTTATATTTTGCATTTTGTTTTTTCATCAAATTTAAGACTTATTTTATAAGTTCTGTATTTGCCCATGAAATAACTTATTTTTTGAGTTTTGTTTTTCTTTCAATATACATTTATGAAATTAGTTTTATTTTTCGCTCCTGAAAACAAACCTACGCAGTGAGTTTTACTTCTTTGTTGTAAAATTTATGTTTGTAAAATTCATGATGGTTATATGTGGCCGAAAAAATAAAAGTCACAAAATATAGCAAGAACTTAAACAAATTATCTTCTAAATCTCCCAATAAATTTTGTATCCGATAAAATCAAACTAACGATTATTTTCGGTGATATAAAATGTATATGCCGTTGGTGTACAATTAATTGTATTTTTATAAAAATCGCAGATTTCGATTTTATGTTGTTCTCTTTCGATTCTTCGTACCAAATTTGAGGGAATTTGCTATATGATGTTTGTACATTACCCTTATATGAGAGGTGGGCGTGAGATGTTGTTATTGTGGTAACAGCTTAAAACATTCCCTACAAAGTTTTGAATAATGTTGTTGAATCGACAGCCCCAAACAGACATAAATCTCGACAAGTGCCTTAACAACCCGGAGTTACTAATAACGTGGGAACGATATCTACTTATAGAAGATAGGTATTCTATATTCTGCCCCTAATTACATTCTTCTCACCAGCGAAATGGCTAGATTTTTTTTACTATTGAGATTTTGAGTTTTTTCAATAGCTAGTTAGTTTAGTTTTTCCCGAATTTCGAAATTGTAGCTACCGAGTTGAAATGTGAACTGCGGACCAACTTTTTTCAATTTCATAGATACATTATTTTCTTCTAAAGTTGGTGTCCATTTTCCAAAATGCTTTTAGCCCACGTACTTCTTTCTCCAACACTATCCTGCATTAAATTGGAGTAAGTTATCTTTCGTACCATTATCGAAAAGCATAAATGTAATAGAAAAATTTTCGGCAGATCCGTTTGCGTTGATTCTTTGTGTTTGATTAGACTATTTGTTTTCTTCTGTTTAATATAAACTACATTAAGCACATTGCGAGACTTTTGGCTCTTGACTACGTTCATAATCTCTTTGTTCTTGGATGCAATTAGCCAATAAAACTGCAGGCATGCACAGAAATATTTTAAAAGTTTATACTTATCCTGACTGCCAGCTTTCCGTCATAAGTTAGTAAATAAAAAAAGTTTTATAGATATTAACTGATTTAGCCTTAAAGCAAACCTTAATAGCTTAAGTTTTTAAATATACTTTAAATAAATTATCTCATTGGTAAATAGTTTTCAGAAAATGCCAGTCAATACCACATATATGCCAAATTCCACAACAACGTCACAGTATTCCACCTAAGGCGTAAACATTTGTCTATGAGTTAGTTTATTAATGATACCAATATTTAATATGCATATTATTTTAATTGCATATGCTAACTTTTGCTTGCGACTTCCATGCAATCGAGGATTTACACCACAATCTATTCCTTGTTTACATATTTGGATTTTGTTATGCTCCTAACAGCTGCACATTAGACTTCTTGTTGACTATTAACTGCTTTAAATTTATATCTAAATTTTTTGTTGTAAATGCAAAGTACTTTAATTATATTTTGTTATATATTGCATATATTATTCATCTCAAAGTATTTGTGAATTTTGATTGTACAGATATTTGCATAAAACTGCACTAATTTTAGTTTTGAGGCATAAGAGGAGTATGCGGTATAGCCTGGAAGAACTAGTGTGGGGTCCTACCTTTATGGTTCTACGGAGAAAATAGATCCTAGAGATATTTGCTACTTTAGTCATTCGCAAGGTGTAATAAAAAACACAAAATATATGGTTCATATTTTTTTTTGAAGCGTTTAAAAAAAGATACAATATTAAAATATATATTATATGTAGAAAAAAAGACGAAACCGCTAGAAAAGAAAAAAAAATAGGAACGATAAGATGCTTAAGAGATATGGAAATATATCTTGGAGAAAACAGTTATAAGTTGTATAAGTTAATATTCGTTTTGAAGATAACTGAATCGGGAGAAACTATCGCAATTTGAAGTAAAAATTACAGCAATAAAAGGAAACGGTTTCCTAGGTTTTCTTCAGTGTGGGGGGAAAATTAGTGTTTTAAGTTAATCACTAGATCATAGTCAGGAACTGTTAAATATAACTTTCTTTTCGTGGTCGGTCGCAAGCAGTGGAAAGCCACATTTTTTGTGTTTTCTTTTTGAACTGAACTTCTGTTTTTCGACAGGGTGAAAAGTTGATTGGAACGATTTTGAATAAAGAAATTCGCGGGTTGCACGTTTTTTTTTTTTAAATGCGCATGACACTGTCCTCTTTAGAGCAACTGGTCTACATATTTCCGACACTAGCAGACTTCAATTTTCTTGCCCAATGACGTTGCAACGTAATTTTCTTTTTTCTGCAGCCATGATATCCTATTTTACAAAAAGTTGTAAGAAATTATTACATGGTATTTTTACTTATATGCGCTTTGCAACTTCTTATATTAATTAGCCATGGGGCGAATTTTATTCAATAAACTGAAATTCAAATGTTCCTCATACGCGACATTTGACTGGCCTAATTATTGTTGGCAGTGCATGTCGTATACGCAACGTACGGCTAAAAGGTGTTTAATAAAAAATAAAGCATTTCAACTCCTACTTAAAACTTTTTTTCGGAAACTCAAATTTCTAAAAATCAAATTTCTCTATAAAATTAACAGATATATTTATTCTTGTAGTTTCTAAATCGAATTGTTAAGTGTCGTTTGGTGTTCAGGTGCTTGTTATAATTTTTACTGGTTTTTTTATTCTGTCCTTTAAGATTTTTCTTTTTCGTTTCTAGTAGTTTTTATTTCTTGGAAATCGTTATTTTTGTCTTATTAGTGAGTGAGCAAACTGTTCGTAGAGTAAAGCATAAATATTTAGTATATCATAATAAGTGTGTCTTTGGCGAATTTCCGTACGAATTATGAACGTTATTATGAAAGTCTGTTGGTAATAATTATGAACGTATTATATGATCTAAAACTTTTACAGAAATAGTCACGATATGCACTATAAATATTCTTGAAACAATCCCCAAAAGGCTTAAATAATTTAGCCTCACTCAGAGTTATTATGAAAAATGTTTTATGATATAAGTCTCAAGATAAAAGCCATTGGCAGATATATAAAAATTAGAGAAAATCAAACGCTAAGAAAGTAAATTTGGAGCACTAATTGACCTTTGGTTACGGTTGATTGGTATGTGAATCTACAACATGCACTACTTATTCGAAATAACCCCGTGCACCTGCGCGAGCCAGAAGTAAAATTCTGTGCCGATTCTGCGGATAGATAAAGAGCTAAATGTGGGAGAGAGTTTTAAAAGAAATCTTTTTTAGTTTTTTTTTTATGTAGTTTTAGCATTAGTAAAAATACTAGTATAAATTGATAAGAATATTAGTAGTAATTAGTAGTAGTAGTAAAAATGAGTTGAAATAGTAGCAGTAATGAATAGTAGGAATTAGTGCAAACTGTAGTAGATATTAGTAAAATTAGTAGGAATGAGCAACAGATAAATTGGTAAAATAGTAGAAGTAATTAGTAGAAGATTTAGTAAAAATAGTGGTAGAAATTAGTAACAATAGTAGTAGAAAATGTTAGAAATATATGCAGTAATTATTAGAAGCATAATAAAAATACTAGTAGTAATATGGTATTTAGTTAGTGCCATAAGTAAAAATAGTAATAGTTATAAGTAGTAGTACTATTATAATACTAGTAGTAATTTGTAGTAGGATTAGTAAAAACAGATGTAGAAATTACAAAAAATAGTAGTATTAATTGGTAGTAGAAATTGGTAAAAATAGCAGTAGTAATTAGTAGAGGCATAAGTTAAATTAGTAGTAGTTATTAATAGTAGCATTAGCAAAAAAAAAGAAATAGAATGTAGTGTGACGCGACGAAAGGAAATAATAATTGCTGGTTGGTCATCTAATTCCAATTATGCTTTATAAGGAGGATTGCGGGCTGTAGCTCCGACTATTTCTTATGAAGCTAGAATAGCTTTAATTTTACTGTCTCTTCTTTTTTTTTTAATTGGTGGTTATAATTTTTTAGACTTTTTTGTGTATCAAAATTATATTTGACTTTTATTTATTTTATTCCCCATTCCTCTAAAAAGTTTTACTCAAATAAACACCTTAAAAGCAGTGTCTATTTCCAACGAAAACATTCATGAGGTATTTAAATTTCGATTTCGCTAGTTTTACTCTAAACTAGTTTATTCTCAAAGATAAACGAATAATCCTAACATGTTTACTGTGCATATAAACCAACGGTGACGAAAACTATGGATGCGCTTCGATAGGGTTGAAATAATTAAAATTTATATTAACCATTTAATTATAACCGCATGCTTGACTAACTTCTTTCCACTTAATTCCACCACCTTGATTGAATTCCTTACTGTACAACAATACAATATTTTACTGGTAGGATATTGCAAACACCGTTGCATTCGTCGCCTTGGCAGCGCAATGGATTAAGAAAACGAGCGAAGTGTGAATTCAAGTAAATAAATATTAAGGAATTCGAAAATTGTAATGTAATTGAAATTCCGTGCAAATTAATTTTAAGAAATGCTTTCGCACAGCAAACGCAACGGCATAAAATATGAATAGTCATTTCTGACATTTAATCACTTATACACATACACACCCAAACACAAACACACACACATGCACAAACGCAAACACTTTGTTATATCAATAAATTCATTTTTAATTAACGCTGACATGCTTTTCATCGACGTCAATAATATCAATCAAGTTACATTGTAAAATATGTTTGTAAATTATGTACATATGTACATAGATACTAAAGAGCTGGATCCAAGTGCTTGCGCGCGCCCAGGACCTTCAACAGCGCCGCTCGGCCAGATGTCAGTGTGTGGGTGTAGAATTATTGGTTGTTTGCGTTGTACGAGTATTATGAAAGTCTATACAAAAGTCTATGCAAAGTGAACGAAAGAAGAGCGACGAGTTAAAGAACCTTGGCATGTGAGCAGGTAAATGAAGAGTGAGTTGCAGTGTAATGGGTGTGCGTTCGTGTGTGGGTGTGTGTGTGTGTGTGTGTGTGTGTGTGGATGCAAGACGAAAGTGACGGCTCAAAGTGCATTCATTAAAGTTTCACACAGCAAGGACATGCAAATGCACTTCATCGTGATTCATTATCACAAGCGCAGTTCAAGTGCGTACACACTTGAGCGGGCCTGCTGCTGCTCATCGACCAACAGTAACTACTAGCAGTTGTACTACCCCGACAAATTGGCAGCAGATCAGGCGCGTGCCTATGTGTATTGAGTAAACATCCTATAAGTCTATATACATATGTATATGTCTATATATGTCTATGTATATATGCGTGTATGACTAACTAACTACATACTTCAAAATACATCCTCTCGAATGGAATATGTCTTCCAGGTAGTGTGTGTAGTGAAATGTTGGTCTCTTTCCTTTGCTGTTGACATTGATTAAGATTTTAAGCGCGTTCGGGTGTTCAGACACATCAACATCTATGTATGTACCTTGGTATGTGTCCGAAATTCTGAACCATCTGCATATTCATTGGCACACATATTGTGTATGTGCATGTGTGTGTGTCTTCATACTTATGCTTTGCACTGTTGCTACCACTTGTAAAATGTTATTTGCTTTGGCCAGCAGTGCGTTGATGGCGGTAGTACGAGGATCTCGCTGAGGTTGAGGAATTGAAGTACTGCTCTTACAAGTTTCAAACACAGCAGTTTCTATGTAAAGGAAAGTGTCTTTGTAAATAAAAATAAACCGCTCCCCAATTACTGATATGATGATTGTTAAATTTAAAATTGTTTTAAGTTGTTTTACCGCTTCAAAATAGATCCAGTAGTGTTGGTATTCAAATCTGTAATTTTTCGTCGTTGAAAAAAAAAAAGATCACGCGTTCTCATAAGGACCTGAAGTTAAACTCCTCTGTGGTAGTAGAAATTAAGAAAAGTAAACGTAGTAATTAGTGTAGCATTAGCAAAAATAGTGGTAGAAATTATTAGCACAATTAGCAAAAATAGTGGTAGTAATTATTAGCACAATTAGTAAAAATAGTGGTAGAAATTAGTAACAATGCAAGAAATGGTTGGGGAAATTAATAAAAATAGTTTTAGAATTAAGTAAAAGCAGTGGAAAAAATAGCAAGAATAGTGGTATAAATTAATAGTACCATTAGTAAAAATAGTGGAAGAAATTTGTAAAAATAATGTTAGAAATTAGGAAAAATAGTGGTAGTAAATAGTAGTAGCATTAGTATTAATAGTGGTAGAAAGTCTTGAAAATAGTGGTAGAAAGTAGTGAAAATAGTGGAAGAAATTTGTAAAAATAATGTTAGAAATTAGGAAAAATAGTGGTAGTAAATAGTAGTAGCATTAGTATTAATAGTGGTAGAAAGTCTTGAAAATAGTGGTAGAAAGTAGCGAAAGTAGTGGTAGAAATTAGTTGCCCTAGTAGTAAAAAATAGTGGTAGTAATTAATGGTAGCGCTAAGAAAAAATAGTGGTAGAAAGTAGTAGAAATAATGGTAGTAATTATTAGTAGCACTAGTAAGAATAGTGGTAGAAAATACAAAATATATTGGTAGTTGTAAAAGTTAGAATTAGCAAAAATAGTGGTAGAAACTATTAGTTCCACTAATATAAACAGTGGTAGAAATTAGTAAAAATAATGGTAGAAAATAGTAAAAATAGTGGTAGCAATTAGTGCAAATAGTGGTAGAAATTAGTAACAATGCAAGAAATGGTTGGGGAAATTAATTAAAATAGTTTTAGAATTAAGTAAAAGCAGTGGAAAAAATAGCAAGAATAGTGGTATAAATTAATAGTACCATTAGAAAAAATAGTGGAAGAAATTTGTAAAAATAATGTTAGAAATTAGGAAAAATAGTGGTAGTAAATAGTAGTAGCATAAGTATTAATAGTGGTAGAAAGTCTTGAAAATAGTGGTAGAAAGTAGTGAAAATAGTGGTTGAAATTTATAAAAATAGTGGAAGAAATTAGTAGAAATGGTGGTAGAAATTAGTTGTAGCATTATTAATAATACTGGTAGAAGGTAGTAAATATAATGATAAGAATTAGTGAAGCGATTCTGATGCGAATTTCGTTACGCGATGAAAAAAATCACTGCCGCTAAAGGAGCTTTACTTCAAAAGCTCTCAGTCGGAGTATATTTAATTTACCTACTTACCAGAGTATAAAAGAACAGAATAAATAGGAATAGGTTCAGATTCAAAACCAGAGTGTGCGCCTCTTAACGAGTTTATATTTTACATCCATCATACTTTGAAGGCAAGATAAATCTTATAATTTTTTGCGAACCCATCACGTCTGTATAGGTAGAGACTTAGCTGAATGTTCGCATATTAAGTGCGCCTGATTGCTGCTTATCGGCGGTGTGGAAAGTTAAAGAATCGGGTATGTTTATGAATGTCGTTAATGTGCACAAAACTCGCATTTATTTATATTTATATATTATAATTTATTGTTAGAAAGGCACAACATAATCAAACGATAGTGTCATTTAGAAGTCTCACTATCGTCTGCAAGTGCTGAAAGACTGCCTCAATCTGATACCCAGAATCTGATACCCAGAATACTACAGGTATTTACTGACCATTTCAACCCGCTTATTTAGGTGGTTATGTATATCGTTGGCTTAATATAGAAAAGGCGTATCTACATTTTTTTCGAAATCGCGTTTTTAATGTATTCTGGTAGACCACTGTCAAATACACCTCCCCTTAAAAAATTAGTGGGCTATGATCGCAAATAACGGATTTATAGTCATATAAAAAAAGCCCTAACCCATTCGAAGTTTTTTTGAAAGAAAAAAGCCCTAAGTCATTTAAAGTTGAATTTAAAATAGACACACAATCAAAGCCACAACAGAAATTGCCATACATTTTGTATGGTACTCCAAAATTCGCCAAGCTATTCGCCGAGCCAACACTAAAATGTTGTCAGAATATAATTGCTTCTAATATGGCGAAATTTAGGTTTTTGCTTGGCGAATTTTTTTGTTGCCTTATTGTGTGTCTATTCTTATTGTTTTGCTTTTGTATTTACTTTAAAAGAAAAAGGGATTTCCCCGAGTTTGTCTAGCACAAGAATATTTTCTGTGCTACGTTGCGTTCGTCGGTGCGTTTTTGTTTTTTGTGTCAGTTCAATTAACGTTTTTGTGTTGGAAACAGTTTTTTTATTGAAAGTTTTAATAACATGAATTGTGCAAAAGAAAATTCTGATTCAGATGGTGTTCCAAAAAGGAAAAATACTGCTAACAAATCCGAATGGAAACAAAATGTAAATAAAAAAAAAGAATGGAAGGCGTGGAATATTTGGGTATATCAATAAAAGAACTTTGTCAAAAACCTTCTAGGCAATTAGGAGACCCATGTTCATCACGATTTTGTGTAAAAAGTGCGGTGAGAAAGTGTTCGACGTTTAATGAGATCATACAGTAAGCATGCTTCGAGCCGTGGCGTATGACTCGTCAGGATCAATTTATTTTAAAACAAATGTAACAGATGAATATCAGTTACTCCCACAGAGATCGAAGTTTCCGATTAAAAATGTGTCCCCCGATTGTCTTTATAAAGAGAAAATAGCCATATCTAAAAAAAAGTGGGACCATTTGCAAGATCTAAAAAAATTTCTTCTAGCAGATTGCCACCATTTTTATGATAATTTACCTTATAAAACCTAATTTGTTTTCAGTATAACAACATCTGCCTTGAAATATGTATTTTAGTTTTAATTATTTATTTATTTTACTTCAAACATGAATTATTATATTAGTTTGTCCTAATTTTAACTTACAACAAAAAGCCCTAACTTAAATTTATTTTCAAGAAAAATAATAACAAAAAGCCCTATCTCCAATAACTTCAAAGAAATTAAAAATAATAACAAAATTATACCAGAATTGAATTTGTTACCTGTTTTGAATAAAAATTGCAATATAAATGTTTTTTGCATCTTAAGTTTTTAAGGTTTTATTCAGTTTTTTCCTTCTCCTGAAAAGTAACGAAAAGTGTAGATACGCCTTTTCTATATTAAGCCATCGATATCCAACTGGTCTTTTAGATAAGTAAGGATAGGGAGAACATAAAAATACGCGACAGGAGCTGAAAAGGGGTGTCGCCAATTTCGCTCTTGTGATATTTTGGTTGCCCACCGTATGAAGGCAATGGAGAACTCCACGGTTGTTGTTTGTGTAAACCATTGATGCTGTTCGTGAAGGTGCCCCAACTAGGTTGAGAATTTACGGCCCGGCGCCTTAATGGTGGAAACTAAAAACACCACTGTAAAATTACGCGATCTATAGGCCCGCGCGTGAGTTACGGCCTGGCTTTAAAATTTATGCCGGAAGAGATTCGTTCGTGTTGTGGGAGTGGAAAAAAATTTTGAAGCAGGTGATATTTTTGGGGGGAAGATTTTGCGATTTGGGATTTTTAGTAATTATTTTTTAAAGTTCCATCCTATTAGCATCCCGCACCCTGAGCCTAGGTTAAAGTTACCCCCGGAAGCTTGTTAGGTATTGCGAGTGGCTCGTGATCGTTTGGTTGGACCATACTTAGGGTGTACTTCTAAAGAGTTTTTCTTTTTGGTTATTGTCTCATGGTATTTTTGTGTGGAATTGCCCTTTGCACATTTTGGTCAGTTGTATTAATTTTGTTGTTGCTTCTGCTTCATATAACTTAGTTGATCTGTCTGTAATATTGTTGATATCCTGAATTCGCTTTAATTATTAACAAATTTTTACCCTGTTCGAAAAGTCGAATTTAACAAATTATTGTATGAAATATTAGAATATGGGTGTGAAACGATTTGTCTCGGAAAGAGGGTTTAACTTTTTTGAGGGTTGTCACCTGCTTGAAAAGTCGAATTTAATTAAATTATAAACAATTTATATGAATAGTAAAATATGGGTGTTAAACCATTTGTTGGCTTTTTTAAAAGTGAAATTTAATTTAACTAAACACAATGATATAAAATATTAAAATATGAGTACTAAACTGTTCGCAACGGCGAGGATAATGTATATACCTATATTTTTGAGAAAGTTGCCATCAGTTATATGTGACAGGAACCAAAATGTGTTTTCTGATTACACATGAAAAGGCAAGTAAAAAATAAATAAAGGCAGTACAACGTCTGTATTTTTTACTTAAAAAATTCCACCTCACTCAAAAATTGCGGCCGAAATGTATTATATTCTATTAGGCCAGACAGCCAAAATCGAATTTTCTTTAGAACTGTTTCATTTATTACTCGATTCCAAAGTATACCACACTCGTCGAATTGGTATATATCTTTCTAGAATATTTTTAATCCGAAGTGTCTCTTGAACCTACTAAGTTCAACTAACTTTACTTCGTACCCTCCCTAAAACCACTTATTTAAAGTTTTAGGAAGCGATGCATTTCTTAGTTTAAAACCGAAGCAATAAAGTACTTAAAAATCGAGGAATAAATAAAGGAGTTATGATGAAAATTCCATTTGGTTGTAGAATACATAGAGGACGAAAACTTGTATGACCTTAAAATACTCTAAAAGTAAGGGTTTTGTTGATGACTTTTTTTGATGCATAAATATTGGAAAGGATGCCAGATCTGGAGTTAAAAATATTCGATAGAAAAATTATACCCAACCAAGTCGGAGCTACGGTACTACGTGTATTATATTCACTTTCTTCTCCTACTCTCCACCAAGTACCATCAACATTTTCGCTCATTGCATTTTTACTACTTCTGTTTTCCACACTTATTTGCATAGGATGCAGAAATTCGTTGCAAATCCAATTCTTTTCGCTTCATGCAGCAACATGTGACATGCTGTTCCATTTATGCCACAATTGAAACAGCTGCATGCCACACTGAACCGCACAGCCCGGAAGATGAAGAATAAGAAGGATATCAAGGATATCAAGGCATCGACATATGTCAAGGCGGCGGGAAAGACTGCAATGCAAACAAGTCCTGTGTGCAAGAGGAGAGTGTGGGGTGTGGCAAACAGCCTGTTATGCAGCTGTGCGAGTTTGTGTGAGGATGCGCTTCGGATTGTGACAACCAGTGAATGCTTAAAATCAAATTTACGTCTCCGAGTTGACAAATTTGTTTGTTCAAAATGAAACAATAACCGACAGCCAGCTAAGAGGGAAGGAACGTGCAAAAAGGCACAATTGGATAGACAGACAGATAAACAAGGCGAAATGAGCGAAATGGAAATGTTTACTTTCATCCATGCGATCTTGGTGCCAGCCACACATGGCAAATGCAAGTAATGCGAGTTGTGTTGTTGGTATCTATTTGTGGTGATTGCCATGTCTTCAAAAGAGAGAGAGAGAGAGTGAGATAGGACAGAGAGTGCAAATTGCTGAACCGATTCCCCTCTGCATTGCTAGATAGCCAATTGTTGTATTGTTGTTTTTTTTTGTTTTTTGTGGGCATATTTGCTTCTCATACATTCATTTCAATTTCATTTTGTAAAAGTGTCACATTCAAGTCACTCATTCTGTCAAGCTTTCACACACACACACCAACATATGTGCGTCCGTACTCAGCTGCAGTTGAATTTGAGTTTTTAAATTGCATATTTAAGCTTTGCGTTTTCGGTTGATAGGGAATTGCAGCTGACAATGGGTGTCAATTGTTGTCACAGACATGCCACACCGTTTGATATGTAAACCACAAAGTTGGTGGCGCAGAAAATCATAAACTCGTTTGCAATATTTCTCATTCACAATTTTATTACAAAAATATAAATAAATCTTTTTGTGTATTAGCTATGCACAGGGTATTTCAAATTGGTGTAAATTGTTTTTTTTTTTTTTTTTGGAATCAAACTAAATTTTTAACTCGAATGGGAGTCCATTATTTTTTTTTTATTGACATTTATAAAAGACAGTTTATACAGTTCATGAATGAAAAATAATTTCTAGTAAGTGAAGAACAGTATGAGTGTAGCGCTTGAAACCAAATCAGCATTTCATTGTTTAAAGTAGAAATAAAAAGGAATTCATTGATTTACTTTTTGACATACATATAACAAGCTTATAGAGCGAAACCAAACGATCTTTAATATATAAGTGAAACTCATTAATGTAAATAGTAAAAATGAGCTATCATAAATTAAATGATCGCATGCACTTAGTTTCGGAAACGTGAACGAGATTGTGTTTGTTGGAACTTACGTGTTGACTAAAAATATTGTATAATTAAATTGTATAATGAGTATATTGAGTATTGATAAGTTCGCGAGTTTTACGAGATTCCCAATATACGAGAAACTCAAGAGTATATTGTGAAGATTACGATATGAGCCGCGGAATCTGCCCGAAATTTTCGATACACGAGTAGAAATTGCTTCTCGAGCAATCTTGAGTAATCGAGGGCTCTAATTTCATCGAACTATTTTTTTGTTTTAACTTGCAAAACAAACGACGAATTCAACCATTCGATACCCAGTGTTCTATTCCATAAGACAACTAGAGATTGCTTGCACTAATTTTGCATTACTTATCATACTTCCCAATATCTACAGCGGCCCAGGCAGCAAAATCAATTAATTTTGAAGTATTCGATTCTTCGATACTGCTCGAGAGCTTATTGTGCATAGATAATCTCCTAAGGCTCGCGAGCTTCTCGATACTCAATTTCATTGTACGCAATTTGATAGTTTGAAGTTATGCTGTCTTATTTTTTACTTCTAACAATGAAACAATAAAATAAACTCGTCTCGATAAATACTCGACATTACTCACGAGAACGGCGATACCCGAGATTGTATAGAGAACTCAATTTCTCGATTAGTGTGACAGTTTTACAAATGCTAACTAACGCAATGCAACCAATGTGGTATTGAATACAAAATATTGTTAAAAAAAACTATTAACCATTAAACATATCTCTGGCCCAAGATATAATCTCATTGCTAATCTGGATATTTTTTGAACTTGTGCTCAAACTATCGAATGCGAATTTTCTAAGTTCTTAGAGTCATCACTCGATCAAAGGCTTCTCTGTTTCATCAATACACAACTTTCGATACTCTAGCACTGGCCTTGAGAAATCCATGCGGTAATGCTAAATGAAATACCCATTCCTGATTTAGGTATTATGTTATGTATTAGGTGGCACCTGTCCGTTTTTTAAAGTAAAACGTAAGCTTATTCGCATTAATTTCTTTCACACATCTGATTAGCTGTTAAGAATTGGTGTCAGCCACTTACGCGATCTACCCTTATTCTGTGAACGCCAAAAGTTAAAAAAAATAGCATCTGTTATTTCGAAGGAACACACCAGCTACCACATCGCATCGCACGGTAAGGTTGTATACCGCATAATTGCATTTAATTAACCAAAAACTCTCTAATATTTAAAAAAAAGTATGCATCTGTAAAACCCCTGTAATTTTTTTAATTCTATTTCAAAACACTTGTGCGTCTGGAGCCATCAACAATTCTTCCAAAGTTTCGTTGGGCTAATCAGAGTTACTTATTATTTGCTAAGCGATCATGAACTGCACTCATATCTATAATAAATTCAATCATCCCAATTTGCTCTAAGCAACTTTTGAACATACCATATGTGGCACATCTACCTCATCAGCGCCAAGGAAAATCAACAAATATTTGACATAATCGCGCATAGTAATTTGTATTAGGGGCACGTTTTCAGTATTAACCAACAAAATGTGTTCATAATATTTGTAATATCTAGACTGCGCGAGGGGTACTGGTAAAATTACTATAATAGCGTTGGTAAACGTTAATGTTGGTTGTCGGCGTCCTTGTTGTTGTTGATTTTCGTTTGACATTTTGCC